>CM059189.1:82533354-82852843 GCA_030323885.1 Branchipolynoe longqiensis
AACAATCACGCACGCCCGCGCGTACACGATTTAAAATAAAAGTAACTATATATGTGCGTTATGTAATTATCTTAACAAGCCTGTAACAATCACACACGCTGCTGTGGAAAGGGAGGGAGGGTGGGGGGGGGGGGGGGGGTAAGCGTACGTAATTTAAATTGCCCCTGCTTAATAAATGAATTAGTAAATAAACAACTCATCTGATCCCACCATCATTGGCTATGAGTATGATTGCATATATCATTATAATTATATCTAACATCAAATGTTATATAATGCTAATAGTGCATTGTGTAACTGACTATATTATAAATATAATAACGCATATATTACCATATAGGTTACCACATATATGACCATATATGCACATATATAATCATTGATATGTATTTGTATACATTTATATACATATATAAATTAATAAACATATATACATAAATAAAGGCTGGTTACATTTCCAGTACAAATGAGAGACAAACAATAGGAAAAAGCCAGCACGGGTGAACATGCAGGGAACATGTAGGGATGACGAGGGTCAGTGGTGGCGCCACCGATCCCATCAGTGTGGTAGGCTGCATGTATCGCCAACAAATATATAGTAATATTACTAATAATAATATAATAACAGAATTCCCTTCTGTGTCTTTATATTAGCATTATAGTTATACATCGCATATATGTATGCATGTATGTACACAAATATGTGTGTATGTGTATATAATTGTATGCATATATGCATGTAGGTATGCGCATGTGTATGTATACGTGAATATGTGTCTGGAAACTGCCCTCAAACACTAGGTTGTTTAAAATCAAAACAATCAAACGCATCCATAGCTGTCTCCCAAGGATAGATGTGTCCTCCAGGGGCCTGTGTGCGTGTGTGTGGGGGGGGGGGGACTCAGATCCTGGTTAAAGCTGCATAGTCCGATGAAATATCACATTTTCAAAACCAAGCCAATTATCTAGATTTGATTTTACATGTCTAAATTAGATACTGATGCACTTATTCAGCATTTGTTTCTGTATAGAAGGCAATACTGAGTCAATTTAACAGAGCCTGTTGCTGCACAAGTCTATGGTGTCAGAGTTTTGGCAAGCTTGCCAAAACTAATTTTCCAAGGTTTGCACTCAAAATATCTCAAAAGTTTACCATTTAAAATAAAAGTAACTTTGAACTTATGTAAATTAGAACTAGTGATCGATCTAATATATTTATCTCAGAAAAAAATACAGAAATTCAAAACCAGCGGACTATGCAACTTTAACCGAGTGACGTGGGTGGTTGGAGGAGTGGCCAGGGTTGTGGTGGGCGGGGGGGGGGGGCTATGATGGAGGTTGGGGTGCGGGTGGAGGTGGAAGTGGAGTGTCGGGTGCACCGGTAGAGGGCGCCACGAGGTCTCACCTGCCAATCGATAATATTCAACTTTTTATATGCTCAAACCAAAAACATAATGCAAAAGCATTTACTCGGAGCGAGCTAACGGTTTAAAAAAAAGAAGTGTTATTGGTGTGGTGTGCGCGTGTGCGTGTGTGTGTGTGCTTTTTTTTTTTACCTCCTCCCCCTCCCTCTATAACATGAAGAATGTGTTTAATGAGTAATATTTGCCTTCAGGGCACTGCCTTGTTATGACTGTGGTGTGTGTGTGAGTGTGTGTGGGTGTGGGTGGCGGCATAAGCACCGTTAGAAGATACGATTCTGTCCGTAGAAGATACGATTCTGTCCAATAACTAGTTCATGCTAATCGCCAATGGCGAACCGCTGTATGTATTTTCTAGATGTGGGTGGAGTTGGGGAGCGGGAGTGGGCGTGGCCAGTGTGTGTGTGTGTGTGTGTGTGTGTGTGTGTGTGTGTGTGTGTGTGTGTGTGTCTGTGTGTGTGTGTCTGTGTGTGTGTGTCTGTGTGTGTGTGTGTTTGTGTTTGGCGTGTACGCGCGGGCGTGCGTGATTGTTGAGATTTCCAGAACCAACACCAGGTGAGAATATTTAGGTCAATGGAGACCGCTACGTGACCTCTCTGCTCAGCACGGTGACGTGTTAGTGGTATTCCCTGCCTGTATGTGGCGCATGCTTGGCTCTTATCAAGACTACTTGATAAGTTGAGAAGTGACGTCAGTTTCTACCCCCCTCCCACCCACTACCACCACTCACCCACCTATATTGTTGATGGTGTTTCACTTCTGAGTACAAAGTGCCAACCAAACCAAGTCTACTTATAGTTATAAGTTCTACAGATCGCCGTCCAAGCATTGCTTTTCTGTGTATGTGGGTGTTTTTATTTTGTATTTATGTTTATGGTGCTTGTGTGGGGTTTTTTTTGTAGAGGAGTTGAATAAGAGGGTTATTACTTGATGAATTGTGTGATCATCTAATTTGTGTACCAGAAATAGCCAAATTTGTAAGAGCGCAGGCTTCCCATGCGGAAGGTTGGGAGTTCGAAATCCGGCCGAGCCAAACCAATGACTTACAAATTTATACTTATCGCTACCTAGTTTGGTGCTTAGCATTAATAGGATGGGGCAAGAACTGGCTAGCTCAGTGTCGGGATAATGTGAATGAGTGGGAAATCGGGTCATGCTGGTCCCTCAGTGAGGCAGCACTACAAAGTCACCATGAGTGCGCGCTGTCACAAGTCGGCACCCGTCCTCATATGACCTTGGATGTTCCCAGGACATGAAACCCAAACAAACAAAGGATGTACAGCTGTATTGAAATTATTGTTACTTTTATATCATCATGTTATTAACACGTTATTATCATCACCATTGTCATCATCGTCATCATTATTAATACTATACACTATGTCTATTCATATCTCCCACACTTCTTACTGTACCACGCACATCAGGAAATATAAATTGTGTAAACAAATGTGGTTTAATGAGTAGTATTTGCCTAGCTGGAAGACCCGAGCCCAGGCAATGATAACATAACGTTGTTCAATGAATAAAATTATATTCATACAAACACACCTCCTCACACACAAAGAATGTTACAGTAAGCTGCTAGGGATGCGAGTTCATTGAATTGTTGATGAGGTGCCTCATCTCATATGCGTAATGTGTGTAGACACGGTAAGATTATGCTGATGAGGGAAATTTAAGGACAAGTCAACAATAAATGAAATGTTCATGGTGATATATTTATGTTGAAATGTTTACGACACCTCGTGTTGCCAGGCTCAACGTTGCTTAAAGACCTGGTCACGTGATTTTAGCATGTATTCCTTACATGAACATTTGGTGCATCTTAATGAAAGATCACATTCAGAAGGGGTTATTTGAGTTCAAATTCAATAGGTCGGGGTTGGTCTGCACAAAACTATTAGACTGTGAGTGTGAGTACCCCATGGCTATTATTAGAAGTTATGTGACGTCACACAGGGAAGGGCAGGTTGGACTGACATAGGCTATAAGGCATACTCGAGAACTTTCAAATTTACTTTAAATGAAAGGATTTGCATTACTTTCCAATTCCATTTGAACTAAATGATATTCATGGCCACAGCTTGACCACACATACCCTCAGCCCATCGTGATGCCTTATATAAATAACCATTATGAGCAGATTAAACAAATGATCACTTGGGAATATGTTCTAATAACCTTACAAATTAGGACCAATCATATGTACCAGACGGGATGGTCGAATGAGTTAGAGCGTCCGTCTCCCGTGATGGTAGATCGTAGGGTCGTGGGGTCGAACCCTGGTCGAGTCAAACCAATGACTTATTAGGATAGGACAAGGACTGGTTGGCTCAGTGTCAGGATAATGTGACTGAGTGGGATATCGGGTCATGGTGCCGGTGGCCTGGTTTTCCAGTGGGACAGCACTATAAAGTCGCCATGAGTGCGCACTGTCACAAGTCGGTACCAATCCTGATATGACCTTAGATGTTGCTAGGACGTAAAACAACAACAACTATGTAATCATAGTAAGTGTATGTAAGTAAGTAAGTAAGTAAAGTTGCTTTGGTCATGTGACAGCCCTTATAACCTCAGGGATCGGACGCGAACTGGTGTTTTCAATGTGTGATTGTGGCCATTTATTAAATGTCTAAATGGTGATGATAAGGAAATCCCTATGTCCCAACGTTCTCTATGACGTATGAGCTACATAATCCGGCAAAAACTGATATAGGAGAAACCAGTCTGATATCAGTGTTCGGTATTTTGCTATGGCTGATTAAAAGTTTAAGCGCATTGAAATGTCAGCTTCTACTCATAAATACCTAAGATAACCAGACGGGTTGGCCAAATGAGTTGAGCGCACACCTCGTTCAAACCCTGAACGAGTCAAGCCAATGAATTTTAAATGTACACATGTCGCTACCTTGCCTGATGCTTGGCATTACTAGGATAAGGCAAGAACCAGTGGAAGACCAATTGTCTGCAATTGAAAATTCTCCCGCTTAATCAAGTAATGTACCGTATACGAAAAAAAAAATTAAAAAAAGCTCCGGAAAAAAACAATCCAAACTGGGGGAAATTGTAAGTTTTACAATCATATAAGGAGAAGTAGTGATTGTTGCATTGTATAATAGTAATTAAATTAATACAATAGTAGGATAACGAAATAACAATACTGATGACCAGACGGGATGGCCGAATGAGTTGAATGAGTTGAGCGTCCGTCTCCCGTTTTGGCAGACCGTCGGATTCGAACTCATGGGTTCGAACCCTGGTTGAGTCAACCCAATTACTTAAAAATTGATACTTGTCGCATCCAAGCCAAGCGCTTGGCATTATTAGGATAAGGCAACGACTGGTTGACTCAGTGTCAGGATAATGTGACTGAGTGGGATATCAGGTCATGGTCTTGGCAGCCTGGTCTCCCAGTGGGGCAGCACTATAAATTCACCATGAGTGTGCACTGTCACAAGTCAGTACCTGTCCTGATATGACCTTAGATGTTGCCAGGACGTAAAACTCTAACAACCAACCAACAACGCTGATGAGTGTAATGAGTGTGATGAGGTGGTTGACATGAGTGATGGCAGGGATTAGGCTTTGCCGTGTGCGTATGTCAGCTGTCAGAGTGCGTCTTGAATAATTAACCAGCGCGAAATGAGCGAAACGCCGCGCTGATAGGTCTGATCAAGTCACGTGATGCCCGTAGTGGTAGAGTGAACCAGCTGTCTGCGTGTGAGCATTAAACTATGGTCCGTACACATGTGAAGATTTTTCAAGGCTGTTTTTAATAGGAATTCAAGACTATTTTCATTTAGATTTCAGGAAAAAATAACAATGGCAAATGGTGATTTCGGACTAATTTAGATCAGTGGGGACAGTTTAATCGAATTCAAGGCTTTTCAAGACTAATTACCTAAAATAGGTTAAATTAAAGGCTTTTCAAGGCCTTGAAATGGGTCAAATGAAGTTCAAGACTTTTCAAGACTTTCCAGGCTCGGTACAGACTTCGATTAATACTACAGTAGTACAGAGCCCCATGAAAGCACCGAACTGACGACACCAAAACATGTACCTATAGATTTGATCCTACATATCCAACTTAGATACTGGTACATTCTTTATCCATTTATTCCCGTATAGAACGAGCACTAGATCAATTTAATAGAAATGGTAATCAGCATTTTGCTGCCATCCCAAATTAATTTTGCATGTTTTCACTTCAAATAGCGCTGAAGCTAAAAACTACTTCAAACTGAAGGAAATCCGATTATAACGGCATGCCTAATATGTGTATCCTTCATAGATGAGAATGGCCTAACAACAAGAAATCAGAAACATATGTTATACATTTTTGGGACTTCTAAAGTGATGGGAGAAGCCTGAATAGTTGCAAACTTTGAACATATCCAGGAAAAATCAGGCAGATTAAAAATCAAGAATTCCGGATAAATCCGGAAGAATTTCATCTACGACCCTTTAAAAAAACATGACAGGAACTCAAAGCCATCGGAGTATATCAGCCGGTCTTTGTGGTCGGGGAATCCCTATGATTATTTCAGATCAGATTAAAGTGCTTTTGAAATCCTAGGCTGAGTCAGCTATTTGTTTGCTACTGAACGAGGACGGCCACCTGTTCACAGGTCACGACAATGATCGGGCTTTGCCACCTTGTTGTCGAGTGTATATAATAAATACTCTACAATAGCTAATCAGAACTGCTCTGATGTTAGAGTAGTGCGATGTTGATGTGTTGACTCATGGCTGCTTGAGACACCCTTCCAACTTATTCTGGCACCAATTAAAGTTGCATAGTCTGAAGGTTTTGAGTTTGTGTCATGACAGATCAAGTCATGACACAAGTTATACCGTTATATTGGGTTATTGCAACCTTAAAAGAGAAAGTGGTAATTACGTGATTGGAATTACCTCTAATTGATTCTATACTTTGAAGAATGCAGGTGGGGGTGGGAGGAGTCGGGTATGTGAGAAGAATAATGGCGTTGTCAAGGAGCAGTGGTGATAAACAACCAGCTATGTCACCCATCCTCATTTCTCTCCACTCTCTCCCCCCTGGTACCTCCCCTCCCCCCCCCCCCCACTCCCTCCTCTACAAAACACAGCCACCTGGCCAACACGAGTATTCCAAGTTAACATACCCCCCCCCCCTGCCCCCCCCCATGAAAGAACTGAAACATAATTCCTTAGGTTTGAGGTGGTTTTTAAAAAAAACTAAAACGTTTAAGATAAATATATTAGCTTGACCATTATTACATACTCTACTTTAGTTTGGAGTAACTTTATCCTAACTGGTAAATTTTGAATATATTTGAATATTATTTTATTAAGCGGAGTAAATTTCAATCACGGACAATTGGTCTCTCCCTCATTCCACTACTCATTGCCTTATCTTTGTAATGCCAAAAAGTCAGGGTGGTTAACGACAAGTATAAATCTTTCAGTCATTACTTTCACTTGGCCGGGGTTTGAACCCTAAAGGTTCGATTCGCACGACCTTCCACACGAGAAGCGGACGCTCAACTCATTCGGCCATCCCTTCGCAAGTGAAGCAGGTAAAGTTCTGCACGCCAGTTGAAACCAAGTGCAATACGCTATTGCTATATTAACTAGGTCACGTCACTGCCCATCAAAACCGGTGAATCTTAATGTTCATAAGGGGCAAAACCCCAAAGGACTTACTCATAAATACAACAGCATCAAAGCTGAGTACTTAGCAGCATCACATCAAAGTCAATGATTTGGTTTTGAAAATAGTATATTTTGACGGGACTAGGCATCTTCAAAAGCAGGTGTGACTAAGGTTTATTCCCTCGGGGATAGATTCCCGAGTGTCATGTCTCGGGTGATTACATAAACCTCCCGGTCTGACACGTTAGATCTTGATAGCCGTTAAGGGCATGTCACGCCCATTTGCTGATTGCTTCTAATAACCGTTATGAGCAGATTAAACAAATGATCACTTCGGAATATGTTCATAGCGGCGCCCCACCAGCCTCGCCAAAAGCCGCGCCTTGGGGAGGAGTTACACCACATACACAGGTTGGTGTCGGCAGGGTAGAGTGGTTGCAGCAGGAAGCCCAGATAGGATAATTGTTAGGACAAAAATGCAGAAGTCTGGGTTCGAATCCCCCTCTAAGCATAATGTTCCAAAACCTCCTACCACATTGGGGCCGTGACCAGGATTGTGTACACGTGGACTGGTGTACGCAGATAAAGCTGCCCTTTGTATGTATTCGAAGTGTGCTACATGGATATTTGTAATCATAACACTTTTAACAGTCACCTTCCCAGGTGAAATGCCACCTACACAGGTAGGCATGGGTAGATAGATTGCACCAGTAAACCTATAAGGGTCATTCTCTGAAACTAGGCATCACATATTTGGTTCCCGCGTTATGATGGTGATAATTGATTCTATCTTTTTTTTGTAGTAAGTCAAATAATTATATACATATGTATACGCATAAGAAGCGTGCCGGCCCGCAGCAAATATATATCATGGACAAGAAATAATCATCAAATCGTAGGATAATAAATAATATTATAAGATCATAGGATAATAAATAATATTATAAATAATTTCACCCGCCATTTTATATTTATATAATAGATTATATCACACATATATATATGTTTAATATAAGTATATCTATATAAATTGATGGTGCTGCTTCTTTAATTATTTATACACCTGGTCCATATATTCTTCTCTGCGGATCAGTTCTGGTGCCTGCCTACCTGCGCCGAATTTACTCATTCGCCATAAGATCTTTACTTTTATAATGTACGGTAGGGCATTTTGCTTGTCCAGAGCCACGAGACAATAAAGGGCTTCCACCACTCCTAGTCCTCTGCTCTTGTTTTCTTCTTTACAGCCTAGACGAATTAATGTGTAGTATAAATATGTGGATTTATGCAAATATTATTAGGATATGACATGGGTATGTTTCAATTGATGAGTCTTATGATGTGTTCTATTCTCTGTGTTGTTGGAGCAGCCTGGTGAGCCGGTTGAATGTGGTGAAGTAGGGTTAGTGGGCCTGGGCTGCAGGCAGCCGGTCTGGATGTGTTCAGTTGGTCAGCAGATTATATATATATATAATGGTGATATATTTATGTTGACCAATTGTTTGACTTAGTCCCAAATATATCTAAGTTACCTTCACTGGTTGACAATTCGGATATTGGTCACCTGGGGCGTAATCGATTAATCAACTCGGGTCAGCCGAGCCACTTTTTGCCACATGCCACATCCTACAGACTCGGCTCAAATAATCAGAATAGGCTTCGCCATGCTCGGGGTGGAAAAAATGGTGGCTTAATCCAACACTTAACAAAAAAATTTAATAACTGATATAACTACAGCAAAATAGGATTTAAAGTATTTTATGATTGCATAGTTTACGTATATTTCCATTTCATTAACCTGTGTTATTACCAACAACAAAAACCATGCAGGACTTGTACTTGTAGCTATTATCCTGCAGGACGGTACCAGCACAACAATGAAGTCATCATTCCTTGCAAACCCCAGCCAAGAGGTGGGTTACTGGGGTCGGGTCGTTTTGTACACGGCACATGTATTTGTCAACTCCACTCGTGGTGTTCGATTTGAAATTCTAGCAATTCGGATAACCCGAATCGCCTGGTCGTGTTAATCGATTACGCCCCTATATTCCAGACCAAACAGGCCGCTTTGGAACTCAATGTTGCGGCCACAAAGGCTGGTCCACACCTGCCGCTACCCCAGTTTAATATAGCTCTGGTTGCACCGATGACCACACGGTCACACATACATGATTACACAAACCGTATGTTTGCACGAAACTTTAAACATTGGCCTGGTAGGATTTGTAGATCCTTTATGGCTTAGGGGGCGCGGTCGCCGAATCGGTAGAGCACGGGCCTCACGTGCGGGAATCAGGAGTTTGGTTACCGGTCGAGTCAAACCAATGACTTATAAAATTGATACTTGTCACTTCCTAGCCTGGCACTCAGCATTAATAGGATAGAGCCAGGACTGGTTGGCTCAGTATCAGTATAATGTGACAGTGGGTCATGGTGCCACCAGCCTGATTTCCAAGTGGCACGGCACTATAAAGTCGCCATGAGTGTGCACTGTCAGAAGGCGGGTACCTGTCCTGATATGGCATTAGCTGTTGCCAGGACATAAAACTCCAACAACCAACCAATCCTTTATGGTTAAGTTTTAGAGGATTTACTGATACCTGTCAATATTTCATTGCATGGAAATCGCAATAGTCCATATCGCCTACCGTTATCAGTTTTTTGTTTAATTAAAAATGTAACCATTCATACTTATTGACACAAGCGCGAAAAAATGTACAGAAAACAAACAAAAAGTTACAGTATTATGCCTATTATAATCTGTACTGGGAAAAAAAACTTACATAACCAATTTGAAGAATGACTAAGACATAGAAATCTACTAAATAAATTTGAATATGCATTATATCCACATTCAAAAACCACAATATGTAATATGACTAGTTCAACAATGAAAATTAAATATGCGTTTTTGCCGGATGATCGAAATTAGGCATGGAACGGTTTGCTTGTTCGTTGGTTGCTGTTTTACTTCCTAGCAACATCTAACTTCTAAGATCATATCAGGACGGGTGAAAAAAAAGATATTTTTATGAGGGAGAAAAAACCCATTTAATAGACAATATATATAATATTTTTACCTCGGTACTAAGCCTCAGGCTACTAGTAGCCGAGGGAGAAGGAAGCACATCCGGGTCCAGCAATTAGCATAATCAACTCACGACGGGAGGACGTTCGTTGAGTTGCTCTGGCAGTTTTTGATCTACTATATAAATATATATTATACATACCGCGACAGCTGGGGGAGGCTCCACCAAGGCGCCCAGGAGGAATAATATATAGAGTACATGTTCCCCTTTCATGTATACTCGTATAATGCGTTATACATCACATATGGGGGTGAGGAGAAGGGTGTTCATCGAATTCTGTTGTCGTTGGTTCTATATTAACTGACAGTTGTTTATAATTCATGCCCTCTTTGATTTGACGGCTGGTGAAGTGGCTGACTGGTACTGACTGGTACCAGTGGTAGCCTCATCCCAGTTCTCAGCTCCCGATGTCCCTAAAAGCACTTGTTACGTACACACGCGGCTCATCTTTTGTTAGCCCCCGTTATGTTTGGTGCAGTGGTTTTTGTGATAATCATAATGGGTAATTCCCAGCAGCCCCTCCCCTCAATGATCGCCCCGGCTCCTCCCCCCCCCCCCACTCCCACACAATTCCATACTACTCCAACCCACCCAACACCACCCTACTCCACCCCACCCTACTCCACCCCACCCTACTCCGCCCCACCCAACCCACACCTACCCCACCCCACCCCACCCCGGCCACACCTAACCCAATCGCACACCAACCCACCAACACCTACCCAACACCACATAACCCAACCACACCCTACAGGACCCCACCCACACAGTTCGCGACGCGCACAATAGGCGGCGCCACTAGTAGATTGTTGGGGTCACGTGCATGCGCCCTCAGAGGTGGCCGTTGGCGCGTGCGCGGGGTGGTGGAGGCGGGGCGTTTGTGATCAGTCGGGTGTGAAGCGATGGGATTGTGCAGGAGGGGGTCATATAATAGTGATGACCTAGGACGGTGTGACGCTGCCAACTGGTCGCCAGGGTCGCCCTTGTCGGCGTTCTACTAACACACCAACGCTTACTGCACCAAGAGTAAAAGGAAAGTCAACTTAAAATAGCACAAGCCGATGGTTCTGTTTCTGCAACATATACTCATTGTCGTACAACCCAAAACCCTAGCCTAATAAACAATAATTCACCGGTGCGAATGACAATGTTGAGCGTCCGTAGGTAGAAACGGTGCCGGTGGTGGCGCCACTGGTCACGTGGGCGGAGTACTCCGCACCAAAATAGCAATATAATTAATAGTACAATAATAATAATAATAATCTCCCTTCCACGCCTTTATACTCGCATAATGCATCACACACGCACACACACACACATATATATATATATGTATATATGGGCACACATCTTAATCTTGTATATGTATGTTAGTATATATATATATATGTGTATATATATGTATATATATGTATATATATATATATATATATATATAAATGCATATATGAATATGTACATATGCGTATTTGTATATATATGTATATATAAATATACTAGGTTGAGAGTCATAATCAACTTTATTTTAGTTTGAAATAACTTATTTTAAAGTTGCATAGTCCGATGGTTTTGAGTTTCTGCCATTTTCCGTGATAAGTACATTAGGTTGATTATTATAATGTACATTATTTTAGTTTGAAATAATTTTGCTTTTAAATGGCTAACTTTAGAAATATTTTAAGTGAAAACATTTCAAATTTAATTTAGCCCACATCTCAAAATTATGAGTCCATATGCTTCAGCAGTACAGGTTCTATTAAATTGACATAGTATCCAGTTTTATGCAGCAACAAACAGTGAATGAATGCACCACTATCTAAGTTGGATAAACAGGATCAAATCTAGGTAAGTGCTCTAGTTTTGAAAACTGGATGCGTTTATCGGACTATGCCGCTTTAAATATTCTTAATGTTAGTGATGTTTGAAGTGGAAAATGTTTAAATTTAGTTTAGGTGCGCACAGTGAAATTTAAGTTTGATATTTAGAATCAAATCTAGGTATGTGCTTTGGTGGATTAAAAAAAAACAGTTTCAATGGACTATGCAGCTTTAGCAACTCATTGCTTTACCTCAGTCACAGATTGTAAACATGGCTGCCCGAAAGAACATCATTAAAATGTGAGTTACTTTCTAAGGGCGGTGGCAGGTTTAATTTAAAGCTGCATAGTCCGATGAAGCATCAAATTTTCAAAACCAAAATAATTATATAGATTTGACTCTACATATCTAACTTAGATATTGATGCACATATTAAACATTTATTGCCACATAGAAGGGAACACTGAGACAATTTGATAGAACCTGTTACTGTTGAAGCCTATGGTGTCAGAGTTTTGGCGTGCTTGCCAAAACTAAGTTTACATGATTGAATTTCAAATATATCAAAACTTATCCATTTAAAATAAAAGTTACTTCAACCTTAAATAAGGTAGATTATAACGATCAATTTAAAATATTTATCTCAGAAAAATTACCAAAAGGCAAAACCATCGGACTATGCAACTTTAATTAATGAAACCAAAATAAAGTTTATTCTCTCTCTCTATGTGGAATGTCTGCCCCTTTACATTTCATATAGGATATTTACCCTTCAAATGTGTGTAGAACGGACCACTTCACAGTGCAACACACATACACTACCTCTCTCTTTCTACACTAACAGACGTCTCCCTCTCTCCACACTTACACAATTCTCTCTCCACACTTACCCCTCTCTCCACACTAACACACTTCTCCCTCTCTCCACGCTAACACAATTCTCCCTCTCTCCACACTAACACACTTCTCCCTCTCTCCACACTTACCCCTCTCTCCACACTAACACAATTCTCCCTCTCTCCACACTAACACACTTCTCCCTCTCTCCACGCTTACCCCTCTCTCCACACTAACACACTTCTCCCTCTCTCCACACATACACACTTCTCCCTCTCTCCAAACTTACCCCTCTCTCCACACTAACACAATTCTCCCTCTCTCCACACTAACACACTTCTCCCTCTCTCCAAACTTACCCCTCTCTCCACACTAACACAATTCTCCCTCTCTCCACACTAACACACTTCTCCCTCTCTCCACACTTACCCCTCTCTCCACACTAACACAATTCTCCCTCTCTCCACATATACACAATTCTCCCTCTCTCCACACTTACCCCTCTCTCCACACTAACACAATTCGCCCTCCCTCCACACTAACATACTTCTCCCTCTCTCCATGCTAACACAATTCTCCCTCTCTCCACACTTACCCCTCTCTCCACACTAACACAATTCTCCCTCTCTCCACACTAACACACTTACCCCTCTCTCCATGCTAACATAATTCTCGCTCTCTCCACGCTTACCCCTCTCTCCACACTAACACAATTCTCCCTCTCTCCACACTAACACACTTCTCCCTCTCTCCACGCTAACACAATTCTCCCTCTCTCCACACTTACCCCTCTCTCCACACAAACGCAATTCTCCCTCTCTCCACACTAACAAACTTCCCCCTCTCTCCACACTTACCCCTCTCTCCACACTAACACACTTCTCCCTCTCTCCACACTTACCCCTCTCTCCACACTAACACAATTCTCCCTCTCTCCACACTAACACAGTTCTCCCTCTCTCCACGCTAACATAATTCTCGCTCTCTCCACGCTTACCCCTCTCTCCACACTAACACAATTCTCCCTCTCTCCAAACTAACACACTTCTCCCTCTCTCCACGCTAACATAATTCTCGCTCTCTCCACGCTTACCCCTCTCTCCACACTAACACAATTCTCCCTCTCTCCAAACTAACACACTTCTCCCTCTCTCCACGCTAACATAATTCTCGCTCTCTCCACACTTCCCCCTCTCTCCACACTAACACACTTCTCCCTCTCTCCACACATACACAGTTCTCCCTCTCTCTCCACATATACACACTTCTCCCTTTCTATCGAGACGTACACACTTCTTCCTCTCTCCACACTTACACACTCCCCCTAGCTGGCTCTTCTCCCCCCCCCCCCCTCTCCCTCTCTCTCTCTCCACACTTCCCCCCTCCACCTATAGCTCTGTCTTTGCTTCGCTCTCTCTCTCTCTCCCTCCCCCCCCCCCCCACACACACACTGCACACCACCACCACCACCACCACTAGCGTGCCCTAGCCTAGTGAGGCACCTTGTTTCCACCGCACCTGACACAACTCAGACACCTTCATCTACATTGAAGGTAATTAAGCACGTGATAAATTAAGCGGATTATGAGGACGCCTTTGTTCACTGATTTTATCCGCTCTTTCCATACGTGGGTGGCATATGGCTGAAGCAATAAATTACCACAAAATGGTCATCTGTTGTCATGCTTCCACTTATTTATTAAGGGTTGGTTGGTTACTATGGTAACAGTCTCCTGTCCAATGAACATCAGCTGACAGTTTTAATCGAGCATTTTGCAGATTTAATACATCAATTTTAGTGTCCCCGCTTTCATTACTCCATTCACGCCTCCATAGAAGGAACACTAAGTAAATTTAATAGATCCTGTCCTTATTATTGTTCAATCCTATGATATAGAGCAGTTCTTTATGAATACCAACACTAATTGTGTCTGTTTTCAGTTCAATGTATCTCCAAAGCCAACACATTAAAATAAAGTTAATTCAACTAAAATAATTTTA
The DNA here is from genome assembly GCA_030323885.1 of Branchipolynoe longqiensis. Lineage (NCBI taxonomy): Eukaryota > Metazoa > Annelida > Polychaeta > Phyllodocida > Polynoidae > Branchipolynoe > Branchipolynoe longqiensis. The sequence goes on from CM059189.1 coordinate 82,548,157, forward strand.
ATTATCAATCTAATGTATTTATCTAAAGGAAATATGGCAGAAACCCAAAACCTTCAAAGCTACAACGTATTGAACAAATGGATTTTATATTGGTACTATAAAACTGGGTTAGCACCGTTAATTAATACAGCACTGCCTATGGTTATAGACACAGTTGCAACTCACCATTCCCAGGATTTTCTACTTAGCAGTTTTCACTTGATATATAACAACAATAATATACTATAACACCAACTACACGCCATCACCTCTGTCAATTTGGATTTTCACTGCGGTGTATAACTTACAGCATAATCAAAGGCAGCTTCTCTTATACCATGTCTATGTGGTGTGGGAGGTTAGAAATCCCCTGGGTTAGTAAAAGTGTTGGGTCAAACATTCTATGGATCAACTGTCTAATGGTAAAAACAAGTCTATTTAGACTTATCCATGGTACTTGATAGGCAGTATAAATCTTCAAGAAAAAAAGCATACTGGCTGTCTGGACACCTCCTTCCCCCACCCCAACTGCTCCCTCACTCTCACCCGTCACCTAGGTGAGGATGTCAAAAGAAAAAAGATGTATCCTTAAAATATTTCGGATTTCTCTAAAAAAATGTGCTTTATAATTCTTTGTTCATGAATATAAATAACAATGTGTTTTATTATATAAATTACAATTCCACACATTACCCGTGTTAGTTAACCATACCACTGATGCAACATGGAGTTGCTTTCCTGTAGCGCCAGCAACTATAGGAGACTGTGTCTCTGTTGCTAGCATGTTGTAGTTTAGCCATGTTGGTTCTAGACTCAGTCCCCTCCACACCCCCCTCCCCCCAAAACAGCAAGAAAATCAGAAAGAACCCCCCCCCCGCCCCCAATATCTGTGTTTGCCTTGTTGCTGCTACTGCTACTACTACTACTACTACTACTACTACTACTACTACTACTACTACTACTACTACTACTGCTACAACTAGTACTAGTTCTACTACTACTGCTGCTACTGCTAGTATTACTAACAGTAACAGTACCACTACTACTATTGCTACTACTACTAGTACTACTACTAGTAGCAGTACTATTATTACTCCTACCGGACGCTGTGGCTGAATTGGTACAGCGCAGGCCTCCAGTGCGGAAGGTCGGGATTTTAGTTCCTGGTAGAGTCAAACCAGTGACTTACAAAATTGATACTTGTCGATTCCTAGCCAGGCACTCGGCATTATTAGGATAGGGCAAGGACGGGTTGGCTCGGTGTCAGGATAATGTGACTGAGTGGGATATCATGTCATGGTGCTGACAGCCTGGTCTCCCACTAGGGCAGCACTATAAAGTTGCCATAAAGTGTGCACTATCGGTACCCGTCCTGATATGACCTTAGATGTTGCCAGGACATAAAACTCCACCAACCAACCAACTATTACTCCTACTACTACTAAGACAAATTATTGCCATTAGCAGCAATCTAATGCATAATACATTCAAATTGTGAATAAGAAGTAATAAAGCATTGTCGAAATCTAACGAACAGCATGTCACAAAAGGTGCCGCTGTGAGGCTGGGCGGCGTGTGGCGTGTGGCGTGTGGCGTGTGGCGTGTGGCGTGCGTTGATGTCGCTCAGTGCTAATGAAACACCACACGGTGTTTGTTTAGCTGTGTTTGTGGGTGTCAGAAATGGCGGCTAACGCGTCACGGTATCTCGGGCGTGCGTTAAAGCTGCACAGTCCGATGAAATCATCAAATTTTCAAAACCTAAGCACTCACCTAGATTTGATTCTACCTTAGATACTGATGCACTTATTAAGCATTTGTTGCCACATAGAAGGGAATACAAAGTCAATTTAATAGAACCTGTCACTGCTGAAGTCTATGTAATGGAGTCAGAGTTTTGGCAAGCGTTCCAAAAATTAATTTAGCATGTTTACACTTCAAATGTCTCCAAAGTTAGCCATTTTAAATCAAAGTTACTTCAGGTTTATGTAAGGTAATGATAACGATCAACCTAATATATTTATCTCAGAAAATGATAGAAACTCAAATCATCGGACAATGCAACTTTAATGACATTAATAGACCAGCAATAAGTAGTAGCATACACATGGTCTACCTGATTATAACAATCAGTATTAACTCACTTATAATTTACTGTATCACACACACATGCTCGGGGATTCTTCTCATTAAATTGTGGATTAGGAATACATTTAATTACTATGATTATAATAGACCTTTTTTTTGTCGCGCGGCGCATGCGCAGTGAAGTGAAACATGGGTCGCGGATTAACTTCAGAAACGGGTACGATGTCTTGATTCTTTTCAGCCTCCATACAGTAGCTGTGTTAGAATAGTGTTTGTCTATTAGTAAAGTGAAATGTATCAAGCAATACAGATGGATCCTGTTGTAGATTTAGAATCACAGAGAGTAAATACATGCACCGTGTCTCATCTAAAGCAAAGTTATAGTCGATTCATTGCCCAACAAAACACTCCTTACAATATCATACAAACACACGTGGAGTACTTGGTTACAATAGGCTATGAGCATGTGATTCCTGCAATGTTCCCACACGTCGTAGATAGGTCCCCCCCCCCCCCCCTCCGCAAATCAAGTGTCAACTGGCTGGGCATGCTCCGCAGAAAAGGCATCCGTTCTGTTATGACCATAGCTGTTGCTGGGACGTAAGGCCCCAACCAACCAAACCAATCCACAACGACCGTGCTGCTCAGGGACCGTGACTATGCTGTCGGTAGAAGTAGGGATTTAGTGGGTCTCAATAACAGACTATGCCCCCTCCCTCCCCACGGCCGCGCCCCGCCCCAGTCCGTGACCATCCGTCCTCGCCCTTGCCCCGCTTCGTCCCGCCACGCCTCGCCCTGCCCCACTCGCCCCCAACCACTCCTACCGCCCCGCCCCCGACCGCCCAGCCCAGCCCTGCCCTCACCCCGTCACCACTCCCGTCCCGTCCTACACTTGACCACATCGCCACACCGCGTTCACCCACGCCGCGCCCCCCGCCCCCCCCCCCCCCCGCCGTGCCCCTCCCCGTCGCATCATACTTCCATGCCCCCCCCCATGCCACTTCCAGATCACCCCCCCCCCCCACCTTCCCTCCGCAGTTCACAGCTCCCGCCTCGACCCATCATGCCTTGCCACTCCCTGCCCCATCGTTCAAACCCCCATCGGCCGCCCGCCCCCCCCCCCCTCTCGTCCCGTCCCACCCCCCGCCCCCCACGCCCCGCGCCCCCGCCAGCGCCCGCCTCCTGCCCCGCCCCATGGACGCGAGCCTAACGACGGGTCTGTTGACAGAACCTACTTGCCTGCTGAATCACACTGCCGCAGCAAGCTGTTCACTTCCACCAGACCAAAGGTGAACCCAAGTGCATAATGACACAGCCGACCCCCATCGTTTCAGCACTACATTCTCCCCCTTTTTATGTGTGTGTTTAAAAAACAAACAAAAAACTGCAGAGCCCTCATTGCACGTCGATCATCACGGGTACTTCACAGGATGTAGCCACCCGCGAACAGCTCCTCCACCCCCCCCCCGCAACTCCCCCCCCCCTAAAAAAAACATCCACCACAAACTCAAACTATTTCTTTCTGTATTTTAATGGCACCGCAAAAGTAGAAAGACTGCCAGACAATGTCTGACGATTCAGATCGCCATGGAAACACATGCGCATTGCAACACTTTTTTTTCAGGCGAGCACAAAACACCTTCAGATCATTTTCAAAATGCACGTCTGCCGACGTTTCAGGAGGAGACACTTTGTTGGGTTTGTGCGCGACACATTTGTTGGGGGGGGGGGGGGATGTACAATGCATCTTCGGACCATGTAGGCCTATACCACATGCATACGGGACCCAACAGATTCTTGGACCCTGCGCACCACCTCTTCGAACCCTGCACATCTTTATGTCCTATACAACACCTCTTTAGGCCCTGCTCAACACCTCTTTAGATCCTGAACAACAACTCTTTAGGCCCTGAACAACACTTAATTATGTTCTGCACAACACCTCTTTAGACCCTGAACAACACCTCTTTAGACCCTGAAATACAAAATGGCTAACCATACAACACAACCATCCTACCTAGTCGCAGTCCTGAAGGGTCCAGGCGTGTTCTGGCACACTGGTGCAATCTAAGTGTAAAATATTCCGATAATGATGCATTGGTGGGGGAATGCAAATGTTCTATTTGTGAAACAGGTATACATGGCCAGGTGCATAGATGTGTTTATGTAGTTGCTGGTGGTGCTTCATTGATTAGTAAATAGACATTGTGGTGCTAGTAATATAGTGTGTAAAGGTGCTGTCACATTAGGGTTTTTTGCGGGAGCGTACGGCGGCGTAAGCGCATTACGTCATATACGTCGGCATACGCCGCCATACGCTACGCATACGCTACGCATATGCTACGCATACGCTACGCATACGCCATCATGTGCCGGCGTACGCCGGCATACGCTTTCTCACGTCCGTCCGTCCAAATTTTTTTGTGCATGCTCAAAAAATCTCGACCTATGGGAGCGTATTTTTATTTTTTTAATTCTTTTATTGAGGCTGTATTTATACTGTCCATAGCATGTAAGCCCGGGTACCCAGGCTTGTTTTCAATGCTGGCCAGCTGTAGTTTTGGTGTTGTCTTACCAAGCAGTAGCTGCTGATAAGTTAATTGATTGTCTGCATTTCAGTAGCAGATATATAGTCTGTTGGTATGTTTAGTAGTCTATGTTAGTTTTTTTTGGGGCCCTCTTGGCATTGTATTTTTGTTCTATTCTTATTACTATGTTAGTTGTATGGTTCATACGCTACTCATACACTACTCATACGCCGGCGTACGCTCCTCGTATGCTGGCGTATGCTCCTCGTACGCTAGGGGTACACCGGCGTACGCTGCTCGTACGCTCAACTTGCGTCACGGGCGTATCTCTGGCATATGAAGCGTACACAGAACCTACGAGTTGCGTATGGGAGCGTATTCGTAGCGTATGCAAAGCGTATGAGTAGCGTATGGCGGCGTATGCCCGACCTATGGTCTCGGTATATAAAGGCGACGCACTATATACCCAGGAGCCACCAGGTGGCGGACCGAGGAGAGATAACATAGGTCTCACATACGCTTCGCATACGCTTCTCATACGCTCCTCATACGCTCCACATGCCAATCAAAACCGTCAAAAAATGTCACAGTACGCTCTCATACGCTCCTCGTACGCTCCTCATAGGTGACGCATACGCTCAAAAACACCCGAGAGGTCACAAAGGTCACGATACATCGTTCCGCGCAGTTTTTTCCCATTTTCGACGTAGGTTTTCAATACGCTCCCGCCATACGGCGTAATGTGACAGGGCCTTAACTTCTTAAGGGGCACTCAGAGCCCTACCCCCTAGCCCCTCCCCCCTCTGCTAGTCAGGATGACCACACGCATGCTCAAGGCAGGTGGTGGCCAGGGGAGCCACACAGCTTGGTGGTGGTGGGCAGATCACTGTAACCATGGGGACTGGGAATGCTTGTTTCTCATTGGGGAGCTAGAAATGCTTGTTTCTCATTGGGAGAATGGGGCGGGGTGATACTGGATCCATGTACCATATAAATAATAAATCTGAGGGCTTGACTCTCTCTCTTCTTTCACTCTTTATACTCTTCCTTTCTCTTTGCCTGTATTGATTAGCGCCATGGACTTTACGTAAGGACATTGCATGGGTGAAAGGATTCTGTAACAAACCACAAAGGGACAGGATCATCTCCCGCAGGCCTGTATGTCATCTGGGTAGATGATGTACATAGTACTATTAGTATTGCTAAGTTATCATATACAGGTTAGGGGGAAAAAAGAAAAATACAACAAAAAATAATATAGAAACTACTAACACCCAAAACCGCAAAAGGTTGGCCTGAGAAAGATCAGGTAAACACTCCTGAGTGCGGGACCAGACCAATCCAGTATCACAGCTGTCCAGCGTTGAAAACAAGCACCCTCGTGGGAGCTTTATACTTTATGGGCAGAATAAATAGCTTGTGACAAAAAAAAACTGCAGTTCTTTAGACCCTGAACAACAACTCTGTATGCCCTGAACAACACTTCTTTATGTTATGCACAACAACAACTCTTTAGGCCCTGAACAACACTTCTTTATGTTATGCACAACACCTCTTTAGACCCTGAACCACAACTCTTTTGGTCCAGAACAACACTTCTTTAGATTCTACACAACACCTCTTTAGGCCCTGAACAACACCTCTTTAGGTTCTGCACAACACCTCTTCAGACCTCTTCGGACCCTACTCTGCCTGAGCAGTATTTACACTCAGCATGATTCAAACGCTGATAACTTCCGCTTTTTTTTCACCGGCAAATTTGCGCTTTTGGATATTCTGCTGAGTGAAGTCCAGCAGACTGAACAGAGCAGAGCTGAGCAGGGAAGAGTGGGTCCTCACGTCGTATTAAAAGTTCACCACCAGTTCACCTCAAAATTACCAAGCCTCTGACATGAAACACCAGGAGGCCAGATAATTAATTGTTTGTTTAACATTAATATTCTGCTGATTAACATTCATGTCCCAACCCACTGTCAGTCTACCTCAAATTAATGTCTGCAGTATATTTTAAAGCATCACAATCCGATAGTTTTGAGGGGTTTTGCCATATTTCTTTAGATAAATATATTAGGTTGATCAACATAATTTACTTAACTTTAGTTTGAAGCAACCTTTACTAAAAAAGTAAAATATTGGACATGACAATATGTTAAATTATCTTTGGTGTACACACCGAAAGACATGACAACATAGACTTCAGCAGTGACATGTTCTGTTAGATTAACTTAATTAACCTTCCTTCTTTGCAACAATTATATTTGATAAGTACACCAGTATGTGAGTTAGCTATGTAGAATCAAATATAGATAAGTCATTTAGTTTTTTAAAAGCTGTCTTCATCGGATTATGCAGCTGTAAGATAGTGGGAAACACCAGTCGTGCTGATTGAAGACTATGTTCGACAGATTGTTGTAAGTTTGGCGCGTGATTAGGTAGTTAGGCGTGAACGATATCGGTGCCTAGATGCCCCCCCCCCACACACACGCACACTCACACACACACACCCACACACACACGCACACTCACACTCACACATACACTCACCAGGAACATGCCACGCCACGACATCTCCGAAGTATGGGCTTTGCCCAACTCAAAAGTGAGAGGGAAAAAAACCTTTTAAAAGAAGAAGGATTCTTTTTTATTTAAATGACAGGTAATATCCCACTTCAAAATCAGTGCCTGTGAAAATTGCTGTTAGTTGTTCCAAGCATGAGGCTGCTGTGTAAGCTTGTTTTGTATTGAGGTCTTTCTCCTTCTGGTTGTTTTTCTCTGGTTGTTTTAGCCTCCTAATTTACCACCATGTGTGTTTGTGGTGCGCGCTTGCATTGTTCATTACGCCTTTGTTGGCTCTCTCACAAAGGCGTCAAGTAAAATAGTTCCAATTGTAGTCTTAGGCATCTGAAACCAAATCGACCATGTCTGGAACTTGTTAAATACGAGCTTGTGCACTTGGGGGTGTAGCAGTTCTCCGTGTGGAGGTGCTGAGGCGTGTTGATGCTTACGGACAACTGCCTCCAGTGCCCCCCCCCCCCCGCCACACACACCATACCCCACCCGCCCATTGCCTCCCGCCCATCCCTCCACCTCCACCCCCTCGCCGCCTACCCGGCATTGCCTACAGCTTGAGGGCACTACGCATACGTCATGGTTCTTTTTTGTTGTTTTTGTTGCTAAAATATTTATTCAACTGAATAATTCTTAGGTTTTTTTTCTGCACTGATGTCTTGGGATATATATGTGGGATGTATATATATATATACCAGGGACCGTACGCATGTGAAGATATGGAATTCAAGGCTATTTCAAGCCTTTTCAAGACTTTAAAAAATATAGGAATTCAAGACTATTTTCACCAGACGGGATGGCCGAATGAGTTCGAGCGTCCGTCTCCCGTGTTGGTAGACCATGGGATCGTGGGTTCGAACCCTGGTCGAGTCAAACCAATGACTTAAAAATTGATACTTGTTGCTTCCTAGCCAGACGCTCGGCATTATTAGGATATGGCAAGGACTGGTTGGCTCAGTATCAGGATAAGATGACTGAGTGGGATATCAGGTTGTGGTGCTGGTGGCCTGGTTTTCCCAGTGGTGCAGCACTATAAAGTTGCCATGAGTGCACACTGTCACATGTCGCTACCCGTCCTGATATCACCTTAGATGTTGCCAGGACGCAAAACTCCAACAACCAACCAACATTAACAGAATCCTGGTCTAAAGTCTCCGTTATCAATATTCTAAGGCAATCAATCGCTGAACCCACGACCTCCTGTCATGGAAGTAGGCGACATACCCACTAGGCCATCCCTCCCGGTGACTTGCTAACGAGCCCATGATCTACTGATTTCCGATTTACAACGCTCCTGACAGCCGAGTGTCACGGTTTTTTTACACCTGTGCTGTGGTTGTGGCTGTCAGTAGGTATGTGTGACACCTGTGGTGTGGCTGTCAGTAAGTGTTTGTGACACCTGTAGTAGGGCTGTCATTAAGTGGTTGTGACACCTGTGGTAGCGCTGTCATTAAGTGTTTGTGACACCTGTAGTAGGGCTGTCATTAAGTGGTTGTGACACCTGTAGTAGGGCTGTCATTAAGTGTTTGTGACACCTGTAGTAGGGCTGTCATCAAGTGTTTGTGACACCTGTAGTAGGGCTGTCAGTGTTACCTCTGTCAATCAGTGACTTTGTTTGGTGAGTGTTTGGTTTGATCTGTGTCATGGAATATGGGTAGCGGGTTCTTGAGAAGATGATACTCTTATCGGTTCAACATGATTAGGTCATGTCGTAAGTGGGGCGGGGGGAGCAAACATGAAGCATCACGCCCAAAGTGGGACTTGAACCCACATTCCTGTCATTCTGGGGCGGGGGTTCAACTTCTACAGCAAACGTTATTTATCCATAGCTACATGAAAATACGTGCATGTAAACACATCACTAAATGGCTTAAAGTTGCACATTCCGATGGTTTTGAGTTTGTGTCATTTTCTGAGATAAATATATTAGGTTCATGGTTATAATCTACCTTACTTTAGTTTCAAGTAACTTTTGGATTGAATGGCTAACTTTGGAGATATTTGAAGTTCAAATATGTAAAAGTAATTTTGGCAAGTACGCCAAAATCCTGACACCATAGGCTTCAGCAGTAACAGATTATATTAATTAACTCACCATTCCCTCTATGTGGCAACAAATACTTAATAAGTGCATCATGTATCTAAGTAAAGCTGCGTTTACACGGGCGAGTTGAAACGCCCCAGCTGGAACCAGTTGCCTAGTTCATTTTAAATGTGTCCGTGTAAACGCGGCACTGCGGCGTTTTAGGGCTTAACCGTTTCGGCTGGAACGTTCCGCGTATACCACCTAATCAGGTGGTCTACAGGAAACGTTTCAGCTGGTTCCCGGGCGGCGATAGTGTACAATAGCGGTGCTCGCCGGATACAGGCTCAGCTGTAACTTTACACTGGTGCCCAGCTGTGTTATGGACCGAATAGAACGAAATCTATTGAATGCGGTCATATGTAACAGAATTACATACTCAAATGATGAAATTTAATTAAATTAACCCTAAATTCCAAGTGATATTAACGTAGCAGCTACATCGGCGTCGAATCGACGAGTGTAAACAAAACAAATAGCAGTGCTCACCGGCAACAGGGGGAGAATCCGCGCATGCGCAGAAGCCACGACACGTCTGAAAATACGATACCGTGTAAACGCGCCACGAGAACGTTTCAGGTAGAACGCTTTGTCTTGAATCGTTTTACTTTTGCCCGTGTAAACGCAGCTTTAGATATGTAGGATCAAATCTAGATAAATGTTTTGGTTTTGAAAATGTGATGCCTTTATCAGACTATGCAGCTTTAAGGCCAGTCTGGAACAATTCAAAATATATATACCAACTCCGCTATTAACAACGTCGTTTCATTCAAGGTACTTTCGTTATAATCTAATTGGGGGGGGGGGGGGGGGAGACTTAATGGATTTAAGTATTATTTTAATAAAGGTAATTAATTTCTGAGTTTATTGTTATGTAATATTCAGGTCAAATTATCAAAGGTAAATAAATATATGGTGCCTTTATTGATGTTATCTGCAATGGATATGGGGTTATTTCAACATTCAAGTCCTATTATTTAATAAGTTTCACTTAACGTTGTTTCAGTTAACATCGTCGTTTTGTGAAACCTAACAATGACATTAATGGGGGAATTAGTGTAGGGTACACAAAGTACTCATGCTGTGCTATTAAGCTACACACATAACTATGTTATACGTGTTTGATAACACGCCTACACTTATCCATTACTGATTTCATAGACTACAAGCCTGTATCATGGCATATGTGTTTATTAACACAACACCTACACTTAACCATTACTGATTTCATAGACTACAAGCCTGTATCATGGCATATGTGTTTATTAACACAACACCTACACTTATCCACAACTGATTTGGTTGTCTACAGGCCCGTATCGGGATATGCATCTAATAAATAACGCAACACATACCCCTATCCATTACTGATTTGATAGACCACAAGCAAGTATCAGGATATATATATGTGTTTAATAACACAACACCTACACTTATCTGTTAGGCCCAAAATTGACATAGTCATGTTTCCAGTTGCAGCGGAAAATTTGTGATGGTCGGAAGGTAGGCTTAACAAATTAATTATTAGCTAAATTGTCGCTATTATCATTTCAGTACTATTAGTATTACTCGACCATATACCAGCATATGGCAAGTGTGGCACTATTCAGCTCAGCGCTCCAACGATAGACGTGCCCTCTGTCAAACTGTATCGATACTCCTATCAGATATGAGTTTAACATGACCACATAAGAGTGCAATGTTTTGGGATTTTCTTTCTCAGAGCTGGAAAGAAAATCGAGTTAGGGGGTTCTAACAGTCGGTAACCGGAAACATCAATTTTTGTTTTTAGGCCTTACTGATTTGATAGGGTACGAGCCTGCATTTGGATCTGCGTGTTGAATAGCACAACACATACACTTAATACTGATCCACTACCGATTTGATAGTCTATGAACCTGTATCAGGATTTCGTCTATGGTTTATCGTATTCCCATGTGGACCCATACAAGTCGTGACGAGGTGCAACGCTGCCTAAATTCTGTGATCAGACGACAACTGGTGTTTCCAACATTATATTAGCCATATAAATTCCGCTTCTTTGCCATATAAATTCCGCTTCTTTTCTTGTTAATGTCGCAATGAACTATAGCAACCTGCAACGTTGTTTTTTTTAAAGCCAAACAAATGTAGTCTTTAAATTCCGCTTCTTTTCTTGTTAACGTCCCAATAAACTATATCAACCTGCAATGTTTTTTTTTTTTAAATCCAAACAAATGTAGTCTGTAAATTCCACTTTTTGTCTTGTTAATGTCCCAATGAACTATAGCAACCTGCAACGTGGTTTTTTTTAAACCCAAACAAATGTAGTCTTTAAATTCCACTTCTTTTCTTGTTAACGTCCCAATGAACTATAGCAACCTGCAACATTGTTTTTTTTTAACCCAAACAAATGTAGTCTTTAAATTCCGCTTCTTTTCTTGTTAACGTCCCAATGAACTATAGCCATCTGCAACATTGTTTTTTTTAAACCCAAACAAATGTAGTCTTTAACTTCCGCTTCTTTTCTTCTTAAGCTCCCAATGACCTATAGCAACCTGCAACGTTGTTTTTTTTAACCCAAACAAATGTAGTCTTTAAATTCAGCTTCTTTTCTTTTTAAAGTCCCAATGAACTATAGCAACCCGCGACGTATTTTAATCTTCTTTTTTTTTAAATATAGTCTTTAAGTTCCGCTTCTTTTCTTCTTAAAGTCAATTAAGTATAGCAACCTGCAAAGTATTTGTTTAAAGTAGTCTTTAAAATAAGACAACATTAATTAATACCCCAAAGACTCGCAGAGAATTCACTAGAGAACCTTTAATGAGGACCCTTTAATTAATAACGTGCAAATCACCAGGTGCACCTACATTCCGTCTCACCAGACGGGATGGCCGAATGAGTTGAGCGTCCATCTCTCATGTTTGTCGCGTCAAACCAATGACTTAAAAATTGATACCATTCACTTCCAAGCCAGACACTCGGCATTATGCACAGGTCAAGGACTGGTTGTCTCAGTGTGAGAACAATATGACTGAGTGGGATAGCAGGTCATGGCGCTGGTGCCCTGGTCTCCCCATGGGGCAGCACTATGAAGTCGCAATGACTGTGCACTATCACAAGTCGGTACACGTCCTGATATGACCTTAGATGTTGCCAGGACGCAAACCCCCCAAAAACAAATTAAAAACATTCCGCCACTCACCTAGACGCGTACTCCGGCAGGTGTCGACTGCTGCTAGTGCTGGATGGGATGGGAGTAAAGCCTGGAGCAGTGGAGGTAAGACGCTTTTAATCCCGATGTTTCCTCCTGTTCAGTCAGGTGGTGGTGACAGCTGGTGTCAGGCAGTTTGAGTGTGCGCAATGGACGCAGTCAGTGCGGGTCTATCGCCATACACCAGACTCGGGTGACCTTATCTAACCAGCAGGTCATTTATTATTGGCTGTTTAGACTAGCCCGCTGAACCCACATTATAGAATTTTTTAAACAATCCACAGCCACATAACTAAAATCCCACCGAGTTAATCGCAGCAATTTGCTATCATGACAATCTACAATTTTGTATTTTGGATTCCCCTCGGAAAGAGCTTTTAATTTTGTATGCAGCTTCGTCTAAGGGGAAATGAATCCTATATGTTGGCCGCAATGTGGGTTGGCCAACATAGTGAGGCTTGCACAGTGCACGTATGCATTGTATCGACGTTGGAGAAGTCGGGTTAGTAACAATTTCGACAGCTAGTGACAGAATCAAGTTCTACTAACTTTTCGCCGTCAATAAAACATCTGCTGTCGCCACGGCGCTAATTTAGCACCGATCAGTCAATCAACTTATTTCCCTATTTGTAAATGTTTGCATCTAATGACTGACTGAACCTTCTATTTCGCAGGTCGACCACTGCGATCAAGTGTGTGGGAGTGATCGCCATAGCTTACGCAACATAATAATATATATATATATCGATTATTGTAGTTGAGCACAAAGTAAGTATAAATTGTTAGTAAATAAACCATTGACGTATTAGACGAATGCAAAGTCCATTACCACTGCACACACGGTCTAAGCTAGGACTAGATAAACATTAGAACGTCACCCTTGACGTCCTGAGTTCAAATTATGGAGTGAGTGGGTGAGTGAGTGAGTTAGTGAGTGGGTGGGTGAGTGGGGGGTGAGTGAGTGAGTGAGTGAGTGAGTGAGCGAGTGAGCGAGCGAGTGAGTGAGATTTCATTCGAGGTCATATCAGAACAGGTACCGCGTTGTAACAGTGCGCTTTATAGTGCTGCTTCACGCACAATACCGCGATATTACCCTCACGTCACATTATCCTGACAGTGAGCTAACCAGTTCTTTCCCTACCCCCGTCCCTTTTTATAATCCGCATATGCACTTTTCCAAATTACACACATTATAAATATACCAAACTAAATGTTAGTCTGCCAAAAACAAAATGACATCTGTGTAAAATACCCGTACATGCATCATAGCTAAAGACTAGTTAGTGCTCAGCACTTGTTGAATAAAACATTGACTCCCCTCCTCACCAACAACAATAACCCCACTCACCCCCCCACCCCCCATCACCAACAAAACCACCCAATAAAATAGACACACATATATGTATGTATGTATGTATGTATGTATGTATGCATGTATGTATGTATGTATGTATGTATGTATGTATGTATGTGTGTGTACGTACGTACGTACGTATGTATGTATGTATGTATGTATGTATGTATGTATGTATGTATGTATGTATGTATGTATGTATGTATGTATGTATGTATGTATGTATGTATGTATGTATGTATGTATGTATATGTATGTATGTATGTATGTGTATATATATATGTATGTATATATGTATGTATGTATGTATGTATGTATGTATGTATGTATGTATGTATGTATGTATGTATGTATGTATGTATGTATGTATGTATGTATGTATGTATGTGTGTAGTGAGTGGCGGCTACAGTGTGCAGTGCTGGTGGCACCACCATCGGAGCTGGGGTTGGGGAGGCTGGAGCAGTAGATGATTAGGACGGACTATCAGTCCATGGAGCTGAGTGATTAGGGAAAGGAGTGATATTCTGGGTTATTATACTCGTATAATTCTTACACAGCATATATATGTATGTATATATATATATATATATAGTATAGTTATACAAATCTTACCTGGGTACAGATGATGGATAACTGGTGTTTTCCCAAGGTACTAGCCTCGGATAGTCATGGGTCAGGGAGAAGGAAGCAAATCCGGGTCCAGCAATCTTTTAAGTACTCTATAGGATAAAAAAAATGATCTTAACTATTTATGGATACTATGGTGTTTTTGTTTTGGTTCCAGCAAAACGTGATAGTCGTGGTAGGGTAGGGTGGGCGGCCCCTGACCCACGACTATCCGAGGCTAGTACCTCGGGAAAACACCAGTTATTCATCATCTGTACCCAGGTAAGATTCATGTAACTATACTATTTTACCTCGGTACTAAGCCTCTGGCTACTCGTAGCCCAGGGAGAATTTTACGTAATCTCATTTTTTATCCTTTTATAATTTAATGTTGTTTAGTGTAAAATATTAACTTTGTTTCTCACCTGTGTTTGGTTGGTGAGTAGGCGAGTCACCAGGCCGCTTGGTTTCTCTAGTCATTTGTTGTAATGTTTTGCAAATGATCTAGCCATCTTCCACCCAGCATGTGCAAGGATTCTCTTTACCGAGATTCCTAATTGTCTTGCCTTGGAAACCATGGGTCCACATGTTGAGTGGGATACGTAGCATCCTGTATTGACTCCTGCCTGTTTAAACACCTTGATGGTCCATCTTGCAAGTGTGCCTCTCGAGATAGTTTTATGTAGTTTAATAAAGCTGATTAGTAGCTGTCTGAAATTCCTAATTCCGCGTGACTTGGATATATATGCCCGAATGGCTGAAACTACACATATCCGTTTATCTTCCGGAAAACTAGTTACATGCACTGTGGACAGTAGGTCCCCTGTGCAATTCGACTTTAGTAATGTCTTTAAAAAGTATGTTGCCTCATCCTTATCTATTTCTAGTCCATTCAGTGAGAGTGCCACAATTGTTTGTCCCGTCACTAGCAGTAATAGCACTGCTAACTTAAATTGTAGTTCCTTCATTGATAAATGTCTATTGCTAGGCCCTGACTTGAATAACATTGACCTCGTTTGTGTTATCGTCATATACAATTATTTATTATAATATATCGACATATATTCTATATATTTGACATTTTTGGAAAGCAAGCTGGTGAATATAATTCGCTTAAATTTGGCTTAATTTTACATATGACTTCCCATATTGCACCATACTGAAGTTCACCTCAGAATTCAAACACGATGTGTGAGTGATGTGTTTATCAAACTGATTTAACCAACAAGTCATGGCAGTTTTAATCTAATTTATTGTCAATTTATTTTCACATATAACTGGATAGAACAGGTCGCTAAAGTTGTATCAGCCTAATGCCAGGTACACAAATAGCGTATAGGATTCGCGCACTAAAACTCCCGATCCGCTTAAAACTGAAATCGGGCCGATTCATTTTTCGAATCGGGAATCGCAATCGTAATCCTAGCACACACCTACCGTTTTAGACCTAAAAATCGGGAATCGCAATCGGTAGGTGTGCTAGGGGAGTGCACACCTCACGATTTTGGGGCAGTTTTAGGTCGTATACGCTAGGTGGGTGCGGGAAAACGATCGTATACGCTAGGTGTGTACCAGGCATAAGACCAGTCCGACATCACTTTTATTGGGCAGGTAGCTTACTATTACTAATACTATGCATTGCAATAATTATACACAGTATACAATATACTAGAATGGCTAAATACGGTTGAGATATTAAATGCTTGGCCATTATTTTACAAATTTCCCCTTGCAAAAAAGAAAGGTTATTTGCTCAATTCTAATCCATCAACGTTGTAATAATATAACTGTGGATAATCATTGGCTTGCTAAGTTGAGCTCTCCGATAAGATGTAGATAAGATATTGTCTACAGGAAACCTGTGTACAAAACTATTTCATTTGACGTCATACAACTTCACACTTCTCACGATGACAAACTGGCTGTGCCACTTTTACCGGCTCAAAAGCCACAACATACTTTTGGCTTCATGTGACCCGTAAGAGATACTTCCAATATTAAAAACTCATAAACAAAAACTCTAAATAGTACCATGTGCCCATGTTCTATGTCGGAGTAGTCAAGCAGTGAAGACCAGCTCATGTGATACCCCAGTCACACTACTGCTCACGACCTCTTGGCGACCACAAAAAGGGGTGGTCACAAAGAGGTGGCAAAGTGGTCCTCAGTGGTTGCCGACCTCCTTGCGACCAAAATGATCGCAAGGAGGTTGAAGCTATTGCACTAAAAACCTATAACGAAAATGGTCGCCCAGAGGTCGGCGACCATTGCTTTGGTTGCAAGGAGGTCGCCAGGAGGTGAGTTCTTTGGTTCAAAGAGGTTGCAAAGTGGGCGCAAGTGGGCGCAAGACTCCCTGATGCAATCACCCTATCCCTGCCTACCCGTCTACGTGACATTTTGCAATGCAGACTACTATCTAAACTACTATCCAATGTATTACTATTAGATTTAAAGTGCAACCACAAGTTCTTGCCACTGACATCAGAGGGCGGTTTGATGCTGTAAATCGTCTATTAATACATGATTCTAAAAAATAAAGGCAGATCACATCGTGATGACCACTTTGCCAACACATTGCGTGGTTAATCACACCTAAAAAGTAGTCCCGTTTTGTGTAGGCAAATGCGAGTTTTCAAGTTGCATAGTCCAATGAAAGCATAAAGTTTTCGAAACAAAAACACTTATCTACATTTGATTCTACATATTCAACTTAGATATTTCTGCACTCAAAAAGCATTTGTTCCTACATAGAACTGTATGCAAAGTCAGTTTAGTAGAACCTATTAGTGCTGAAGCCTGTGGTGTTAGAATCTTTATGTGCATGCCAAAATTGTCACTTCAAATATCTCCAAAATTAGCCATTTAAAATATAAGTTATATCAAACTAAAGTAATATAAGTCATAGTGATCAACCTAATAAAACAAAATTAAATGACAAAAATTCAAAACCATCGGACTATGCAGCTTTAAGAAGAGGGTAATTGAACTTAGCTAAAAATAAATCTAATTGTTCATATTGCTACGGCTATATGGGTCTAATTCGTAATCAGAGGCGGGACTGAAAACCTACCCCCATAGCATTCCCAGCCACCACAACTCCCAATAACCTCCCATGCCTACCCTCCCCACCCACAAACCGCTCCCCTCTCCTTCACTCCCCCTTGACCCAGGACACACCATTCGGCCACAAGGACGTCGTCGACCTAGGAAACCCACATCACCATACACGTCCGGATCGAACCAAGACATCAGTCTCCCGATCGGATCGCTTCTCCATCACGATACCGGCCATACCCGCCTCCGTCTGCTGCCCTGTGGGAGGGCCTGGCGCCGATACGACACCAGCATCCGGGTGCCGCCTTCTTGCGCCAGCCTTCCTCACCCCTCAGCGCTCTCCCCTCACCATCTCGACTCTAACCACCGCGCTTCGCGCTGCTCTCCGCGACATTGGGTGCCCTGACCCTCGGGCTTACACCCTCCACAGCCTCCGCCGCGGGGCTGCACAGGCCTGCGCGGCCGCCGGTGCACCTATCCAAGACGTACAAGAACTCGGACACTGGCGACACCAGAACTCGGACACCAATACGTACCGGCCCGCTCCTTCACCGCGGCAACCCGGGCCCTCTCCACTTTATTTGGTTGAGGTCCGGGTCACCCAGAGACTTCACTTCTTGCCTACCTTGATTATCGACTCTTGACCTACCTCATATCGTACTTATCTACCTGAACACTTGACCCAACCCATTATCACTTATTGACACTTGATCCACCCCTGAACCATTGATTTCAACCTACACTCATTGATGTACTCAACCATGACCTTCCTATTGATTACCTTGATGACTCATTATTGAACCTTGAACCTGATGATTTCTACCTACACTCATTAATGTACTCAACCATGACCTTCTATTGATTACCTTATTACTCATTATTGACTTACTGTACTTCACATCATTACCTACTCTGATTAAATTTCCACATTATGTACTTCCGCCTCGTGTTTTGAATTATGCCACAATGACCTACGTTCTACAATTTCATTAGGCTATATAAGGTAAATATAGAATTAAACTCGCAAATGCACCACCTAAACTTGTCAACCTGACAGCTAAATAGCTCTCCTATGCTCAGGACACTTGGATCGTACTGGGTGCGGTGGTCGAATCGGTAGAGCAAGGGCCTCGCGTACGGGAGATGGGGAGTTTGGTTCCCGGTCCGGTCAAACCGATGACTTATAAAATTGATACTTGTCGCTTCCTAGCCTGGTGCTTGGCATTAACAGGATAGGACAAGGGCTGGTTAGTTCAGTGTCAGGATAATGTGACTGAGTGGGATATTCGGTCATGGTTTTGGCCACCTGGCTTCCCAGTGGGGCAGCACTATAAAGTCGCCATGAGAGCGCACTGTCACAAGTCACTACCCGTCCTGATTATGACCTTAGATGTTGCCAGGATGTAAAACTCCAACAACCAACTAACTTGGAGTAAATAATCTGCGCGGCTGACTTGCCTGAGGCGGAAATGTTGTTTGTGTATCACACTCAGTGTGTGGTAGTGGTACTTGCACAGTGCTCTACTCACACTGACTCACACACACACTACTGCGTCCTTCGGAACGTATAGTCGGGGTTAAACTTTTTTTTTTTAAAGTTTTATACTGCCTATCATGGATAAGTCTGAATAGACTTGTTTTCACCATTAGACACTTTGTCAATAGAAAGCCTGAGCCTACACTTTTATCGACCTAAGGGATTTTTAACCTCCCACACCACATAGACATGGTATGAGAGCAACCGGCCTTTGATGACGCTGTAAGTTATACACAGCAGTGGAAATCCAAATTGGCAGAGGTGGGGGCACAGGGAATCAAACCACCAACCTTCAGATTAGGAGTCTGACCTAGAATAAAGTCAGACACTCTAACCACTCCGCCACTGAGAACAAACTTACATTCCATAGGCATGAAAATAAATGTTAGTTAGTTGTTGCAGTTTTACATCCAGTCAACATCTAAGGTCATATCAGGGCGGGTACCGACTTGTGACAGGGCACACTCATGGTGACTTTATAGTGCTGCCCACTGGGATTCCAGGCGGCTGGCACCATGACCCAATATTCCATGCAGTCACATTATCCTGATACTATGCAAACCAGTCATTGTCCTATTCTAGTAATGCCAAGCACCAGGTTAGGTAGCGACAAGTATCAATTTTATAAGTCATTGGTTTGACTCGACTGGGATTCGAACTCCCGACCTTCCGCACGGGAAGCCATCGATTTACCGATTAGGCCACCGCGTCCGGCTGAAAATAAATGTGTGACTTCATGTATGCGCGTCATACCCGAGAAGTTCACAAATCGATTCAGTATTACATACATTGTGTATGGTGTACAAATTGAAGCCCGATAGAATCGCCCTCATAGTCATAACCCCACCGCTATTTTTTAAATACTTTTTATGCAGAGTATATCGTATACAAGGTCCGTACACATTAGATAAAAGATTCACCCCGTACTGACAGTACAGGGGTGAAAACCATCCCATTAGACAAGCTGGCGAAGAATTTCGACATGCTGGGGAAATAAATGGAGTGAATAATGTCTTAATTTAAGAAGCAAAATATATTCTTTACATATGTTTTTATATTTACCTGCTACCTTTGAGTTGAAAAATATAATAAAACATCTAGTTTAATAAGATTTAAAAGTGAAATCGACAGCGTTCTATGGCAGCCATCTTGTCTTTTTGCATTCTCTCCCATTTCACAAAATCTGTGCCAATATATGTAGCCATTTGATCCTGGAACCACAGTTTCTAGTTCCTGCCTCATACTAAAGCTATTTTCGCCCGTATTTACACTACGTTGTCGTTCACCCGTGTACTACAAGTACATGGTGAATCTTTTATCTACGTACACATATGACGATATGGAATTCAAGGCTATTTCAAGGCTGTTTTTTATTTTGATAGGAATTCAAGACTATATTCATTTGGATTTCAGGAAAGAAAAAAAACAATGGGAAATGCCAATTTCAGAGTAATTTGGATCAGTGGGGACAGTTTAATGGAATTCAAGGATTTTCAAGACTAATTACCCAAAATAGCTTAAATTCAAGTGTTTTGGCTTTTCAATGCCTTTAAATAGGGCAAATGAAGTTCAAGACTTTTCAAGACTTTCAAGGCCCCGTACGGACCCTGCGTATATTGTTTATGAAAAATTCGCCCTGTGTTTATGGAATGCGGACTTCAGACCGGGCAGGCTGGTGTGTCACCGCCGAACAACACGTGACTTAACCGGGTCTAAAGGAGTAAGTGATTCACTCGCAACAAGGCATGCTTTAAAGGAAGCGGCCACCAGGAAGCAGGTGGCAAAGGCAGTCTGAGTCACCGGAGGAAGCTGTCTTTATACACGAGTCTGTGTGTGGGGGGTAGGGCAGGAAGAGCGATAAACAAAGTGGCGCATGCACACAAACAGAGGATGCGTGAATGAGTGAGTGGGTGAAAAAGTTCTTTGTTTGTTGTTGTTTTACATCCAAGCAACATCTAAGGTCATATCAGGACGGGTACCAATTTGTGACAGTGCGAACTCATGGTGACTTTATAGTGCTGCCCCATTGGGAAATCAGGCCACCGGCACCATGACCTGATATCCCACTCAGTCACATTATCCTGACATTGAGCAAACCAGTCCTTGCCCTATCCTATTAATGCCGAGTGCCAGGCTAGGAAGCGACAAGTATCAATTTTGAAGTCATTGGTTTGACTCGACCAGGATTCGAACCCATGAACACATGTGTTCGGATCCCCCGATCTCCCAAGATAGGAAGTAAAATATTCTGATATATGGCATAGGGGGGAATGCAAATGTTCTATTACTGATCGGTGTGCGTGACCAGGCACATGTATGTATGTATGGGTTGGTGGTGCCTGAGTGGGATGTAAATAGACATAGTGGTGCTGGCAGGTCTGGGTGTGAGTGCACTCAGGGCCTACCCCTCTGCTGGGATAGGGATCACCACATTCAAAGGTCAAGGTTGGTGGTGGACATGGGGGCCATACAGCTTGGTGGTGGTGGGCAGACCACTGGTAGCCATGGGGACCAGGAATGCTGGATCCCTATTTGTAGGGCCAAGAATGCTTGTTTTCCATTGGGGGAAAGGGGTGAGGTGATACTCTACAATGAACCCATGTAACCATATAAATAATAAACCAGAGGGCTTGACTCTCTCTTCGTCTTTACACTTTATACTCTTCCTTTCTCTTTGTCTGTATTGATTTCACCATAGCCTGCCTACACAGCCACAAATTCGAACCTTAGCTTTTATATAACTGGTTGACCACGACGAGTGGATTAGTTGAGTAGTGGATTCAACTTTACAAGGAGACGGACGCTCAACTCATTCGGCAACCTGTCTGGTCTATGGGTGAGAAAGTGAATATGTGGGTGAGTGAGTAGTGAACATGTGAGTGAGTGAGGGGCAGTCAGTGAGTGGAGTGTAGCGTCGGAGTGAGTGAGTGAGGTGAGTGTGAATGAGTGAGTGAGTGAGCCAGTGAGTGGAGTGGAGTGGTAGAGTGTGAGGTGTGAGTGGGTAAGTGAGGATGTGAGTGAGTGAGTGAGTGAGTGAGTGAGTGAGTGAGTGAGTGAGTGAGTGAGTGAGTGAGTGAGTGACTGAACAAGCCAGTGAAAGTAAGTGAGTTAATGAGTTAGCCAGTGAGAGTGGGTGAGTGAGGATGGGAGTGAGTTAGTGAACGAGCCAGTCAGAGTAGGTGAGTGCATGAGTCAGTGAGCGAGTGAGTGAGTGATGGAGTGAATGAGTGAGTGTGAGTGGGAGTGAGTGAGTGAGTGAGTGAGTGAGTGAGTGAGTGAGTGAGAAGGTAGTACTCTACTCGTCTTTTTTTTTTATTAGTTTGGAGTAACTTCGATTATAAATAGCTAAGTTTAGAGATATTTCAAATGAACGGATGGTAAATAATGTATGTGTACACATCAGTTGAAACCAAGTGCAATACATCCTTATTATATTAACTGTGTGTCTTATTTTACGTCCTATCAACATCTAAGGTCACACCAGGACCGTTATTATGTTAACTAGGTGCCAGAACCACCTGTTGAAGCCAGTGAGTTCCTAATTTGCAAATCCCAAAGGAAAGTTTCATGACTGCGCCAGTTTGTTAGGGCTTTACATCCTGACAAACTCTAAGGTCATATCAGGACAGGTACCAACTTGTAGCAGCGCAGTCATGGCAACTTCATAGTGCTGCCCCACTGGGAGATCGGGCCGCCAGCACTATAGCCTGAGTCACATTATCCTGACACCGAGCTAACCAGTCCTTGCCCTATCCTAGTAATGTCGAGCACCAGGCTAGGTAGCGACAAGTATCAATTTTGTAAGACATTGGTATGACTCGGCCAGGATTCGAACTCCCTACCTTCCGTACGGGAAGTCTGCGCTCTACCGATTCTGCCACCGCGTCCGTTACTGAGTACACCAGTATTTAAGTGTGATATATGCTGGATCAAATCTAAATAAATGTCTTGTTTTGAAGCTATATTGCCTCCATCGGATTATGCAGCTTCAGGTTATCGAGGCTAACAATTGATGACTGATATAAGGCCAAACAATTTCTTTTTTAATTGGTCATCGTCCCCCGCCCGTGCCTCAAAAATCGATAACCCCTGATTTTTTTTGGATTTGTTAAAAACCTGTTAAAAATGTGTTGTGATAGAACTGTATGATATAATAACCATTTTAATGAGAATACAGTGTTCATTGTTTGACTGAAACATGAATGACATGTAATCCTTTTATCAATCTAGAGTGGTCCAATCTATTTTTTGTAATATTAAAAAAAAAAAAAAAGTAAAATAAAATAAAAACCGCCCACTGTACCCTGATTTGTGTGATCAAAAGGACGCTCACCAAATTAAAAAGAATTTGGCCTAATATCGACATTCTAACTGTGACTATTAGCAGCTCGACGCAGGCTGGTGTGGCTGTAAATGACACCCCAGCGAACCTGCACTCAATGGTGTGTAGGGCCCGGCGTTAAAATACCAAAATACACCCATAGTGCAACTGGAGCCCTGCGTGATTTATCACAACAAATCACCAATCGATTGGTAGCCTTTTAAAGCAATCTGCGGGGGATGGAGTGTACTGTCAGGTACACAGATTCACGTTCAACATGCGTACAGTCAGGATCCTCAGCACATCGATTCTATCAGCTACGACGTAGACGACGTAGTAGACGTAGACGTAGTAGACGTAGACGTAGTAGACGTAGACGTAGACGTAGTAGTAGTAGACGTAGTAGTAGTAGTAGTAGTAGTAGTAGTAGTAGACGTAGTAGACGTAGTAGTAGTAGTAGACGTAGTAGTAGTAGTAGTAGTAGACGTAGTAGTAGTAGTAGACGTAGTAGTAGTAGTAGTAGACGTAGTAGTAGTTGTAGTAGTAGTAGTAGTAGTAGTAGAATTGTGATTACTTTGGATGATATTATTATTATTGAGTAGTGGGCGGAGTTGTAATTAATTTTGATCTTATTATTATTATTAATAATAATACTGGGAGGAGGGCAGAGTTTTTAGTAGTAGTAGTAGGAGGAGGAGGAGTAGCAGTACCACCACCATCATCATCATCATCATCATTGTTATTATTATGGGGAAGAGGTCAGTCTTATTATTTATTACTACTCTTATTTGGAAGAGAGCGGAGTTGTTATTATTATATTATTATTATATTATTATTACTACTACTAATATTATTGTTTGGAAGAGAGTTGAGATATTGCTGGGTTTGTGTGGTGTTTGGTTTGGTTGTGGGTTGTTTCTTTCTACATCAAAACAAAAGTAATTAATGATATTTCTCAACTACACACTAGACGATCCATCCAATGGGTGCTCGGTTAATGGGTTAATTAGTGGAGCTTAAGTACCTCAAACAGTGTTGCGTGTCCGAAGGTAAGCGCTTCGTACAGACACATGTACCCGCCTACTAAAACTAAGGGGGACTCCACTGTAGCCTCAGTACCAAGACGTAACAAGTACAACACCGGAGCCAACCTACTATTGGACGCAGAAATGTCAACAGAAAGTTACCGACACACTCCTGTTAAAGCTGCATACATTGTCTGGTGAAAGCATCACATTATTAAAACAATTCACTTATCTAGATTTTGATCTTACATTTCTAACTTATATAGTTTGCATAGTCCGATGGTTTTGAGTGTCTGTAATTTTCTGCGCTAAATATATTAGGCTGATTGTTATATTCTATCTTAGTATTCTTAGCATTTGAAGTAACTTTGATTTTTAATGGCTAACTTTTGAGGTAGTTGAAGAGCAAACATGCCAACTTAATTTTGAGAAGCATGCCAGAACCCTTCTGCAGTAGCATGTTCTACTTCTAGTAAATTTACTTAGTATTCCCTTCTATGTGGCAACTAATGCTTAAAGTTGCATAGTCCGATGGTCTTGACTTTCTGCCATTTTTCTGAGATAAATATAGTAAATTGAGTGTTATAATCTACCTTACTTTAGTTTGAAGTAACTTTTATTTTAAATGGCTAACCTTTGAGATATTTGAAGTGGAAACATGTCAAATTAATTTTGGCAAGCACGCCAAAACTCTGACACCATAGGATTTAGCAGTAACAAGTTCTATTAAATAGCCTCAGTATTCCCTTCTATATGGCGACAAATGCTTAATAAGTGCGTCAGTATCTAAATTAGATTTGTAGGATCAAATCTAGATAATTGTTTTAGTTTTGAAAATTAAATACTCTATCGGACTATGCAGCTTTAATAAATGCATGAGTATCAAATTTAGGTAAGTGCTTTGGTTTTGAAAATGTGATGCTTTCATCGGACCATGCAGCTTTAAAGACCGGTGTCAATTATTGGAGCTAAAATGTTATGCTGGAAAGGGGGAAAGAAAGCTTATGCAAAGCCTATATCCAGTATTTCGTGTGCACACCACAACTTAAATGTGCATGTTTTCGCTTCAAATAATTCCAAAGTTAAAACGCTCTCTTTCTCCCTCTCCCTCTCTCTGTAAATATCCAGTTTGCTCGATTCAAGATTGATGTTGTGTGTTCGGACAAATAAATTCTGAAAATGTACGTAAACAACCAATGGCAGCTGAAGAAAAAATACCGAAATAGTGCATGCAATAATGCTTGCCAGAATAAACAATTCTAGCAAATTTAGCAAATTTAGCACGCACAGAGCCCAAGCGCATACACATTATATAGCAATGGGGTTAGTGTTTTTAAAACCGCAAGTGTAAAACCAGAGACCAACTCATGTTCTGAGTGCTCGGGATGGGGAAGGGGGGCGGAATCAGTACTTGGGGTTATGATGTAATAGTAGCGACGTGTGTTGTTCAGTGAGGGGACATGCATAACCTATGTCACGCTGAGGTTCATAATGTGTAAACACCACCCTCCACCCGAATGTCACTCTGTAGTTTCATCAGCAATAGCATACCTGTTCAAGTAAAGTAAAGCTTGTTTTATTTAATGATGCCTCAAGAGCACATTAATTTTCATAGCATTGACTATTGGACGTCAAACATATGGTCATTCTGACATATTTCTTTGGAGGAAACCTGCTGCCGCCACATAGTCTACTCATTCCGATAAGCAGCAAGGGGTCTTTTATATGCTCTTTCCCACAGACAGGACAGCACATACCACAGCCTTTGGTGAACCAGTTGTGGACCACTGGTTGGAATGGAAAATAGCCCAAACTGCAAATGGGTCCACTGAGCAGGATCTATAGTATGACCAACAACTTCACAGGTGAACACTCTACCACCTGAACTATGTACCGCTCCTTGTTCACGTGTACTAGCCAGAGAGAACCCTGTTACCAAGGGTAATCAATCCGGGAATGTCATTGGCTGATATCCCCCACAGGCGGATGGATAGTGGTGGCGGTGGTGATGTGGTGGTTGGGGTGATGGTGGTGGTGATGGTGATGGGGATGGTTGGTGGGGTTGGTTATGGTTGTGGGTAGGGGGTAGGTGTCTAGGGATTTTGTGTTCTATAGAAATTTACCATTTTTTCAATTGCTATGGAAATTTTAATGGTTGGTTCTGTATATATTATTAGTAATAATGTTTGGAGCCACCAATTAAAAATCAGTAAGTAACAGCCACCAGAAAGAAACACAACTTTCGTAGTGACGTACTATATGGCACATGTCTCCTAGTGCGACCCACATGAAATGGATAATGGCCTGACTTTAAAATTCGAATGAATTTTTTTTTATAAAAAAGAAAAAGTCTGTGTGAATCGAAATCGACTGGAACCAACACAATGACGCAATATTTATCCCTTAAAACACACCTACACATACAAACACGCACGATGCAAAAGCCACTGCTTCCGAAATTAATTGATGGGGTGGGGGTGCAATTAAAAGAGTTGAGTTGGAGCTACGCGCACAGTGTGTTGTTTTGGGGAGCCCTCAATGGGCCTCGACATTTCGGGGGCCTACAGTCACGACGCATGCGCATTACCGCCGTCTGACACGCCAAGCGGCAGTTACCGGTCACGTGACCCGTTCAGAGCCGCTCGGGCGGCAGGAGCGGCTCCCGTCAGCGGGACGCTGGCACTAACAGGTCGCCGATCGGGGCTTTCAAATAACCGAAAATATTATGCATAGCCTGATACTTTTTTCTTTTTCATTTGTCTTCTTCGTAAGTTCGCCTCGTGGGTTGGTATTTTATCGAAGCATGTGTGTAGGGGGTGGTGGGGGGTGGTGGGGTGGTGGGGGTGGTGGGGGTGGTGGTGGGGGGGGGGAGAAATATTGAATATTGTTCGTTCTGGGAGTTTTCTCTTCTTTAATTGTTGTTGTGAACAGCGATCTTAGTGAAATAGACCCCACGAGAAAGATTCAGCAAAAGTGTTTTGTTAAAGGGGCTGTCACATTACGGCGTATGGCGGGAGCGTATTGAAAACCTACGTACGCCATCGGGTGCCACTTTCGGGTGTGTTTGAGCGTATGAGGAGCGTATGAAGAGCGTAGCTAGCGTAAGATGCGTAGCGTATGCGTAGCGTATGGGAGCGTTATGGGAGCGTGCTGTGACATTTTTTTGACAGTATGGGCCATACGCCCTCATAGGTCGCGTTTTTTTTAGCATGCACAAAAAATTTGGACGGACGGATTTATGAAAGCGTTTATGGCGGCGTATGCATCATAGGCTTCACATACGCCGGCGTGTTGCGGCACTGGCGGCGTATGCGTAGCGTATGCGTAGCGTATGCGTAGCGTATGCGGCGTATGGCGACGTATATGACGTAAGCCGCTACGCCGCCATACGCTCCCGCCATACGCCGTAATGTGACAGGGCCTTTACAGCGTTCTTGGTCAAATATGTGGGTACAGTAATATGATATTCCGGAGTACAACTGTATATATATATAACATATGATATATATTATGAGTATGATATACATGATATATATGACATATATATGACATATATATATGATATACATGTGATATACATGTGATATATAATATGTATATAATATATATTATATACATATTATATATATTATGTATTATGTTGTTTTTTTTGTGTTTTTTTGTTTTTGGTAAATATGTTTATTCTGCTGAATAAGTCTTTTGTCAGTGCCGAAGCACTGGTCTTCCAGCCATTTTTCAATTCAGGGTTATTTACACAAAAGGTATATAGAATAAGGTGTACAATACCTGTTGAATAGACAATTTGCACCATGTAACACAATGAAATTCTGAAACCCAAAAGTTTCATAACAATATGGTACAGTAGTGTCATATAACCAGATCAATATTAGTCAGATCAATGTGAGTATTTACATAGTATTTAGAATGTAAGCAGAAGTTATCTTCTATATTCAGTTGGTAAACTTGTAGTAAGTTTTAATGTTCAGTTGCAGTTAGGCAAGCGGTATATAAATGTTGGTTTGTTAGGAAAATTCTAGTGTAACTCTAATGTAGCTAATTATGTGAGTTTATGAATTATGTTGTTGGGGTGGGGTTGTTAATAATACACTGGACCATCTGTGACCAGTGAAGCAGTGGGACCAATCCCAGTGCATTTAGGTCTTAAATTTTACATTTTTACCTGGACTGTCTCTGTCATCGTATATGGTTGACTGGAGATAAGTCTTATGTATATTAATTATGTATATAATGTATATAATGTATATTATGTGTATTACCCGGTATGTATATTATATATATTATATATTATACGTTTATATACCGGACTAACATAGACAGACAGAGGTGATTAGTGGAGAAAAGAGGCGCGTGGGGGCGCCATCAGTCCCACAGGAGAGACAATGGGGAAAGTTAATACACAGGCTAACCCGAATGGAGGACAGAATAATAGATCGAACCTTCCGATTATTTACATTTGCATGATTCTAATATATACCTAAGCTACACATAGTGTTGCCGAACAGAAATGGAGTGTTTTTTAGTTTTTCTTTTGATTAAAATGTACTTTATTCAGTGAATAATGCCTTTTGTCAGTGCCAGAGTTCACTGAGCATGCGCAATGCCCACCAGACACCTTTCAAGTTGGGAGGGGGTCGGTTATCGACATTGCAGTGGACATACATAGGGGGGATTCGCGACATTTGGATAACCTAGATAAATAGATGGCATGCTCCAGCAATGATGTTCTGCTGATAAGGTCACGCTCTATTGATTTGTGGCTCTAGAACTCCTGATACTAGTGATAGCCAATCGGTAAGCGGCTGTCACACCTCGCCGGATTGAGCAACGGACAGAATTGTCTAGTCCGGTGGTGATAAGTATCAAAATGTATTAAAATGTGTCAAAATGTTGCGCTATCGGGTCAATGGCCGCTGGACGAATGGACATGAAACGGACAGGAAACGGACATGAACGGATAGCCAACGGACGAAATGAACTCAAACCAGAAAAGAACCATAGATGTCAATCCGGTGGTATCCGTTCCTAGTTTTGTGCATGTTCAAAACTTGTATGGACACAAACCGGACAGTGTTCATTTTCTGTCCGTCTCCCCCAATCCGGTGAGGCGTGACAGGGTCTGTAGTGTTCACAAAATGAAAAGTCTCGGTCACGTTTTAATGTAGATGTCTGGTGAACATTATGCCCACTAGACAACTACCCCGCAAGCGAGGAGTCCATTGTCAGCAGTGTTATCGTCATAGTTACGAGTTATTGGTATGTATTACAAGGGTGGTGCCACTGTGGTCACCACGTGACAAAGTGACCAGACGGGATGGCCAAATTAGTTGAGCATCCGTCTCTTGTTTTGGTAGATCGTGGAATTCGAACCCATGGGTTCGAACCCTGGTTGAGTCAAACCAATGATTTAAAAATCGATACTTGTCAATTCTTAACCAGGCGCTCGGCATTATTAGGATAGAGCAAGGACTGGTTGGCTCAGGCTCATAATGTGACTGAATGGGATATCAGGTCATGTGGTGCTGGTGGCCCGGTCTCCCAATGGGGCAGCACTATAGTCACCATGATTGTGCACTGTCACAAGTCGGTACCCATCCTGATATGATCTTAGATGTTGCCAGGACGTAGAACTCTAACAACCAACCAACATTAGACAAAGTTCACTATGCATATTTGATCAATTCCCCAGTTGTCGACCTCTATCTGGATGAATCGCTCTCAAGTGGCACCCAGGCACATCCCATACCTGGCATACCCTAGGTACACCACTGTACACTTCCTCTGGTGTTGTTGTCCATGACCCCCCCCCCCCCAAACCCCCATCCCAACCCCTGCACCACTTGTCAGGGCTGACACTATGACACCATGACTTAGGCACACTGTGTGGTTGGTATCCATGTGGTGTCTACAAAAAAAGCAAGGGAATTGTTTTGGTACATGTAGTATTGCTGACATACTTAATACAAAGAGTCAACCATAGCTATTTAACTTATTCCACCCCCCCCCCTCCCCTCAAAATAAATAGGCAAAATTATTAATAATGTAACATGGAAACCAAAAATGTGGTATACAATTTCTGAGAATTCCACAACAATTCCATAATTCTTAGCACATGCTAATTTATATTTCCCTAATTCTTAGCATATGGTAATTTATATTTTCATAATTCCTATACATCATATATATGTTGCTTTATACATACATGAATGTGCTAATACAACATAAGGACTATATATAACGAACAGGTTAATTTATATTTCCATAATTCATATACACCATATATTATATATAGGTTGCTTTAGAAATATATGTGTATAAAAATACAACCCAAGAACTATATATAACGCACATGTTTATAATCCACAGACAAATATGTGTCAGGTTGTGACATGAACTCACCACCCCTATGTCAATATGTATGCTTAGTATTGGTGGCTGATGGCCAGCTTGTGGGAAAATACCACTCAGGGGCCTGGCTTAGTCACTACGGGAGGCGGGCAACCCCGCTCCTACACCAGCAACAGGCAGATTGGAAGAGAGGATAGACTTGCCTAGGTCATCTATAGGTTTCATGGTCTCCTCCCATAGTGACCTCATCAAGTCTAACCTACCTCTCTCTCCCTCCACCTTTTAACTTACATATTAACTTACCGATCCTCTTCTGGCTGATCTAATGCCAGCTCGTTATGGTTAAAAAGAACTATTTTCTTTGCACACATATGGAGGTTGACAGAGCCCTGAAATCATATAATTGTGGGTGTCCTCTCCAATGTATATCCAGCGTTCTCTTAAATGCTTCTACCATTGGTGCTTCAACCACTTTCTCTCTCCCTCTACCTGTCTCTCCCTCTACCTTTCTCTTTCCCTATATCTCTCTCTCCATCTTCCTTTCTCTCTCCCTCTACCTTTCTCTCTCCATCCACCTTTCTCTCTCCCTCTACCTTTCTCTCTCCCTCTACATTTGTCTCCCTCTACCTGTCTCTCTCTCTACCTTTCTCTTTCCCTCTATCTCTCTCTCCATCTACCTGTCTCTTTCCCTCTACCTCTCTCCCCCTCTACCTCTCTCTCTCCCTCTACCTTTCTCGCCCCTCTACCTCTCTCTCCATCTACCTTTCTCTCCCCATCTACCTCTCTCCCCTCTACCTCTCTCTCCCTCTACCTTTCTCCCCCCTCTACCTCTCTCCCCCTCTACCTATCTCCCCCTCTACCTCTCTCCCCCTGTACCTCTCTCTCTCCATCTACCTTTCTCGCCCCTCTACCTCTCTCTCCATCTACCTTTCTCTCCCCATCTACCTCTCTCCCCTCTACCTCTCTCTCCCTCTACCTTTCTCCCCCCTCTACCTCTCTCCCCCTCTACCTATCTCCCCCTTTACCTCTCTCCCCCTGTACCTCTCTCTCTCCATCTACCTTTCTCTCCCCTCTACCTCCCACTCCATCTACCTTCTCTCCCCCCTCTACCTCTCTCTCCATCTACCTTTCTCTCCCCCTCTACCTCTCTCCCTCTCTACATCTCTCCCCCTCTACCTCTCTCCCCCTCTATCTCTCTACCGCTCTACCTCTCTCTCCATCTACCTTTCTCTTTCCCTTTACCTCTCTCCCCCTCTACCTCTCTCTCCCTCTACCTTTCTCTCTCCCTCTCTCCCTCTACCTCTCTCTCTCCCTCTCTTTCTTCATATGAGTATCATCACTCAATACTAAAATCAAAAGACATCATTTTCCTTTTACACTATTACAGGTGCGCAGAGCCGAAGGCTGAGGCCCATTCAAAAATGATGTGGCCCCCACCCACCCACCCACCCACCCAGACTATTATGATGCTTACACATACGTACATTATGCATTATGTATTGCACGGACAGGGATGCACGCTGATCAAAATCCTATGGGTGCACTGTTGTTATGAACTATTTTATGACTACTATATAGTAAGCAAGGCACGAGGATGATCAAAGCCGATTATGACATGAGTGCGTACCAAACAAAGTATAAAGATTGAAAAATACTAGAATGATTAAAACCTAACATTGCCATGCTGTTTTCTTAATAACATTAACAATTTCTTTTTTTAAATTGAGAATTCTCAATGTTAGCAACGCCTCCCCCCCCCCCCTCTCCAGAGCGTACAACTCTATGCATGGCTTTATTTTGTGTTATTTGCTGTGAAACAATATTCAGGTAACTTTATATGGCAAGTTAGTTTCATTCAGCGGGGAAGAAAGCACCCACGTGCAAAAGTGTCACATGCGCAATACAAGACGATATTGGCATGTCTACTGCGCAGCTGATTGTGGCGAGTTGGGCGGTTGGGAATGGAGGAAGGCCAACTGGAGAGCTTTGGGTTATCTGATGGTGACATGTGGTCCTGACACAATATCCACAAGTCACATGTAAAGGGGCGGGGAGGCGGGGTCAGTTGGCTGGGAATCGCCAGCAGTTGTTGCATTACCTACACACTTATGCTAGGTACACACCTACCGTTTTTCCGCACCCACCTACCATATACGATCTAAAACTGCCCAAAAATCGTGAGGTGTGCACTCCCCTAGCACACCTACCGATTGTGATTCGCGACTTTTTAGGGCTAAAACTGCTTCCTTACGATTGCGATTCGCGATTCGAAAAATGAATCGGCCCGTTTTCAGTTTTAAGCGGGTCGGGTCGCGATTTTTAGTGCGTGAATCGTATACGGTAGGTGTGTACCTAGCATTACTTGGTTCTGGTATGAGTACCTGGACTGTGTTCAATGAACCACATGTATGCGTGCTGGGGCTGCTTTGCATATATCTTTGGTTAAGATCGTGAGCAATCAATAGCAACCCAGCAATGAGGACATTGTACCTTTATCCCCACCCACATCACAACACACACCCACATCACAACACACACCCACATCACAACCACACCCACATCACAACACACACCCACATCACAACACACACCCACATCAAAACACATACCCACATCATCCACCCACATCACAACACCCACCCACATCACAGCGCCCACCCATATCACAACACCCACCCACATCACACACCCACATCACAACACCGACCCACATCACAACCACCCACCCACATCACAACCACCCACCCACATCACAACCACCCACCCACCCAGATCACAGACCCACATCACAACCACCCACATCACAACCCCCAGCCACATCACAACCCCCACCCACATCACAGCGCCCACCCACATCACAGGGCCCACCCACATCACAGCGCCCACTCACATCACAACACCCACCCACATCTCCACACCCACCCACATCACAACATCTACCCATATCACTACACCTACCCATATTACAGCGCCCACCCACAGAACCCACCCACATCACAACCACCCACACCACAACCACTCACATCACCCACTCACATCACAACAACCACTCACATCACCCATCCGCCACATCACAGCACCCCTCCCACACACACAATACCCTCCTCAGCTCAGCACGTGCCTCATTCAGTAGACAGTCATATGATATGAACTAACACAAAAGATAACTTATCTATTAAATTATAGAGATCACACAGCAAGCATCAAACACCAGTATGAAATCACCTTGTAGAGCTTTTCTCTTAAATTATAGAGATCAGACAGCAAGTATGAAATTAACACTAGTATGAAGTCGCCTTATACTATAATCGAAAAACACCACTTATGTGGGCTTTTTTTAATTACTTAAAATTGTTTACCAAAAATAAGTATACACTACTTTAATAAGTATCTTGCTACATATTGCACCGACAAAGTAGTAAGAAATGGAAAATAAAATAACATTTTGAAACCATCTTGAAAGTTTCAGTCTGATGGTTTCTGCCATATTTCTTAAATAAATATATTAGGTTGATCATGCCAATCTTGCTTACTTTACTTTGAAGCAACCTTTATTTTAATGGGTTAACTTGCTGTGTATAACTTACAGCGTCACCAAAGGCCGGTTGCTCTCATACCATGTCTATGTGGTGTGGGAGGTTAAAAATCCCTTGGGTCGGTAAAAGTGTAGGCTCAGGCTTTCTATCGACCAGCAGTGGAGAGGTGAAGACCAGTCGTCTGTGACTGGGATTTCCCCTGATTGGGACAACTAATGTACAAAAAAAAAGAAATGACGACAAAAATGAGAGACAAATAAGTGTTCACACTTCCTGTCTACCATTCGCTATATCGCTATAAGTGTTTTGGTTCAGAAAAGTCGATGTTCTAATCGGAGTATGCAGCTTTAATAGTTTATGTATCCTTATATATCAATAATATTGTAAATCTAACCATTATATTGTAGATACATATAACATCAGCTTTTGGTGTCAGATGATTTACAAGTCCCTCTCATGATACTTATATATATGCTCTCTGGTTGCCATGGTATTGACGACATGACATCCATGTGTAATCTGACTGCCATAGAATAAAAGTGACTTCCTTTCGATTTACCAGCTGGGTCTAATCTAAAGGGTAGATGTCTATGGTTGTTCACTTGTTAACAACAAATACGGTGATACTAATAACTAATAATACTACTATCGTATGCAAGGATGAAAGTGGTCTCCGGGGAAAAAAGCGGAAATGCTGATATTCTCCCATAGGTTTAGCATTTTCAGGGATTCGCGGAAAATTCCCGGAAGTCGGGTTTATCACATATATGTTTAAAGCACATATTAGTAGTATACACTGATAGTGCTGCGGTGTTTGAAGCACGTATTAGTAGTATACGCTGATAGTGCTGCGGTGTCTGCACTATATATTGCTGAGGCGTTTGAACAACGTATTAGTATGCACCTCTAGCTACAGGAAAAATCCCGGAAATCAGCGAAATCGCGGACATCTTTCATCCCTGCGAGTGTGAGGTGGGGAATGTGCATGAAGGAACCTAGAGCACATCTCGAACACACATGTCTGCCATTCTAGAGCTAGCGTCCTAACCATTACACTAGCTGGGCTACCTGATGCAATCAACCTACCCACGCCTACCTGTTGGTTGGTTGGCTGGTTGGTTGTTGGAATTTTATGTCCTGGCAACATCTAAGGTCATATCAGGACGGGCACTGATTTGTGACAGGGTGCACTCATGGTGACTTTATATATTGCTGCCCCACTGGGAAATTAGGCTGCCAGCACCATGACCCGATATCCCACTCAGTCACATTATCCTGACACTGAGATAACCAGTCCTTGACCTATCCTATTAGTACCAAGCGCCAAGGTAGGAAGCGGCAAGGATCAATTTTGTAAGTCATCGGTTTGGCTCGAGCGGGAATCGAACTCTCGATCTCCATTACAGGAGACCTTCGCTCTACCGATTCGGCCACCGCTTTCGGGACATGTGATATTTCACATAGAGAGGTGGATGCACTTCATTACACTCCTTCCCCTGGAATTGTTCACGGATAATACTACCAATATTACTTACTACTAAAGATATTTCCTGTTCTGCATTATTAAGCAGTTACAAAAATAACAGAGTTACGCCGGAGTAGCAGGCCACTCAATGGGAAGTTTTACCTGAGAGGTGGAGGGTAGTGACTTATGGACTAGCTCAATATCGAGGGCCAGCGATTCATGGATTAGTTTTTCATTTGTCACTTGTAGAAAATTTAGAGTAGAGGGTTTGATTTGAGATATTTTTCAGGACTGTTTCTATTTTTGAGTTATATCTTTTCCCAGTCTATGATCTACATAATGTATGTTGTAATACCCAATTAAACAATTATTTTATGGGTCACTAAAGATCAGCTATTTTTTTTCATTGTGCGTAAAATATCAGGTTTCGCACGTATTGGACCCAAGTCATCATGAGCCCTGGAGTAGCTACGAAGAGTAGGAATGTTAGCAGAACACCTGCTGATGTGACTTACCTAGGATCCGTACACATGTGAAGATATGGAATTCAAGGCGACTTCAAGGCTTTTCAAGGCTGTTTTTGATAGGAATTCAAGACTATTTTCATTTGGATTTAATCAGAAATCGCCATTCAGAATTGTGATTTCAGACTATTTTAGATCAGTGGGGAAAGTTTAATAGAATTCAATGCTTTTCAAGACTAATTACCCAAAATAGGTTAAATTCAAGGCTTTTCAATGCCTTGAAATGGGGCAAATGAAGTTCAAGACTTTTCAAGACTTTCCAGGCCGCGTACGGACCCTGCTTACCTCAAAGTCATCTATATTTCAAAAGGGGGCACACTTCTAGGTCAATCGCTGTGGGCTCGATCGGGCCGCGTCCAAAAGAGCACCTCCTTCCTGCTATGTGACCCTGGGTTCAGGTCGTGCATCTGTAATGAAGCCTCCCGGCATGACCTTAAACAGCACGCTGATGGCGCTGATAGGTGAGGCCAGACTGTGGGCAAGAGGCGCACTGCAGCAAAGTGAACCAGTAATCCTTATACGTGAGTGAGTGGAGGAGTGAGTGGAGGAGTGAGTGAAGGAGTGAATGATGGATTAAAGGAAGGAGTGCGCGAGTGAAGGAGTGTGAGTGGATGAAGGAGTGAGAGAGTGAAGGAGTGAGAGAGTGAAGGAGTGTGAGTGAGTGAAGGAGTTAGTGAGGGGGTTAGTGAGTGAAGGAGTGAGTGAAGGAATGAGTGGGTGATTGGTTGGAGGGACTGAGGGAGGAAGGGAGAGGAAGGGCGTGACAAACAAATTGTAGTTATTGTTTGTTTATTCGGCTCATAACGGTTCAGTACATGAACTTGTTTTCGCTGCTGTGCAGTAGTCGTCATAATCCATATGGATCGATTTCCTTTATCAATAATTTCTGTAAACTTGTCGGTGGTGTAAAATCGACGAGTTACCTTTTTTTAAATTTGGTTTCTGCTTATATTTTTTTACATAGTCAACATTTATCCATGCGATTAGTGGGTTTTAAACAAAATTCTTTAAAAAAATGTTGTTGTCACACCTTTGATTGATTGTGTGTGAGTGAGTGAGTGATTGAGTGAGTCGGACCGTATCAGGACGGATACCGACTTGTGACAATGAACACCCTTGGTGACTTCATAGTCCTTCCCCACTTGGATACAGTGCAGCTGGCACCTAGACCTAATATCCCACTTTGTCACATTATCCTCACCATGACACAGTATACAACTTGGTCATGTTATCCTGACATTAAGTCAATCAGTCCTAGCCCTTTCTGGCAATGTGTAATACCAGGCAATACAAATCTTGTAACTCCTTGGTTTGACACAGTCGAGGATTGAACTCACGACTTAAACACATACGAAACGAGCACTCTACTCAGTAGTCCATCCCGTCTGATCCTTTATTTATACGGAGTGGCTATTCGTACGGCTCACCGTATGAATAGTGTTTGGCTATTCGTACGGCGACCGCACAAAACGAGGCCATCCTGTTGCCCGAGGTTAGAGTTAGGGTTAGGGTTAGGGTTAGTTTCAATAATATATTATGATTGAGTCAAAGCTAGTCACGTGACTACCGCCGTACGAATAGACACTGATCTATACATACAGCTGCCGTACGAATAGCAACTGCCTTATTTATAAGCTTGCCAAACAACCCAATTATA
Source organism: Branchipolynoe longqiensis (assembly GCA_030323885.1). Taxonomy (NCBI): domain Eukaryota; kingdom Metazoa; phylum Annelida; class Polychaeta; order Phyllodocida; family Polynoidae; genus Branchipolynoe; species Branchipolynoe longqiensis. The sequence continues at coordinate 82,586,039 of CM059189.1, forward strand.
CTAAACACCTGTTGTGCCATGTAATATCTACAACACTATAATATCTACAATACTATGCATTGCAATCAGGCAGAGGGCATTTGAGTCTATTGACGGTAGATGACATTTATCAACACATTGCTTGGAGAAATAGTAAAATCCACAACTACACGTGTTAAGAATAAGAGGGATTATGCCTAACTAGTACTAAGCAGGACCTTACCATGAGGGCATCTGAGCAGGGTGACAGGGGGCCGCAACCCTCCTCCCGACCACTCCTCCACGGCGGGGCGCCGGCCTCCATCATGGCGTCTGTTGTGGCATGGCAAAGTTACATGCTCTCATTGGCGTGGGGTACAGGCAGCTGCTCCTGGGTGTGTGGAGTGGTGGCATACATGCCGTATGCTGTATGCCCCAGTGGCTGGGTGAGGGTACCACCACCACCACTGCTACTGGCACCACACGTTGGTGGCATTAAGTGGAGCGGGTTCCGGGGGGTGCTGCTGGAACGCCCTCCACGGCATCCCAACTGTCATGGCGGCGACCCCTGCAGACCGAGGCTCTAACCAGGTCAGCCGTGACGGCGACGGTGGCGGAACCGCGGCGACGCGCGCGTATGCGCACGCGCACGAGTCGGCGACGCGCGACTTGGGGAGTGTGTGTGAGGGGGTTGGGGGGGATCTACGCGTCAACTTCCGGCGTCGCATACACACTGTGGCTTGGAGTGCCGCTGGTGTCCGCGCTCCTGGACACGCTGCTAACCAGCGGCGCGAGCATGTCAATACGCCGGGCGGCCGGGCCGCAATGTGGGCGGACTGGCTGTGAGCTGCCGCAATCTGGTGTTCAGTACACAGGCCTTGTTTGGGTTTTTTCTTTCTTTTGTTTTTACTTCTTCCTTTTAGTGCCATAGTCGATACCAGATGAAATGGGGTGTGTGGGGTGTGGGGCGGGGATGCTCTTTATTATAGATCAACGGTTCAGGGTTACTTTGGCAGCATAAAATGGCCGTTAACATGAAACGCTATGAAGGGTAATGTAACTTCTTCTTTTTTTTCTTATTCTTTCTATTTCCTTCTTCTTCTTTTTTGGTGTGCCAGTTCCCATCGGCCCATCAAAGTTGCGCAATATTGAACCTGACAAGGCTCACTGTTGCTTCACGTCTGAATGGCGACCTGGCAATACAAGGTATTCTGATACAGGTGTATGGATGGCCAAATGAGTAGTAGATAAGTATGTAGTTATTCTGCAATGCCTCTACATGCATAATATACCTTCTTTTTGTTGTTGTTTAACGACCCCTCAGCACAAAAAGTAAACATTGGCTATTGGGAGTTCATGGATATACCAAGTGCCATTATACATAATCCTGACCAAGGCTTACCAAATCAGTAATAGATAAGCATACTGTTATCCTACACTCTCTGTACATGGGATAACCAGGTACCGTAGACATCCTGATACAGGCTTATTACAAGGCACCAAATCAGTAATAGATAAGCATACCGTTATCCTGCATTGTCTGTACATGAGATAGACAGGTGCCGTAGACATCCTGATACAGGCTTATTAAAAGGCACCAAATCAGTAATAGATAAGCATACCGTTATCCTCCATTGCCTGTACATGAGATAGACAGGTGCCATAGACATCCTGATACATGCTTATTACAAGCTACCAAATCAGTAATAGATAAGCATACCGTTATCCTGCACTGTCTGTACATGGGTATACCAGGTACTATATACATTCTGCTACAGGCTTATTACAAGCTACCAAATCAATAATAGATAAGCATACCATTATCTATCTGTACATGGGATAATCAGGTGCCGTAGACATCCTGATACAGGTTTACTACAAGCTACCAAATCAATAATAGATAAGTCTGTCGTTATCCTGCACTGTCTGTACATGGGTATACCAGGTGCCGTAGACATCCTGGTACAGGCTTCTGGCCTGCCAAATCAGGCTTACTCTTAGATAAAAAAATAAGTACAGCAAAGCCTCTCTAACCGACCACCTCCACAGATCGACCGCTGCCCTATATCAATTACTTTATTTGGGTCCCAAACGATCGCCCATACAATACCCTTGTAACGATAAAAAAAAAGAAAATCCCTAAACTGACCACCTCCCTAAATGGACCATTTAAAGTCGGTCCCATGGTCGGTCGATTTAGAGAGGTTTTACTGTACATGTAAAGTCAGTCAATGCGTGGCTGTATTTGACGATAGGGTTCTTTGGATGGGGTCTGCGTGTACGTAGGAGATGCCTGGTTTAATGGCAGACAGCAGGGCACCACTGCAGCCATTGCCCAAGGTCAGGGCTCAGTGACCTCCAGAGTCAGCCAGCCCAACGATTGTCCCGCCATAAATAGTCTCCCCTGAGAAGTTTATGTAAGCTGGCGGCGTCCCGTTGTTTGGGTTTGATCGATGGCACCACTGGTTGGTTGGTTGTTGGAGTTTTACATCCTGGCGACATCTAATGTCATATTAGGATTGGTACCGACTTGTGACAGTGCGCACTCATGGCGACTCTATAATGCTGCGCCACTGGGGGATCAGGCCACGAGCACCATGACCAACTAGTCACGTTATCCTGACACTGAGCCAACCAGTCCTTGCTCTATCCTAATAACACCGAGCGCCTGGCTAGGAAGCGACAAGTATACATTTTTAAAGTCATTTACTCCACAGGATAGAATTAAAGCTGCATAGTCCAAAGAAAGTGTAAAGTTTTCTAAACTAAAACACTTATTTAGATTGTTGTTTGTTTGTTGTTGTTTTACGTCCTAGCAACATCTAAGGTCATATCAGGACGGAATAATTAGATTTGATCCTAAATATCTAACATGGATACTGGCGAACTAATAATTAATGTTGCACAGTCTGATGGTTTTGAGTTTCTCTGTCATTTTCATAGATAAATATTAGGTTCATTGCTATAATCAACATGACTTTAATTTGAAGGCACTTTGATTTAATTGACAACTTGGGAGATGTTTAACATGTGAAATTAATTTTGGCGTGTTTGTCAAAACTCTGACCCCATAAGCTTCAGCAGTAACTTATTCTCTTAAACTTAGTACACTCTTCTAGGCAGCAATAAAAACTAAATAAGTGCAAGAATACCTACTTTAAATATGTAAGTTCAAATCTAGACAAGTGCTTTGCTTTAGAATATTTTACGCCTTTATGCAACTTTAAGCATTTGTTGCTCCATTGAAGGGAATACTGAGTCAATTTAATAGAACATGTTACGATTTATTTGGGTCCCTAGATAAAAGATTCACCCGGTACTTGTATTACACGGGTGAAGACCAGCCTTATATAAATAGGGGCGAAAATAGCGTTAGTATGGAAGTGAGGCTCCAGTATGTGGCTCCAGTATCAAATGGCTACCCATATTATGCATATAGGCACAGAGTTGGTGAAATGGGGGAGAATGCAAAAAGACAAGATGGCAGCCGCAGAACGCCGTCGATTTCACTTTTAAATCTTATTAAACTATATATTATATTATATTTTTCAACTCAAAGGTAGCGGGCTATCAATAAGACATGTAAAGAATAATTGTTGCTTCTTAGATTTTAAAATTAGGCTCTCAATTCTTTGACCCGCATTTTCGCCAGCTTTTACATAAGGTTGGTTTGCACCCCTACTGCAGCAGTACGGGGTGAATATTGTATCTATTGGGTCCCCAATGATCACCCATACAATACACCGGGTGCAGTGGCCTAATCGGTAGAGCATGGGCCTCGTGTGTGGAAGGTCGGGAGTTCGGTTCCCGGTCAAGTCAAACCAATGACTTTAAAATTGGTACTTGTTGCTTCCTAGCTTGGCGCTCGGCATTAATAGGATAGGGCAAGGACTGGTTAGCTCAGTGTCGGGATAATGTGACTGAGTGGGACATCGGGTCATGGTGCCGGTGGCCTGATTTCCCAGTGGGGCAGCACTATAAAGTCACCATGAGTGCGCACTGTCATAAGTCGGTACCTGTCCTGATATGACCTTAGATGTTGCTAGGACATAAAACAACAACAAACAAACAAACCCATACAATACCATTGTAGCGATAAAATAAAATAAACTCCCTAAACCGACCGCCTCCCTAAATGGACCATTTAAAGTCGGTACCATGGTCGGTCGATTTAGAGGTTTTACTGTAGCTTGTATTGACGATGTGGACGACGGTTTGATGATGGTTTAACGCCTGCCTGAGCCCCTCTAGCCCCATAAAGCCCCTCTAGCCCCATAAAGCCCCTCTAGCTCCATGAAGCCCACCCATCACACCCACGTCCACACTACGCCGGTCACGTAGCACCCAGACACTCAAAACACTGACTGGTAATGATATACAGGACAACAGTTGAATGAGCACCAGAAGAGGAAGCAACAGCAGTACCACTACTTAGTACTAGCATAGCTGCCAACATTTGAAAATGGGAAAGCTGGTTTTGTTCACGCGAATTGCGCCATATGGGGTGAATCGCGACATGTTAGCACATTTCCACTTGGGAGCTAAGCCAGTGAGTGCACCGCAATATATGACTTTTGTGTGTTTAACAATATATTTTGGGACCATTTAATGTAAGGATGTTTGTGATATTGCCATAAAGCAGTTCTGTGGGGGAAAAGGTAAAGGGACCAGGCTACCAGATCTTGTTGCAGTTATTTATACATAGTGTGGCACCATAATGATAGCTCATACATCAGTGTGTAGTCGGGGTAAGTGTGCTACTTCTGGTGCCTACTGCACAGCTGCCAATCATTACGATTTCTGCGGCGTTCTTACGATTTTCTGCCCTTCATTACACCACCATTATGACCGTACTCTGAAACATTAAAGTTGCATCGTCTGAGGGTTTTGAATTTCTGTATTTTTTCTGAGATAAATATATTAGATCGATCACTAGTATCTACTTTACATTAGTTCAAAGTTACTTTTATTATAAATGGTAAACCTTTGAGATATTTTGAGTGCAAACATGGAAAATTAGTTTGGGCAAGCTTGCCAAAATTCTGACACCATAGACTTCTGCAGTAACAGGTTCTGTTAAATTGACTCAGCATTGCCTTCTATGCAGAAACAAATGCTTAATAAGTGCATCAGTATCTAAGTTAGACATGTAAAATCAAATATAGATAATTGGTTTGGTTTTGAAAATTTGATATTTCATCGGACTATGCAGCTTTAAGTTAAATCTGCTTTTCCACACTTATATATATGTACATGCACACAAAGATTATATATATATGTGTGTGTACATATATAAGTGTGGAAAAGTGGCTATATTATCTTCGTGTGTGTATACATATATATAAGTGGGGAAAAGCGGATTTTAACTTAATGTTTCAGAGAACAGTCATTATGGTGGCATAATGAATGGCAGAAAATCGTAATGATTCTGCAGAAATCGTAATGGTTGGCAGCTCTGCAGTAGGCACCAGAAGCAGCACACTTACCCCGACTACACACTGATGACTGGACCCATCTTAAGGCCAACTCACACGGAACAATAAGGCTTCCTAATGAGCCGGTAAACACTAACAGTCGACAATGATTGGGTAGTTGAAGTGTGCTATTAATAGAAAACTGAAAAAGACTAGAAATGACAAGATCAATCCTTAAAGAGCTGCTGATCTGAATTTAATATGTATTCCTCACATGAATATGCAATGAAATTTTATATTTTAGAAAGATCCACTATATTGTATTAGAAGTGACCAGATAAATCTTTTAAGATTTGTTGACCTGAATTTAATATGTATTCCTCGCGTGAATATGTGGTGAATGGTCCTAGTTCAGAAATAGCCGCTGTATTGTAATAGAAATGACTAGATAAAACTTTAACAACCTGGTGACATGATTTTAATATGTATTCGTCACATGAATATGCGGTGAATGATCATATTCCACAAAGACCCACTGGATTTTACTCAGAACTGCTAAATATAGCCATGTGCTACTCGTCCTACTACTGTTCCTGGACAGATTAGCCACTGTCTACTATAGCCCATTTTGTGTTGTCACACAGGGAAGGGGTGTATTTATTATAAAACATCGTTAGAGGGCTTCAAATCCACTACTAGTCCTACTCAATGGTTTAAAATAAAAGTTACTTCAAACTAAAGTACAGCAGATTATAACGATCATCCTGATACTGTAAAGAAACATGTCAGAAACTCAAAATCACTGGTTGAAAATAAAAGTCACTTCAAACTAAAGTAAAATGGACTATTATGACCAGTCGAATATATATGTATCTACATAACTATGGTAGAAACTCAAAACCATCCGATGATGCACACTTTACCAACCAGACTGCGGGTTTTCCCGGCGTCAACAGTCGATCCTTCAGTTAGCGCTCCATTATAATCTTGTTATTAAAAATTACATAGTCCGATGCTTTTGAGTTTCTCTCATTTTCTGACATGAATATATTAGGTCGATTGTTATAATCTGCCTTACTTTTAGTTTGAAGTAACTTTGCTTTAAAATGACTGACTAAATAGTTGAAGTTAAAACATATGTAGTGGTCTGCACTGACCTCTCACTAGTCTCAGGCAAGGAGCCGCATAGACAGGTAGGCATGGGTAGTGTGTTGATATCAGGGAGTCTAGGTGGTGTAATGGTTAGCACACTGGCCCGGAATGCAAAGAGATGTGGGTTCGAGTTCCGCTCTAGGCACAATATTTCCCATTTTCATCACCCCCATGACACTGGTTGCCGTGACCATGATCCTGTACGCGCTGTATAGTTGTTGAACCTACCCTGCGTATGTAAGTGCGTTGCATTGCCTGTATGTATGTAATTGTAAGCATTAAAAGACTTACAATCCCAGGGGGACGAGTGTAGTGGTCTGCACTGACCTCTCAGGCAAGGAGCCGCATAGACAGGTAGGTGTGGGTAGTGTGTTGATATCAGGGAGTCTAGGTGGTGTAATGGTTAGCACACTGGCCCGGAATGCAAAGAGATGTGGGTTTGAGTTCCGCTCTAGGCACAATATTTCCCATTTTCATCACCCCCACGACACTGGTTGCCGTGACCATGATCCTGTACAAGCTACGCGCTGTATAGTTGTTGAACCTACCCTGCGTATGTAAGTGCGTTGCATTGCCTGTATGTATGTAATTGTAAGCATTAAAAGACTTACAATCCCAGGGGGACGAGTGTAGTGGTCTGCACTGACCTCTCAGGCAAGGAGCCGCATAGACAGGTCGGTGTGGGTAGTGTGTTGATATCAGGGAGTCTAGGTGGTGTAATGGTTAGCACACTGGCCCGGAATGCAAAGAGATGTGGGTTCGAGTTCCGCTCTAGGCGCAATATTTCCCATTTTCATCACCCCCACGACACATACAACTTTAATTGTGGCATGCTTGCCAAAGCACTGATCCCCACAGGCTTCAGCAGTAACAGGTTCTATTAAATTGACCTACTACACCCTTCTATGTGGCATCCAATGCTTAATAACTGCACCAGTGTCCATGTTGGGTATGTAGGTTCAAATCTAGATAAGGATTTTGCTTTTGAAAATTTGATGCTTTCATCGGTCGGCGACAATCGCCGACAGTTAGTCGGGCATCGAACGTCAAACACTCCGTACACAGCACGCAGACCTGGTCGCACTAATACGTCACTTCCGACATACCAAGTGTGGTGTCCACCCAGCCACTAGTGAGGCGCCTGGCCGTGCTATGGTGGGGGTGAAGCACACTGCAGTGCGACACACAACCTACAGTTCAAAACCGCACACGGTGGCAGAATCAGTAAAGCCCCCCATCCGGCATGTAAGCTGAAGCTGCAATCGTGAAATGCCAGATCACAGTATCAGTCCTTCCTGAGGGACCAGCGTAACTCAGAACACACATATTGTTGCCGCCATCTAAGATCTGGTTTACGCTGGTTTCGTTAGTCACATATCAGAACACCCAGTACTGGCACGGGCAGGTACCCGGAACATGACCGGCCGAGGTGCGCACGCAACCGGACGATCGCTAGACCGGAAACACTCGGGATGTCTATTGGTATTGAGTATTAAACGGGCTGCAGGCATGGCGGGCCGCGCGTTTGGTTTGGATTACAGTTGGTTGTTGGAGTTTTACGTCCTGGCAACATCTGAGGTCATATAAGGACGGATACCGACTTATGACAGTGTGCACTCATGGCAACTTTATAGTGCTGTCCTACTGGGAGATCAGGCCGCCAGTATCATGACCTGATATCCCACTTAGTCACATTATCCTGACACCAAGCTAACCAGTCATTCCGCTCTTCTAATAATGCCGAGCGCTTGGCTAGCAACAAGTATCAATTTCATAAGTCATTGGTTTGACTCGACTGGGAACCGAACACGCGATCTTCCGCACACGAGGCCCGCGATCTACTGATTCGGCCACCGCACCCGGTGGTTTGGATTACAGGTTTCACGTCCTAGCAACAGCTAAGGTCACATGAACGCGGGTGCCGACTTGTAACAGTGCGCAGATAATATGGCTTTATAGTGCTTCTCCCCACTGGGATACCCTGTTGCTTCTACCATCTACCCGGTATCCCAATCATTATCCTGACATTGAGCTAACCAGTCCTCGCCTTATCCTAGTAATGCCGAACACGAGGCTAGGTGGCGATGGGTGCCAGTGTAGCTCTGAGTTTGGTGTTCATCTGCTACTATGCCTATATGATAAGACAAACCTGATGATATCCAGCAGGTTGGTTTGTACACTAAATCTATTATACATACATGTTTTCACTTCAAATACCTTCAAAGTTAGATAGATTTCATCAAAGGCAATCCAAACTGAATTATGGTGGGGGGCTGTGATGGCTAACATAATATATTTCTAAACAGAAATATGCCAAATATTCAAAACAAACGGATTATATCAACAGCCTGCCACTATTGAAAAGTAAGATATTAATTAGCTTTCTTTGAATAATTGTGAATGCGGCCTCCTTTTCCTATACTACTACTGCACCATATCCCTTTCTTTGAATAATTGTGAATATGGCCTCCTTTTCCTATACTACTACTTCACCATATCCCTTTCTTTGAATAATTGTGAATATGGCCTCCTTTTCCTATACTACTACTTCACCATATCCCTTTCTTTGAATAATTGTAAATATGGCCTCCTTTTCCTATACTACTACTTCACCATATCCCTTTCTTTGAATAATTGTGAATATGGCCTCCTTTTCCTATACTACTACTGCACCATATCCCTTTCTTTGAATAATTGTAAATATGGCCTCCTTTTCCTATACTACTACTTCACCATATCCCTTTCTTTGAATAATTGTGAATATGGCCTCCTTTTCCTATACTACTACTGCACCATATCCCTTTCTTTGCTGGTCTCAGAATATAAACGGACGCGGTTGGCGAATTGGTACAGTGCAGGATTTCCGTGCAGAAGATCGTGAGTTCGAAACCCGGCCGAGTCAAACCAATGACCTACAAAATGTATATTTGTCATAACCTAGTCTGGTTCTCGGCTTTACTAGGATAGGCCAAGGACTGGTTAGCTCAGTATCAGGATAATATGACTGAGTGGGGAATCAGGTCATGGGCTCGGTCTCCCAGTGGGGCAGCACAATAAAGTCGCCAGGAGTGTGCACTGTAACAAGTCGGTAGCCATCCTAATATGACCTTAGATCCAGCATATAAAACCCCAACAAACAAACCTGACAATATGGCTTCAGCTGAAATGTAATGGCTTGATCCCTAAATAATAATAATAATAATAATAATAATAATAATGATAATAATAATAGGCATTAAAACAATTATTCCAAGGGCGTTATCCCTAAGCGCGATAAAACAGATAAACCCTAAATATTTCTCATGGGATACATTCTAAAGTCACCGCGTCGAATTCGTAATTACCTTTGTTACTTGCAACGCATAAATATTTAGTGTTTTCCGCGCGAATCTGTAAGAGCTGGTTTTGCTTCCTCCAGGGTCCTGGCTAATCGCAGTGCACTGATAGTGTACCCCGGATGAGGTGTGGCACGGTCTCAGTGAACACCGCTAACCAGCTCACCGTGCATTTCTACACACCTCACTATGCAAAGCCATGTCTTGTTAACAGTAATTGACGCAGGTCGGTTAGTTGGTTGTTGGAGTATTATGTCCTGGCAACATCTAAGGTCACATTAGGATGGGTATCGACTTGTGACAGTCCGCACTCATGGCGACTTTATAGTGTTGCCCCACTGGGAAATCAGGCCACTGATACCATGACCTGATATCCCACTCAATCACATTATCCTGACACTGAGCTAATCAGTCCTTGCCCTATACTATTAATGCCGAGCGACAGGCTAGGCAAGTATCAATTTTATAAGTCATTGGTTTGACTCGACTGGTGTGGTGGTTCAAAATCTCAGTGTGTTTAGATTCTACGCTCGGTGTTCTGCGCTTTTGTCAAAATCGAATGGCATTTTAGCGTATTCAATTAATCAGCTCGGGTGACCCTAGCAACTTTTTAACTCACAAATGTGGCGTCATCGCTCCTAGCCAACCCCAGCCAAGAGGTGGATTAAATTTTGTGCACAAGGGACGTGTTTTTGTCAACTCCACTTGCGGTGTTCTATTTTAATTTCTAGCAACTCGGATGACCCAAGTCGCCCAGGTCGTGTTAATTGGATATGCGCATGCGCATAACCCATTGACGCATGCGCAGAACCCAGAGCGTAGACTCTAAACACACTGAGATTTTAAACCGCCACACCGGGAACCGAACTCCCGATCTCCCGCACGCGAGGCCCGCGCTCTACCGATTCGGCCATCGCGTCCGGTGACTGACGCATGAACTGCCCACGTCCACAGTCAGAATTTCAGCTTTTCTTCTTTTTCCCCCCTCTCCTTTGTATTTGAGTGTGTGCGTGTGTGTGTGTGTGTGTGTGTGTGTGTGTGTGTGTGTGTGTGTGTGTGTGTGTGTGTGTCTGTGTGTGTGTGTGTGTGTGTCTGTGTCTGTGTCTGTGTCTGTCTGTGTCTGTGTCTGTCTCTGTCTCTGTGTCTGTGTCTGTGTCTGTGTCTGTGTCTGTGTCTGTGTCTGTCTGTGTGTGTGTGTGTGTGTCTGTGTGTCTGTGCCACATCGAAGGGCATAATGAGTCAATTGAATAGAACATGTTACTGCATAAGCATATGGTGTCAGAGTTTGGGTGTGCTTGCCAAAATTAAGTATGTATGTTTGCACTTCAAATATCTCCACGGTTATCCAGTTACAATTAAATAATTACATCAACTAAAGTTTATGTCAAACTGATATAGCAATCAATTTAATATATGTATCTCACCAAAATTACAGCAACTCAAAACCGTCGGACCAAGCAACTTTAAAGTATGCATGTCTGTTTGAATTGGGTGAAATTCGGGTGAATTTGAGAACTGCATGTGAAATTCCAGAGAATGTGATATTCATTATTTGTGCCAACATTCATCCGATCTATCTCCAGAATTAAAATAATGCAAATCTTAAATAAGTAAATCTGATAAATGGATATATAATGAATAAATAAATAATTAATGATTAGATAAATGAATGAATGAACAAATAATAATGAATAATAAACGAATGAAGTAACGATTAAATAAATAAATACATAAATAAATAAACGATAAATACTTGGCTAAATTTAAATATTTAAAGGCTAACCACCGCTACTACCTCCCCGACTAGTAAATTTCACCCGCACCTTTTGCTACATAGCACACATTAACTATCCCATTATTAATTCTGTCTTCATTAAGCCTCATAATATATATATATTTACATGACTAACTGGTGACCTCAATATAGCCCATATTTAATTAAAGCCATAGTTGTGCAAGTATTGCCATGCACGCACATTTAAAAAGTGAATAACATGCAGTGTAATCTCTTTTTTTTTCATAACAATGTTGTTCCCCTCTCCCCCCCCCCCCCACCCCCATTTATAAAATGTGTTAAATCATTACAAAGCCTGTGTGAGTCAGCGTCTGGTTCCATCCTGGTTCTGACAAAACTATTCAATCTGAAGCTATCTTTGGAAAATCCTAAACTAACCCCCACACCTCCCCCCCCCTCTCCTCCCTCGATGCTCACACCTTTGTGAAATGAACACAAACAAACAGAACTGTCCCTCTCCAGATGACAGCTTGCTTACCTTGTCTGACTGAAGAAGCTATGTCTGCCTTCCTGGTCGCGCCTGTATCGAACCTCCCAGGAACGCTACGCCTCCTCCCCCCCCCCCCCCACTCCACACCCATCCACCCACCCGCAGTATGTGACTTCCGGTTCCGACCCCTGGTGGACCCTCCCTCAACCAAGCCCTTTCGCTTGTTCCCGCCGAATCGCCTACATTGTACACATCGCCGCCGCAGTCGTGGTGGGATAACCAGCGGAGTGGTTAGGGAATACTCTCACTCTCCACACACATGCAGAGTGGGAGACCTATGCGCTGCGCGTATCGGGGGCGGTGTTGGGAGAGTGCGCGCGTTCCATGCACGCCGCATGCTGCATCCTTCGGTTAGCACTGTGCGCGCAGCGTGCAGGCTAAATATAGCTCACCGTGGAGGGCCCTAGGAACAGGGATAGGCCCTGCAGCAGGCCCAGGAGTAGCAGTTAGGACTGGCAAGGGCTGAGGGCGAAGGGTGTGGGGAGGGTGGGGGGAACTGGACTGGAGGAGCTGGAGGGGAGCGGGAGTGGGGGGGAGGGTGGGGGGGAGGGGGGAGCGGAGGGGGAGAGGAGTGGGAGGGGGGAGAGGGCGGATTCGACAGTACTCTATTCTATCTCGTTCAATTTGTTATTGTGAAATAATTCATTTCTGTGTGGAGGATTGTGGGGGGAGGGGTCATGTGAGGTTTTATCATTTCGCAGAATAAAATTATATTCGTGCAGATATGTATATATATATAAACATATACACATTAGCATTTAGTAGAATAAAAAATGTAAATTCGTTCTTGCGTGTTTAAATACATATATTATACTCACATAATTACATAGATATACTTATGTGTGGGGGTGATGAAAATTGGAAATATTGCGCCTAGAGCGGGACTGGAACCCACATCTCTTTGCATTCCAGGCCAGTGTGATAACCATTACACCACCTAGGCTCCCTGATATCACCGCACTACCCATGCCTACCTGTCTATGCGGCTCCTTGCCTGAGACAGTGAGAGGTCAGTGCAGACCACTACACTCGTCCCCTAGAATTGTAAGTCTTTTAATGCTTACAATTACCTACATACAGGCAGTGCACACATACACAGGCTAGGTTCAACAACTATACAGCACGTAGCTTGTACAGGATTATGTTCACGGCAACCAGTGTTGTGGGGGTGATGAAAATGGGAAATATTGCACCTAGAGCAGGACTCGAACCCACATCTCTTTGCATTCTGGGCCATTATGCTAACCATTACACCACCTAGGCTCCCTGATGTCACCACACTACCCACACCTACCTGTCTATGTGGCTCCTTGCCTGAGAGGTCAGTGCAGACCACTACACTTATATAGTACTTATATATAGATATATATAAAGACACATATATACCCATACACACATATGTATGTCAGTTATTCTCTTTCTCCCCTAGCTGTCTAACTTTCCAGATTTGTCTGGCTTTCTCTCTCTCCTCCCTCTCTCTTAACAGATTCTTCGTTTCTCTCTGAAGTCTTTCTCTGAAAGGATTATTTGTACCTGAAGTGGGTGCTACTAATAGTAATAGTACTAGTACTATAGGGTGCGGTCTACTGGGACTTTAACCCTAAAGCCCCTGTCACACATCACCGGATTGACCAAAGGACAGAATTTTCTAGTCCGGTGGTGTTCGGGCATGATAAGTATCAAAATGTATTAAAGTGTGTCAAAATGTTGCAATATTGGGTCAAAGGCCGCCGGACGAACGGACATGAAACGTATATGAATGGATAGCCAACGGACGATAAGCAGACTAAACAAACTCAAACCGGACAAGAACCCTAGCCGTCAATCCAGCGGCATCCGTTCCAAGTTTTGTGCATGCTCAAAACTTGTAATGGATCGGGGCGGATATCAACAGATATCAACGGATATGCAACGGACACAAACTGGAATTTGCTGGATATCAACGGACTTTGTTTGGTTTCTTTCCGTTTCCTCAATCCGGCGAGGTGTGACAGGGGCTTTACCCTCTTCTGGGGTGGAGATAATATGGTCAGCCTCCAAGAAGGCTGATTTACACTGATTAATCATTTTAAGGGACGCCTGTACTAGAAAAATAAAGGACAGCCCTAAAGCCGAGCGATAACAATGCTACCGCTCTATGTAGGTTTTAAATAGCCTGGTTTTCCATGAATAGCTTTCGTAGCCTACAGTAACAAGGGTCATGGTACTCACCACTAGACGTTTGGTGAGGAAATATCAAGTGTCCATTTGGATCAACTCATACCCCAATCACACGGGAGCCTGCGTTCGCCGCCAACCTCCTTACGCCCAAAAGGTTGCCAACCACCCAGCGTCCCACTCGATACATTGATTCAAATACGTGGTCGGCGCCAGGGTGGTGCCAGATGGGTGCCAGATGGGCGCCAGGGCGGTCCCAAGGCGGCCCCAGGGCGGCGCCGGGCTGTCACCACATCAGCGCCGGGGCGGCGCTGTATCAGGGCCGGGGCGGCACCAGGGCGGTGCCAGATTGGCGCCAGGGCGGCGCCATAGTGCCTACCACCCGGTGAGCGCAGCATTGCATATTTTGGCGCCGCTAGGTCGGCGCCAGATCGGCGCAAACTCCCCAACCCCTAGGTTGCCGACCTGGCGGCGCCAGGGCGGTGCCAGGGCAGCGCCAGGGTGGCAACCATTTTTAATGGCACCGCCAGAACAGGGCGCAAGGAGGTTGCATGTGCAGCAGCAGCAACCTCCTTGCGTCCAAAATTCCCGAAATGGACGCCGGGAGGTTGGCGTCCTCGCGGCGACAGCACTCAATCAGGGCGTAAGGAGGGCGCAAGGAGGACGTTTTGACGTCGCGTATCGATCGTTAGCGAACGCAGGCCTCGTGTGACTGGGGTATCAGTGCCATATATCGCCAGGTTTTTGCTATGCCATTCTACGAAAGGTCATACTAAAAGTCAGTACCCGTCGTCGTCGTCGTAGTAGTAGTAGTACCAGTAGTAGTAGTAACTAGCAGTAGTAGTAATCGTAGTAGTAGTAGTAGCAGCAACAGCAATAGTAGTAGTAGTAGCAGCAGCAGTAGTAGTAGTAGTAGTGGTGGTGGTGGTTGTGGTGGTGGTGGTGGTGGTGGTGGTGGTGGTGGTGGGGGTGGTGGTGGTACTACTAGTAGTAGTAGTATTATATGGAAACGGCACCTTGTTACGGGCATTGTGACATCTTAACTGTAAATTAGCGTTCTAGTAAGGAAATTAGCCAATTATTTATGGAGACGGCCTCCATATAAATGTGTTATTATATATTATATGTATATATATATATATACATATTATATATATATATATATCTGTCTCTATATACATCTCTTTCTAGAATAGGCGGTCTGACCCCCGCACCTACCTCTCTCACCTTCACTCACCCCCTCCCCTAATCTCCTCATCCCCACTCCTGATTCACCAATCATCTCATCCACCAGGCACCCACACCCCACAGCCTCACACCCACCACACATACTGAACACACATGCCGAATTGACCCACCCTGATTGTCAGAAAACGGGGGTGTTCGGTCACTACATATGTGGTCATGCCATTCCATTTTTTTAGTGTGGTTTTATTTTCAGTTTTAAAAGGATTTCCTTTAATCTTGTTTTAATCTCTTTTTAATAGAAGTCGCAATATCAGGATGGGTACTGACTTGTGACAGTGCGCACACATGGCGACTTTATGGTGCTGTTCTACTGTAACTACCCCAGTCAGGCTGACAGGGTTAATGATACATACATTATTATTATCCTTATTATTATTATTAGAAATTAACCATGTTACCGAAAATTAAAATAAATTTGACACTGATGTGCCCAAATCCGTAAAAGAATTAGCCCTGTGTGTTTTCAAGTAGTTTTATAGTTGTAAATAGTTTTATAGATTTTAAGTAGTTTTAAATTATTTGAAATAAAATAATAACATTATTTTATATAGGAGTGGGCTATGACATACTTGTATATGCCCATTTGAAAACACACCACTCACACACGAGGACTATTATGACACCTACATGGATGTACAATCCTGTCTTGCATTGCGCATTCACCGAGCCATTTTACTCTTCACTGCGGAACTATATTCACGTGACTCCGTGTGGCACTAGTGCCGCTGCGCCGAGCAGAACATACCCCCTGTATCAAAAGTACACATGTGCAAAAATGGTGTGAAAAGAACGGCTTAGCTGATATTGGAGGTGTTGCAACAAATGGAAACATCATGCTCGAACACACATGTCTGCCATTCTGGAGCAAATGTCCTAACATTACAATTAAACTATACAGGTATCCCCGGTGAAATTAACCTAACCAAAGACCCTATAATACTAAGACGGCTCACTCCCTATCTTTCCCATGGTAATGTAAATTTCGCAGTGCCACCTTGTGGTGGGTTTGATCAGCCCGGCTGCTGGTTGGTGTTTCACATGTAAACACATACAATTATATTATACATGAGATAGGTAAGTATGAATACACATCAATGTGAAATCGCTATGAACAAATACCCATCATCATCAGCATCATCATCAGCATCACCATCATCACACATCTTTCACATTCATATATTCATGTATACATATAATATAGCACCTGTTTAACCAAGAGAACAACCAGCGCACCAAGTGGTGGGTTTGATCATTTTGATTACACAGTACAGGCTGAGTGAGCCGTCTTAGTATTATAGGGTCTTTGACCTAACCCACGCCTCCCTGTTTATGTGCCATTTCACCTAGGGAGGCGAGTGTAACTCACTACACTCACCTCCCTGGAATCTCATATCTGGGATTACAAATACCTAGCTAGCACACATCGGTTGGATACATACACAGGGTAGGTTCAAAACAATAGTGTTCAGCAGATACAGAATCCTGGTCACAGCACCAATGTCGTGAAAGGTGTCACAACAAACGGGAACATTGCGCAGGACCACATTTCCACATTTTGGAGTGAGTGTTCTAACCATTGTACTACATCGGCTCCCTGGTGCAATCCACCTACCCATGTCGACCTGTGTATGTGGTAATTCACCTGGGCCCGTATGCAGGAGTCAGTGTTAGCGGGGTTTGGTGTTACAGCCTATTACCGATTAGCTATCGCCGATGTCAGGAACTGTGTCAAGTCGTATGCACGAGCGCGTAACACTTACATTTTAGCTAAACGTGAAATTATTTATAGATTTGGGAAATCCCTCTGCGTCTTTAGCGATATATTAGGCTTAAATCTATTAAATGCGATCATATTTAACACAATTAAATACGTAATAAGTGAAATTTGAGGAAATTAACCCTAAATTCGAAGCAATATTAACGCTGCCGCCGTAAAAGCGGCGATATTAATATTTAAATGTTCGAATCGACGAACGTACAGTAAACAAACCGGGTACCGCCAGTATGGAAAGCGACGTCGATGCGGCGGCGGCGGCGATTTGTTTACTTTACGTTCGTCGATTCGAAAATATAACTATTAATATCGCCGCCAATGCGGCGGTAGCCTTAATAATGCTTCAAATTTAGGGTTAAATTGACAAAATTTCACTTATTGTGTGTGTAATTCTGTTAAATATGACGTCGACGTAGCGGTCGCGGCGGCGGCGATTTGTTTACTTTACGTTCGTCGATTCGAAAATATAAGTATTGATATCGCCGCCAATGTGGCGGTAGCCTTAATAATGCTTCGAATTTAGGGTTAAATTGATAAAATTTCACTTATTGCATATGTAATTCTGTTAAATATGACAGCATTGAATAGATTTGGGCCTAATAAACTCGCTAAACCTGATATTTTTTAGGGTTAAGGTAACACCGGTTAAGCCTTTGGTGTTAGGCCTAACACTGACTCGTGCATACCATTTTTCGCCGCTAACCCGGAATTCCCGACAAACACCGTTTTGCCTCGCTAACACTGACTCCTGCATACGGCCCCTGAGGTAGATCAGGGCACCTCACTACGCCCGTATAGGACGAGACAAAGCTTCACTCAGCCGTTAGTCAATGAAAACCAACAAAATAGAGAACAACAAACCAGAATATAAACCCTGGATTAAACCTACAAATGGCGATGGGTGTAAATCGAACTCTAACGCAAGCTGCGCATGCGCGTTCCCGAACGCTCCTCTCGCGCCCAGGGCCTCCGGTGACCCGCGGGGACGCAGGCGTGTAACTATGGTAACGGGGCAGGCGGCGACAAATCTCGTCACTGACCTGCCACTTCGCGTTTAGTGGCCAAGTCTCGCGAGACTGACCCCTTGTGTCGCGTGACCTCCCCCAACCCCCCACCCCACCGCACCCCACCCCTCCCCGTAAGCAACTCCCACTTCGCAATGTGAAGTGCCGGCACTCCACGGAATGCAGATCTTTTAATCTTCACTGATAAGTAGAAAACATTTGTTGTTAGCTTATCATTATTGATATTATTATATTAGTTCACTAAGCAGGGATATCAATCGCGGACAAATGGTCTTCCTCATTCGATTGCTCCTTGCCTGCCTTAACCTAGTAATGTCGAGCGCCAGGCGACAAGTTATTAACTTTTTTAAATTTAAGTAAGTGGTTTTACTCGGCCAGATTTTAATCCCACGGGTTAGAAAGAATCCCATGACATGCCACACGAGAAGTGGCTGCTCAACTCCTCTTGAATTTTTAAAACAATCCGCGCATCTTTTTTTTAAACACTGCCCAACCACTGTCCAATTAGCATCATGCGCACCAGCTTACACTACGACAGTGAGGTTGTTTATTGCGCTGGGTTAACTTAATAATAATACGGCTCTCAATGAGAAATTATATCTGGGCGCCATTGACTTATGGGTCAGTTCTTTGGGAGTCACTAGTAGAAAATTGATACATGGATTTAATATTACATAGTTTTCAGGGAAATTCGGCTATTTGCTCTCGCATATGTTTAACCCGAGTTCTCAAGTCATCGAGACACCTGGCTTATATTTCAAAATGTCTTAGGCTTAAGCGGCTGTCACACCTCACCGGATTGGGGGAAACAGACAGAAAACAAACACTGTCCGTTTTGTATCTGTACAAGTTTTGAACATGCACAAAACTAGGAACGGATGCAGCCGGACTGACGTCTATGGTTCTTGTCCGGTTTGAGTTTGTTTCGTCCGTTAGCTATCCGTTCATGTCCGTTTCATGTCCGTTCGTCCAGAGGCCATTGACTCGATCGCGCAACATTTTGACACATTTCAATACATTTTGATACTTATCACCACCGGACTAGACAATTCTGTCCGTTGCTCAATCCGGTGATGTCTGACAGGGGCCTTTACATTTGACATTGATAAAAGAAGTGTACAATACTTGATTATATATGGACGTGTATGTATATAGTCTCTATCAAATATAAATATGTGTATGTTGGTACGTATGTGTGTATGTATGCATGTATGTATGTATGTATGTATGTATGTATGTATGTATGTATGTATGCATGCATGTATGTATGTATGTATGTATGTATGTATGTATGTATGTATGTATGTATGTATGTATGTGTGCATGTATGTATGTATGTTAGATTTTAGTATTATTAGACTTACTTGTGAGTATAAATTAAGTGCCTGTCACCTATGGCAGATGGAGCAACGGACAGAACCGGACAACGAATACTCTAGTCCTACTGGTGGTATTCGGACTTGAAATGTATTGATTATGTAACAGACGGTAACAGATGGTAACAAACAGGTAACAGACGGTAACGGTTGATAACGGATCTAACGATCAACGGACAATTCAGAATACAAAAAGAACTATAACGAACGGCAACGGACGTCTAATGGATATGTAACGGAGGGAAACGGACGGTAACGGACAGATAATGGATGGGAACAGACGGGGAATGGATGGTAACGGATAATAACCACATAGGTCAGTCCGGCGCAATCCGTTACAAGTCTTGTGCATGCTCAAAACTTGTAACAGATCGGGCCAGATATCAACGGATATGCAATGGACACAAACCGGCTTTGCCAGATATCAATGGACTTTGGTCAGTTTCTTTCCGTTTCCCCAATCCGGCGAGGTGTGACAGAGCCTTTATTAAGATTCTTACGAAAACGAAGGTAAGGATCCAGCAACCATCTTAGGTTATATCAGGACGGGTACCGACGTGTGACAGTGTTAACTCGTGGTGACTTTATAGTACTTCCCCACTTGGATACCATGCTGCCGCTACCATGACCTGCTATCCCACTCAGTTACATTATCATGATACTGAGGAAAACAGTCATTGCCCTATCCTGGTAATGCCGAGTGTTTGGCTAGGTAGCAACAAGTGGGTGGTTCGTGTGCAGAAGATTGTGGGGCCAATCACCGACCGACTCAAACCAAAGACTTACAGAAAGTAGCCTTCTCTACATTATTAAGAATGGACAAGGACTGGTTGGCTGAGTATCAGGATAATGTGAATGGACGCAATATCGGGGCATGCTGCCAGATGGCACAGCATCCCAGTGGGGTAGCATTATAAAGTCACCATGAGTGCGCACTGTTACAAGTCGGTACTCGCCTTGATCTGATCAAAGATGTTGCTAGGACCTCAAACCTCATTAAACAAATATTATTATCAGACGCCCACCCCAACTAGCTAACAGTAACACCACCGCCACTCCACATCCTCCAGCCCACCCACCGAGTCCTTTTTCACCACTCCCACTAAAATGCAGATTTGGTTCAACATATCCTACGAAGATACTGATACACTTAACATTAAGCATTTGTTGCTGCATAGAAGGGCACACTAAAGCTAAGATTCCATATACGCTGTATGCGTTATGCGAATGGGAATGCAAATGTGGCAAAAAATCGAAAAGCATGTAAATGAATAGTGGTGCTTTCACGTATCCGAATGCGAATACGAACGCGAATGCGGCAAATGGATCGATCCATGGACCGATCGGTGCGATTGCGAATGCGAATAAGGTTGTGTTTACCATAGAAAACAATAACTTTGACTTTTCTTCACAAATTTGGAGCAAAAAAAAACAAAAATGTCATGGGTATCTTTTTTTTTGTTTTTGTTTATTTAACGACACCCCAGCCCAAAAAGTAGACATCGGATATTGGGGGTCAGCATGGGTAGCTATGCCGCATACCACATTCGCAGTCGAATGACGCATACCGTGTATATATGGCATCTTAGCTTTAGTCATTTAATAGAACCTGGTACTGTTGAAGCCTATGGTATCGGAATTTTGACATACACATAGAAATTCATTTGACATGTTTTCACTTCAAACATCTCCAAAGTTAGCCATTTAAAGGAACAGTTACCAAGCTAAAGTAATGTAGATTATAATGATCAACCTAAAATACTATTGTTGTTTAAATGTCAGAAACTCAAACCATCGATATGACTATGCAACTTTAAGGATAGGATTAAAACATAATCTTTCCCTCACTATTCCTACCAGTATTATTCTTCAATTAGAATATAACATTTGTGCCAGTTTTAATAGATCGTGTTCTTGTCCGAATAAAACAGTATATTCTAAATGCGAATTCCACACGCTTGCTTCAAACTAGAGAATGTTACTGGTTTACTACTTGATGTCTGGATCTTTAGTAGCCGCTCCTCGGACCCTGGGAGTCGACATCCCCATTTCTCCAGTACACACACCTTCCATACTTCGCTGTCCACACCCCGCCATCATCCCCAGATCAATGTCCTCCCACCCTCCACCTCCTACACATTTACCTCCGGACCCTTTATTTACTTTGCCCCTTACCCCCTCCCAAAACCCCACCCCCACAACCTCTATTCACCTCACGCCCCCCACCCCCACCACCCTTTCACCGCACGTCCATACCCCAACACACAACCCCAAGGTTCCCTCCCTCCCGCTGTCACCCTCACCCATCCCTCTCAACACAACAGCCTCCCCCTCAACTTCCCCTCCCTCCCATTGTCACCCCACCCCCTCTCAATTCCTCTCCCAACACCCCCCCCCCCACTCCCTCATCAATATCCCCTCCCTTCCCATTGCCAAGCCAACATTTCCCAACATCACCCACAACTTCTCTCCCACCACCCACCCACCCCCACCCACCCACCTATCCCGCCTCGGGCAGAGAAGCTACCTGTGTTTGGCATTATCGATCTTATTTTTCCAGTCCCAGACGGATACCTCGCGAGTAGGTCAAGTAAGCATTCGGCCGCAACGAAACATGAAACTTCAAGTATGGGCTTAAACGGACGGGGAAGAATCCGTTGACTTACACATGTGAATTCATAAATATATCTTTGTCATTTTTAGGGTACTACTTGTAAGATATGTATCGTCATAGTGTGTTACCATCTACATCATAGTCCCTCTCATCCCCGACTTAATCGAACCCCATCGGACCTGACGGTGCATCTTAACCCTGGATCTCACCCTGGACAGTGGTCAGCATGCAAGGTGTGACGTCAGAGCGGGGATCCAGGGCAGCGTATGGCTGGGCAAGCCAGGGTTTGTGACCTGCGGGCAGGGTGGGGTGGGGGTGGGGGTAATGGCCAATGTTATGGTGGGAAATACCCGCCACATTCACCACGTCCCAGGACACATCAATTGGGGTAAACATAATAAATCAGAAAGAGGGGTTAAGTCTGCGCAAATTGCCAAAAAGTATATTCCAATTGTGTCGCGTGAAGAATATATATATATACACATGCACATCGAAAGTGAACATGTTAACTAAAAGATCGTAAGTATCAGGCGTCAGAAACTACACCAATACATCGTGCATGGCATGCTTCATAATAGTCGCAGCTCAGAAACTTTGAAGATCATTAATATAAATCTGATGTAAATCTGATTATGAATATAAATCTGATGTAAATCTGATTATGAAAATAAGTCTGATGTAAATCTGATTATGACCATAAATCTAACATTGCAGCCCCTGACATTGACAGAGGCACCACTACCATACACAATTTCAAGGCCGACTCATTGTGTGAGGCCTGTTTGCGCACTTGGCACCCAGATACAACATACCCTACCCTAAACCCCCAACCCCTCAGGCTTTACTAACCCGATAACGATATACAGAGTACCGTAGTTTGTCATGCATTACCGTAATCTACTGCTCCTCTTCCAAAACATTCATATACAAAAATAAATGGAACTACTTTCTATATTATATCAGGACTGTATGCTAACCCGTATAATATCCGATATATGTTATACTTTATAATTATTCACTTACCTGAAAACCGCTAAAATACAATTATACAAAACTACTCTGTTTTGCGTCGTATTACTGGATAACACCATGCCAGCTCACTTCCAAATAAAAAGAGAATAAAGGGTGTTGGAGATGGGTATAGCTTGAAAGATGTGCATCTGGTTGAAGCTTATATTTATCTATATACCTATAAATCAATCAAAAATCGGCTGGAAACCTTTTTTTTTTTTTACTCTGGTCATCAGATTGACTCATTGTCAGGGCCGTAGCTCGCGGAAGGGGAGTGGTTAATTAAAGGTTTCCCACCCCACCCCCTCACGCACGCACACCCACACGCACGCAT
This sequence comes from Branchipolynoe longqiensis, assembly GCA_030323885.1. Taxonomy (NCBI): domain Eukaryota; kingdom Metazoa; phylum Annelida; class Polychaeta; order Phyllodocida; family Polynoidae; genus Branchipolynoe; species Branchipolynoe longqiensis. The sequence goes on from CM059189.1 coordinate 82,609,722, forward strand.
GCACGCACGCGCACGCACACACGCAGGAACTCCAGAACGTAACCTCCCTGAAATAATTCCTGGGAGGGGGGGGGGGGGGTACCCCCAGACGCGCCTAGTGCATCGCGCCTTCGGCACTCGTTTGTTCCAAGAATTTTATCTCCCCGAACCCACAAACAACAATTCCTAGCTACGGCGGTGATTATTGTTGCTTGACACTTAGTCAGTTATGTGTGCTATTGTAGAAATCAGCAAGTGAGTACACACTCAACTCAACTCAACTGCATAGGTTATATCACTCTCTACATGCCATTAGAAAATCAATTGATTTACTACATCAATTCCATGGGGTTATTCTGCATCACGTCAAAAAGCCAAACTGCACCTACTCAGTGATAGATACTAAAATAGCATCATCGGTTGCTAAAACCGAGAGATATATCAACTTCATGATGTTGTGAAGGTTGACTAAGCATTGCTTGCAGCGTCCGACACATGGCAATTGAATTTCAATTTGGTTCGTCGTTGTATCAGAATGAAGCGGTATAAAATGAATGGTGAGTGATGAATCTCATTTGGATAGTGGAGTGCGTCAAAAACATTATAAGAGCATCGTTGAAAAGACTGTGTTTACCTTTCATGCCAGGAACAGCCTGTCGGTGAACTTTGTAATTGAAGTTTGGGTATTTTCAAACTGATGCGATCATTTTTTAAATTGCTGCTGCCATCTGGTGGAAAATAGTCGAAAACAGTGCGATCAACTTGAAGGATTTGACACTAGGTGGCAGAGCTATATATCTATATGATGGTAGAAGACCAAGGACAAGGTCATGTCGCGATATAACTTACCGAAACTTGGACGATATATGTAAGTTGTGTGGTAGATTCTTGTACACATAGTGTTATTGAGTAAACCTTATATTGAAGTATGTTGTCAGTAAGACCTATTTCATTTTAAAAAGAGAACTATGCATGACCAGTATTTTAATTCGGTGTATATGTGGGCGATAATATAATTAATAATCCAGAAAATAACGTTAGTACTACTACTACTAACTACTTAAACTAGGGACTGGCCCACTGAGTTGTTGTGTGTTGTCTTGTTTTATTGGGACATGATATATTATGCAATGAAAAGTGGCAGTGGCAGTTACGAGGTTGTTGCGTTGGTGGGGGGTGGGGGGGGGGGGGTGCACACGGCTGAAGAACCAAGCCCAACTTCGTACTATTAGTAATTGCCAATTGTCGAATTGATGTTTTTCATTTCCAACCCAAGCCTGATAATTCAGGATAGCGTTGAATTTCACCCACCTCACCTCACCGGGCATTGCTTCCCCCACTTGCATCTACCAGGGTAGATAAAAGATTCACCCGGTAATTGTAGCACACGGGTGAAGACCAGCCTTATGTAAAAACGGTCGAAAAATCGGGCTAATGAAATGAGTCTTTATGAGAGCCTAATTTCACAATCTAAGAAGCAACATTTATTCTTTGTATATGTCTTCATATTTACCCGCTACCTTTGAGTTGGAAAATATAATAAAACATATACTTTAATGCAATTTAAAAGTGAAATCGACGGCGTTCTCTGGCCGCCATCTTGTCTTTTTTGCATTCTCTCCCATTTCACCAACTCTGTGCTGATATAAGTAACCATTTGACACTGGTGCCAGGCATTCTACTTCTTGTTCCATACTAAAGCTATTTTCGCCCGTATTTAGACTACGTTGTCATTCACCCCTGTACTGGAAGTATGGGGTGAATCTTTTATCTACTACCAGGGATACTTCACCTTATTCTGAAAGTTATAGTGTCCAATTATATGGCATGTAAACTAATATATTTTTCAAGCGGTGACGGGGCGTTGGCCAGGGATGGGAAAGATGCTTAGAGAATACTCAACCTTAATTTAGTCCGGGTATTTTCTTTTGACAGTGCTCTGCGGGATCGGGCTCTACCCAAGTACCCACTATGGTTTCGCGGCGGACCCCGGCTGAGGGTCATGATGCCTCTTTTCTGGATGAAGCTTATCAACCGCAATGAGCACACCCCACCTAACCACATCAATGTCGAGGTGCACCCACAGTAAGTATGAACAGTAGTAAACCTCGTAATAACACTATCAAAAGTAGTTAACAGTGCAGTGGGAAAAGGGTTAGGCCAAAGACCCTATAACACTAAGACGGCTCACTCCCTATCTCTCCCATGGGAATGTAAATTTTGCAGTGCCATCTTGTGGTGGGGTTGATCAGCCCGGCTGCTGGCTGGTGTTTCACATGTAAACAGATAGGCCTACAAGGCGAGAGGGTGAGTTTAAAATAAAAAAAGACAGATTGTCTGTTATTTGGATTTGGCCTACTGCCTGGTCCCCACCTCCCTCTGCCCCGCCCTCCCTCATTCCACCGCCCTCCCCTGCTCTCTCCCCCCCCCTCCCTCTCCCCGCCCTCTGCTCCCTCCTCCTGCCTTCACAGCCCTTCCCCCTCCCTCCCTGTCCCTCACTTCCCTCCCACCCCCTCCCCTGACCCCTCCGTCCCACCCTCCCCCGGCCTCACTGCCCTTCTCCTCCCCTTCCCCCTCCCATCCCATCCCCACCCTTCCCTCTCCCTATCTCCATCCTCATCCACCATACCCAGGGCTCTCACACCACACCTCCCCTCCCCCCCCCCCCTTCCTCCTCTCTCCCCATTTCCCCCCTCCCTCTCCCCCTTCCCCCCCCCCCTCCTTCTCCCTCTCCTCACTCACCTCACTTGGCGCTCCCACACCTCCCTCCCCATCCCCCTTCCCCTCTGCCTCCTCCCCCACACTCCCGCTTCCTCCCCTGCACTCCTTCTCGCCCCACCTCAGTCAGGGCTCTCACACCACACCTCACGCCCCCCTCCCCCTCCCTGATGTAAGCGGGGGCGGGGAGGTCTCCACTGGTTGTGTGTTGCTACCCCTATAGAACTCCCACCACCACCGATACCCCCTACCCCCACCCTGCCCCTCCACCTCATTCTGTGTGGTTGGGGTTGACGGTGTGTGTGGTTGGGGTGTAGGTGTGTATGGTGGGGGTGTAGGTGGGTGTGTGTGGTGGAGGTGGTTTGTGGTGGAGTTGTAGGGGTCTTGCAGAGCGGCACCTCACAATCTTTAGCATCCCTAAACCCCCACCACACATCTACACTCTCACCGCAGCTCTAAACTTCCACCACACACACCTAAACCCCCCCCCCCACACCGTTATCAAACCCACCACATGGTGCGCTGCCTGTTCTCTTGAGTACACAGTACAGGCTGAGTGAGCCGTCTTAGTGTTATAGGGTATTTGGTTAGGCAGAGAGATAGGCCATAGGGGGAGAAATATTATTTTGGTGGAAGAAAGTGGAGAGATGGGGAAATAACTGATATTGGTGGAAGAAAGGGGCGTATAGTCTATAGAGCTAATGAGAAATAAGCGGTATTACTGGAAGCACGGCGGATAGGGGGAGATAACCGATATTGGTGCAAGAAAGGGGTGGATATGTTCAGTTTAATGTTACATTCTATGTGAGAGTTATGTTTATGGATTGCTAGGCGGCTAGTGTCCTTTTGGGGGAGTTCGATGCTAACTTATATGTTATTGACATACATCTTCCCTGTATTTAGGATGACGAAGTATGACGTGAAGAACTACCTGGAAAAGATATATCAAGTTCCGGTCGAGCATGTCGCTTTAGCGACTGTAAAAGGTAGGTAAAGCCAGTGTACCGATCAACTGATTTAGTGCACCGTCCCTAAATGTATTGTAAAAACTCATCCAACATTCTGTGATATCGGTACCGAAAAAGGAACCTTTGGAATATTCCTCTACCATAAATGTTATTTCCAGACTTGTAAATCATAATAAAATTATACATTTTACCCCTCCCCAACCCCCACCGCACTCGATTTAACATAGGACTGTATCAAAGTCCTGTTGGAATATTGTAATATGCTCTGTTGTGGGTTTTTTTCTGGGGTGGGGAGGTTGCATTCTCAATTTAAAGGCCAAGCAATGTAACATGAAATACAATTTATTATTTTGTTTCAGTTTATTTTTTATGGAGTTTTTTCTCCCCTCATTGCGATCGATCCGAACACCTAGGTCATGTTACCTAACATTTTAAAACATTAACTGCTCGATGCACTAGTGGAACTTTCTTTTAAATAATTTGTCACAGCCCTACACACAATGAAAATGTTTTCTGTTTTACTGCAGGAAAAGAAATAAACCACCAAACTGATAGCTTTCTTCTGAGGAGGGAGCCCGATAAGAAATATGCCAATATATGGCTTGTGAGTACTTGTATTTAGTAATAGAAAGCCTTTCTTTAAACTGTTTTGTTTTGATATTTTTCCTTGTCATTTGTTTATTTAAGAATGATTGTTGGAGTTTTACATCCTGGCAACATCTTAGGTCATATGAGGACGGATTTATTTAAGGAAAGTAAAACCTCTTCTTTTAAAAATAAAACGTAGTCACTAGTTAAAGCTGCATAGTCCAATGAAATCATGAACATTTCTAAACCAAAGCGCTTACCCATATTTGAATCTATATAGCCGACTTATACTTCAATATGATGTATTAAGAAGCATTTGTGGCTGTATTGATGGAAAGTCCATTTAAATGAACTTGTTTTAAGTCTATGGTGTCCAGCATTTATATATGCACACTAACATTAATTGTATATGCTTTCAGCTCAAATGTCTCCAAAGTTAGTCAGAGGGTCAGAAACTCAAAACCATCGGACTGTGCAATATTAAATATTTATTTCACTCATGTAATTTAATCGGCAGAATTATTAGATCGCTTGTCAATGTAGCTCATTGGTGTTCTGGTATTTTTCTAGGCTGAAGGGCAGACGTTCAGATTTCCCGAAGTGTTTGGTACGAAAGCAGTTCCCGAAGAGAAAAACATAAAGGAATTTGAGGCGCTCAATAAACAGATGGAACAACAAAGACAAGACACGTGGCAGAAGGCAGAATTACCATTCTGGTTTCGGTAGCATTAGAAAAGTTGATAGTATTCATGTGTAACTGTGCTATTTGTTTATTTGTTCATTTGTTCACTAATGATCGATTATATAGGTATACCCATTTGAATGTCACAGAAATATAAAATCGGCAATGAACTGTGAAAACAAGTTGAGTTTTTATGTTTGGTGTTAAATTTCTTTTGGTATATACCATGAAAGCTATGATGGATTAAATGGGGCATTGTATGGATTATGTAATACGTGACCTCAAGAACTAATCTGACGAATGGCGCTGTGCTGCAATGTGTATTGCGAGTTACACTGGTCCCCCAGGAAAGACTGAAGCTGCGACCCAGCGCACCGGGTCGCAGCTTCAATTTACACTCTCTGGGGGCGTATTCGATTAATCAACTCGGGTCACCCGAGCCACCTTTTGGCGCATGCGCACATCCTACAGACTCGGGTTCAATAAAAGAATATGCTTCTCCACGCTCTGGGTGGGAAAAATGGTGGCTTAATCCAAAACATTTTTTTTTTTTAAATAACTGATATAACCACAGCAAAATAGGATTTAAAGTATTTTATGATTGCATAGTTTAGTTATATTTCCATTTCATTAATCTGGGTTAATACAAAAAAAAACACCATGTAGGACTAGTACTGGTAGCTGTTATCTACAGGACAGTCCCAGCTCAAATGTGACATCGTTCCTAGCCACCCCCAGCCAAGACATGGGTTACTGGGGGTTGGGAGCTTTTGCACACAGCACTTTTTTTTTGGTCAACACTATCGGTGTTCGATTTGAAATTCTAGCAACTCAGGTAACCCGAGTCGCCCACGCCGTGTTAACCGAATACGGCCTGTTCTTCACTAGAGACCTAACATTTTACTCAACTTTGCACCTATAACCATATGCCTCTTGATGACCAAACTTGGTAGAGTTCTTGTCATATACATGATTCCTCGCGTGTTTGACCCGAGATCCCGAGTCGAGAGCCTGCATCTGCTTCCTCCATGCTGTGGATGCAGGTTCCAGAATCGACAGCGCATCTGCTTCCTCCATGCTGTGGGTGCAGGCTCCCGAGTCAACAGCCTGCATCTGCTTCCTCCATACTATGGGTGCTCTACGTATTTCTGAATCCCCGCACCGTCTCATCCCTCCCTGCCTGCCTGTTCATATTCTAATGCCCTCCCTGTACAAATGCTGGATCCATGTCATGAAAAACTGGTATTCCGAGTTCCGCTGGTCCCTCAGTAAGGACCTAAGCTGTGACCCAGCACGCCGGGTTACAGCTACAACTTACATACTGTAAGGTCAGGGGGTAGGTGGTGAATAACCATACACAGTGGTTATTTTATCTAATGTAAAATGTTTGCTATGGCATTTTCGGACCACTCTACATTAGAAACACGTTTGATGCACAGACACAAGAGCCGAGTCAACAATAAAAATAATACAACTCGTTTATAGCTAAGTCACCGTATCAGGTCGCTATGTGATCTTCTTTAATTTACGAATTCACGCTCATGCCCTTTCCACATATTAGTTCACCTATTTTAATTATTTACTTTTAAACCCCATGATGTTTAATGTAGTGTAATAAATATAGGACTTTGGTTGGAGTTTTTTTATGTTAATATTAATTAATAGTGCAGATCGGCATTTCCTTAAGTAAATGTAACAAATTCAGGGTCCCAGTTTACGATCTCCTGTAATAAAAATTATACAATTTTATAAATATCTTAGGATGTCCCCATTTTTTACTTAAATATATTTTACACTTTAAAGTATTTTACCATCAATCTGTACAATTCTGTCTACATACTACAATAGTCGATCCCATAAAGAATTGATTCAAAACTTCGAGTAAATTTATTTATTTTATTTACAAGATAGTTTGGCGTTTAAACCCTTGATACTATACAAGTACATGTCAGCCCATATTTTTGCTAGAATCGTATATATTTAAATTAAATTTGATGATGCCGAGAAAAACTCCATAATATATACATTCATATATGCTATACTTTTATACGTTAATATTAATATTGCGTTAATATTTCTCGTTCCTCAAAAATGAATGCAAAAATTTCTTTTGAAAGTGAATAATGGAATGATACTTTTCATTTCGAGTACCAAACATATTAATTAACCGTTATTTCAATAAACATTACGGGCATCCCAACGAAAATAGTCGAATGAATCGATTATGACGAAGTACAATGTTTTAGAAGTGCTTGGCGGTATATATTTTTGGTCCACTTTTCATTTTGTACCGACGAGCATGCAGTGCAATATCATAGGTGAAAAGAAATATTGTAATAGCTGGTATTTCTGCTTCTGAATACGTGAGTGGGTTGTTTTTTTTGTCCCTTAAAAAAATTTATTATTAAAAATATAAACCATATATAGTTATTTTGACAACCCATGTTAACTCAAAGCGATATCATTGCTCTGGCCTATTGTGTCGTGGGCATATTAAAATTGAATGACCTGGTTTTACATATATGCCTACTCATGAGATCCTGATTTTCATTGGCGCAAAGCTAAAGTTGGTTGGATGTTGGAATTTTACATCCTGGCAACATCTAAGGTCATATCTGGTCGGGTACTGACTTGTGACAGTGTGCACTCATGTGTGACTTTATAGTGCTGTCCCATTGGGAAATCATCCCACTCGGTCACATTATCCTGAAACCGAGCTAACCAGTCCTTGCCCTATTCTATTAATGCCAAGCGTCAGGCTATGAAGTGACAAGTATCAATTTTATAAGTCATTGGTTTGACTCTACCGGGAACCGCACTCCCGATCTCGAGGCCCACGCTCTACCGATTCGGCCACCACGCCCGGTGCCTACTAATGAGGCCCTGATTTCAAATGGGGCAAAGCTGAAGGTTGAGGCCCATTTGAAAGGACTGCACTCTTGAGACTCTCATGATGCCGACATGTATGGAAAATTGTCTTTCGATTTTTATTGCACACATAACGAGTTAGCTTATTTGTGGAACTATATTCTAGTGACTTCATATGACACGAGTGTCATTCAGTCGAACAGAAAGCATCCATGTATCAAAAGTATAACACGCATTCAATAATGCTGTACCAGAACCCTTCCGGCTATTGTAGCTTATTTGTTGGAGTTTTATGTCCTAGCAACATCTATGGTCATATCAGGGCGGCCGGCTAGTGTAAGTTGGTTTGTTGTTGAAGTTTTACGTCCTGGCAATATTTAAGGTCATATCAGGACGGGGCTATTGTAAGAACCCGACCGTGTGTTGCGCCACTGAAGTGAGGCTGAACACATACATTTCCATACCCTTACTCTCTAAACACACATTTTCACACAGACAGCAGCTTGGTCACGACCCGCTATCCCAGCGTGTCGATGCTCCAGATGTGCACCTTGTTGTCGCCCCCCACGGCAAGCAGGGGGAGCCGGTAATGCCAGCTGGCACACGTGGCTATTTGCAGGTCATGTGACATTATCGTCTGAAAAAATAGAAAGACCCAACAGTGTTTTTTTTAATCTATTTTTTTAATTTAAGCTGCATCAATTTATATATGATTTTTGTAAACTCAAAACGCTTACTTGGAATCGATACTACATATCCAACTTAGATACTGGCGCATTCCTTAAACATATATTCAGTTTGGTGTTCCTATGCTATGCTGCTACACTCGAAAACAGATAAACAAAGTCTACGATCAGCATTGCGGTAAAAAGAGAAGAGAAAGAGGAGGAATTTTGTTGGATGGTTTCACTTCAAATAATTCCAAATATTAACCTTTTAAATTAAGTTACTTCAAGCTGTACTAAAATAGATTATAGAAATTAACATAATATATTTTAGAGTACGGTCTTCCTCCCCCCCCCCCCCTCCTCCCTCCGATTACCTCATCTTCCCAGCCCCTGCGCACACACACACACACACACACACACACACTAGGTACCCTCCTAAAATTTTCAAATGGGTCCAAACATTCAAATTACAATTTCACTGGAAGCTCAAATGAATCAAAAGCAATGTGCTTTTCGAATTTTTTTAATATTCCAAAATTTGAGTGAGATATATATGCATTTGAAAGTTGTTGAATTTCAGATCTTTTGTATTAGCTATATTATTAGCATTAGAGATGTGCCTTATTAAGGAGCGGTAAATAGGTCTGCCAAATAGAAAGAGTGTCATAATGTAGGGAAACTTACCTTAAACTTCAGAAAACTGGGTATCTGTCAATTCCTGTTGCATTTTGATCAGACAAAAACTAGAATCTGTCAAATTTAGTGTGCTCCAAAATGGTACCATTCGTATCCTATTTTGAACAGAGCAAATATCTGAAATCTATGTGCGACGAAAATCGGAATGCTGGAAAGTGACAGCGTGACTTTAGCGAATTTCGAAGTCCTTACAATAAAGGGAGCCATGTTATACTTATTGTGTGAACATTTCTAAGGATTCACATTCTGGGGGTTAAAATTGCATTCATTAACCTCCTTTCTATTGAATTTCACCTCAAAGACTTAAAGGGCGTATTAAAATGCCTTTCAAACGTCGCACAGAAATGAAAATAATATCTATCGTTGCTCTATCCAATGGTGTTTCAAAAACTATGCCACTGAGCATGTGCATTTGGTGAAGTGCCTTTTTTGCAATGCATTCTGGCACCAATGAGGTCGCAAAAAGTTGTACCGGTCAGATTGATTTGGCGATAGTGGCGCCATGAGCGGATTGGAGGGTACCTACCCACCTACTTATGAATCAGATTTGTCATGTTTTTGTGAAATTTCTAATGACTAATTGTAGGACTTTTCAGTACTTGATTTTTGCATTTTCACATGTTAGTACTTTTTAGGTTGTTTATGACCAGTACGAACCCTGTCCATGTTCTAAAGGTACAGGTGTGAGCGGGTGGAGGTATGTGGGTGTCCTCACCTGGCTGGTCTTGGTGCTGAAGACGCGCACCTGCGCACCGGACTTGGCTATGGTGACGAGCAGGTGGTCGTGGGAGTGACACCACCGGAGACGGGACGCGCAGTTAGCATGGGCAGCCCGGCGCTCTGTAGGCCGACTGGCACCGTCAGGGGGAAAGCAGGAGAGCAAGCCAGTGAGTTGGTTGGTTGTTGAAGTTTTATGTCCTGACATCTAAGGTCATATCAGGACGGTTACAGACTTGTGACATTGGGCACTCATGGTGACATTTTAGTGCTGCCCCACTGGGAGACCAAGCCACCAGCACCATCACCTGATAGCCCACTCAGTCATATTATCCCGACACTGAGACAACTAGTCCATGCCGTGTCCTAATAATGCTGAGCGTTCGGCTAGGAAGCGACAAATATCAATTTTCAAGCCATTGGTTTGACTCATCCAGGGTTGGAATATATGGGTTCGAATCCCACGATCTACAAAAACGGGGAGACGGACGCTCAACTCATTTGGGCATCCTGTCTGGTGAGCCAGTGAATGTGAGTGTGTGTGTATCAGTGCATGCATGTTTGCAAGTAGGTAGAATAATGTATTTGCAGGTGGTTTTTCTTTTTATTTCACATAAACAGTATAAACAGCTAATTCTTTATTACTAAAATTAGCTATGAGAGTATACTCTATTTCTAGGGAATGCATATGGGACATGTGTTATTCGGCAGGACAAAAGGCACACCTATGCCAAAGTAACAGGCACAATAATAAAAAGCTGATTAGATTAAAAACAAATAATTGAAAAATGCTTTAAAGGGGTGGAGAACAGGTTCAGAAGTGGTCAGTAGACGTGGTAAAGAAACATCCTAGAACATTTTGTAGGTACACCACACACATTTTTTTTTACTAAATGTATTTTATTCATCGAATAATGTCTTTTGTCAGCGCCAGAGCACTGGTCTTCCAGCCGTTCATGACAATTTGTTGGTACATAAATAACAATATCAGTTGCAATAATAACCACATGAAAAACCTGTTCGATAATAGAAGCATAATATAAATTGACTATTCATCGTAATACTAACTGCATGCAATTCCAGTTCAACATATGTATTATGCACTTGGAGAGCATGCATCAATAAATGTACAAGATGTAACGATAAATCCCCAACACGGCACAAGGATTACAACTGGGCCCTGTCCAAATCAGTTCTTGTCACTACCTGGTAGAAATTCTCTATAAGACCTTATCCACAGAGCATGCTGCAGAGTGAGCCACTTCCCATAACATTAGTTCTTTCACTGCCATCAGAGGGCGGCTTAGTGGTTGAAATCGCCTATTTAGCTAAATATGAAAGTGTTGTCATACTTTCAGTAGAGATGAACAACAGTAAGCCTACCTTGATCGTGATGTGTCGAAGGTGACCCAGTCTGTGTTTGATAGTGCTGCCACCTGCAGACCGTTGCCTGGGCACCAGTCAGCATCCAGGAGGGGCGGGAGGCCGGTGTCCAGGGACAGGATGGGTTGCTGGGTGAGCACGTTGTAGAAGCGAATGACACCTCCCTTCTCGGCCACCATCACCTAGTCCATCAAATCACATCCCATAATAAAACAAACCAATGCCAGACAGTAGGAAATCAACTATTCGAGATAGAATCTGGTTGAGATAACAATTTTCGCAAGTTTATAGCGTTTTTGTGAACACTATGTGATAATAGGGAAAAAAGGTAATATCTACTGACTCAATATTTTTTTTAATTAAATATATTGTATATTATGCATGTACAATATTTTTTTTAATTAAATATATTGTATATTATGCATGTACAATATTTTTTTAAATTAAATATATTGTATATTATGCATGTACGTATATATTCATCATCTCACAGATACTCACATATAAGGAATACATCTCTTCCGAGTCTCACTGATCCATCAAGGACTAAACACCGACAATAAATTTCGCGAAAACGTGGATATATCCCCACTTGGGATTAGCACTGTCAAGGAATTGCGGTAAAATGCCGGAAGACGGGTTTCAGTTATCACCCATACCTAACTCTTTCTTGTTTAGGTTTCATGTTCTAATATCTAAGATCATATAAGAATTGGTTACGGACAAACCAATTAATGTCATATATTGACATTTTGTGAACATTAATCAGTGAATATAAAAAATAGCAGAAATCCGCGAAATCTTGAGATATTTCATCCCTGAACATAGGTAAAAGATTCACCCTGTACTTGCAGTAGGGGAGAATGATAACATAGTCTAAATATGGGCGAAAATTGCTTTAGTATGGAACAGGAAGTGGAATTCCTGGATCCAGTATCAAATGGCCACTTATATCAGCACAGAGGTGGTGAAACGGGAGAATGCAAAAAGACTAGATGGAAACAATAAAATGCTGATTTCACTTTTAAAGTTAATTAAACTACATGTTGTATTATATTTTTTAACTCAAGAGTACCGGGTAAATATGAAGATGTGTGTGAAGAATATATTTTGCTTTTTAAATTAAGAATGTATGTACTAACTTCATTTACCCAGCCTCTCGCCACTTTTTCTAATGGGTTCTACACCCCTACTGTACAGAACAATACGTGGTGAATCTTTTATCTGACCCTAGACACCGAGACCGTCACCGTATGGTGGTGGGCCTTTTATATAAGAGTACTACACAGCTAACGCAGCCTCTCACCTTGAGCGGGTCATGGTGGTGCCAGCGTACACTCATGCCTGGAGCGCCCAGTGGGAGGCAGGCCTTCTCTGTTCCATCCGCTGTCCACAACCGACATGTCTGATCATCACTCACACTCATTATGTGCTCCCCCTTCTCCGTGTCGTACGCCACGTCGTTGATGTAGTCGGTGTGGCCTTCAACCTCCTGCAATGTGCAAATGCAGAAGGTCAATTTTCTAAACTCAAAGTTGTATTATCCGATGAAAGCATAATATTTTCAAAGCCACAATGTTCAGTAATCTAGATTTGATGTTACATACCAATCTTGGATACTGGTGCATTCGTCAATCATTGCTATTTTTAACAATAGCAACAACAAACACTACACATACACGCATATTAGAGCCATATAAGTGTGCTAAATCGCCAGTCTACACCAGCCGTAACTGCAAATAAATTTGTCACACCAAATCCAGCCCCACCCACCCTTCCCCTCACCCCTTGAATTAATTACCTTGACATTATGTTCTGACTTGAGGTCCGACTGAAAGATGCGTAGCTTGCGATCAGCGCCCCCCGTGGCGAAGCGGAGAAGCTTGGGGATGGTGACGAGTGAGGTGTCGGGCGCCCAGGCAATCGCTGACACCCGCGTACCATGGTGGAAGTCACGCACGGGACTGTACTCCATGCCATCAACGCCACCAGCCTCATCCTGCCACATTCGATGGTGGTTACAGTCGCGAGTAATCAGCAAAACATCATAAACAGGGCATCTATTTTAAATCAGGGATGAAAGTGGTATCCGGCAAAAAAAAAGTGGAAATATATGCCTAGATCTAGTAGATGATAAGATTATCTGTAAACCGACAACAAATTTCGGCAAAAACGTGGATATTCTCCCATAGGCTTAGCACTGACTGGGAATCGCGGAAAATTCGTGGAAGTAAGGTTTCATATATATTTGTAAAGTCGACGGCTGGCATATGTCGGTTGTGTAGGCAGGTTTGTAGGAAATCAATACAGGCAAGAAGAGAAAGGAAGAGTATAAAGAATGAAAGTAGAGTGAGAGCTTGCACCCTCAGGTTATTGACATATTTGTGGATTTTCGGTTGTCATTGATATGATTGATCTTATAACACTGAAACTTTGGGGACCTAGCAAAGTACCTTTTCGATCTTACACCATCATGAAACTTCACACAATGGTCAATTAATAACAGATTTAAATGTCTGCTTACTTTTTTAAGATGCCCAACATATATAGAAGGTGGAGTTTGACCATTGAAATCAAGTCAAATCTTCTAAATACGCACAAACACAGAAAACATGAACAGATTTGCAAATTGTAAACACAAGGTTGTAGAGGGACATTTTATCTAAGTCATAGACTGGAAATCTGAAAATCAAGCACTTTGGTGCACCCCTCTGCTATCAGACAGTCTATTCCAGGAACACTTATTTGGCAGAAAACGGCCGTCGCATAGCACGTGGATGTGCACATACCTAGTATTAGCATATGCTGATAGTGATGTGGTGTTTGAACAAAGTATTAGTATACGCTGATAGTGGGACACCATTTGAATAACACATTAATAGTATACGCTGATAATGCTGTGGCATTGCAGTAAAGTAAAAATCGCGGAATTCCGCGAAATCGCGAAGATCTTTCATCCTTTCTAAAGTTCACCCCCCCCCCCTTTTCCGGGGGGTTCGGGGAGTAAATGTTGTATTTGTGAGAAGGATTTTCTTTTTCAGCGCCAAGGCACTAATCTTCTAGCAGCCATGGGTAGTTATTTACACAAGTCTTTCATGACATTGTGATGAAGTGATAAAATATGATGTGTGTGATAATGGGGTGGAAGGAATTGTACTGTGTGCTTATTTGTTCGTTTCACTTTTCCATATATGCTAACTTTTCAAGCCCCTAGAGAAGGAAACTTGCAATTACCCATGGAGAATTGTAATTACCTATTACAGTAAAACCTCTAAATCGACCGACCTTGGGACTGACTTTAGGTGGTCGATTTAGGAAGTTAGAATATGGTTACAATGGTATTATTGGGAACCAAATAAAGCGATCGATATAATAGGGGAGTGGTCGATCCGTGGAGGTGGTCGGTTACAGAGGCTTTACTATAGTTAAGTAGATGTACTATTATTCATTTGTTGAGTTTTCTTAATTTGTCAGTAGTGAGTATGCCTTGCTACGTAAACATTATATAGCTATGTGTGCATCGGGGTAAACCATTTTGATCAGCACATCCCCCCGCCACCTGCTAGCTTACCTCTCACATCCCTGGATTTGGGATCACAGCTTTTGGCTGTTTTACTATAGGACAAAGAGGCCACAATTAGACAGTTTTTTGCAAGATTCCCGATACATGTATACATTGCCATTGGAAGAAAAAAAAGACTACCACGTTTAACTTCAACTTCCATTCAGTCAAGCTCTTTCCATGACTGGCATTAGAAAACAGTTACTATGCATGTTCCAGAGAGATAGAATTTTTTTTAATTGTAACGAATCACACATACTGACATAGTTACTTATAGGATAGCTATAACTATAATAATTGTGACATGTCATGGACATGCCATGTGAAATGCCCATGTCACCATCCATGACATGTCACATGATTCCTCTCCGACCACAGTCTTAGGGAAAGGTTGGTTGCACGGCTGTGTACGCACACATGACATATAGAGGGGGTGTAATGACGTCTCAGGGCAACCTTCGGTGGCCATATTGGATTACATACAGAAGGCTTGCCTACACTGTGGTTATTTACTGATTTGTTGGTTTATTTGTCACTGTTTTGAGCAGTTTGACCTCAGAAGTTGTAAACACACTGGATGTAAACTGCCCAGGACCTCCCAGAAAATTCTGTTTTACTGCATCTGCATGCATTCACAACATGGCTAGGGAGGGTGCTCGTAATCCAAGATGGCAGCCTGCTGACCGCTAAGTAATGACGTCACGTGCACTCCCTCTATAGTCATTATTGATTGACTTCCGGAAGACTGGGGTATAAATGACTTTATTTAATATCGAGACCACGTGACTCAATTCAACAGCCTGTTAAAATATTAGCAGTTGCTATTTGTATGGCAGCTGTACGAATAGATCGGTGTCTATTTGTATGGGGGTAGTCACATGACTAGCTTTGACCCAATCATAGAGATAGAGCTAGTCATGGCGTCGAGACTCGAGTTACTCTCAGTCTCAGTTACTGAGTTAGGCCAGCTAAGTTTTTTTTTTTTTTTTTTTTGGTCCATTAGTTGTTTAAGCAGGGGAAATTTCAGTCATAGACGACTGGTCTTCCTCATTCCACTGCTGGTCGATAGAAAGCCCGAGCCTACACTTTTACCGACCCAAGGGATTTTTAACCTCCCACACCACATAGTCATAAACATGGTATGAGAGCAACCGGCCTTTGATGACGCTGTAAGTTATACACAGCGGTGGAAATCCAAATTGGCAGAGCTGGGGGCACGGGGAATCGAACCGCCGGCCCTCAGATTAGGAGTCTGACCTAGAAAAAAGTCAGACACTCTAACCACTCCGCCACAGGGAACGCAAAGTCCTAGTGAGACTAACCCTAACCCTGAGTTCCCTAACTCTAACATCGGGTGACAGGACAGCCTCATTTTGTGCAGTCGCTGTACGAATAGACACGGTGACTATTCATACGGCGAGCCGTACGAATAGCCACTCCGTAAAATATTACCTGAAATCTGCAGGTACCGACAGACACACGCGAACCTGTCCCAATGGCAATCAGCTGACTGGACCACTCAAACGGCGAAAATTCAACAACGTGAACAACATCGTGGCAATCTATCGCATAATTCGGAAGTGAAGTTTTTTCTGGCATTTCCACTGCCCGGTTGATGCAATATTGTAGTTAGGGGGCGCTAAAACTATATTAAACAGGAGGTTTTTCAAAGTTTGGCGGCGACTACCGGCCAGGAAATAACTAGTTCAAAATGGCAAAAGTTGGAGGCTGACAAAAGCCGTGTTCCTCCGAATATGGCTAGATGGCGCCACGTTTATGGGTCCTGTGCGTCGAGGAGCAAGGGGATGCAACCACACCTGCCCGCCTCGATGTACAGAAATGTGTACAAAGGTACAGAAATTTGTACAAAGGTACAAAAATTTGTACAAATGTACAGAAATTTGTACAAATGTACAGATATTTGTACAAAAGCACAGAAATTTGTACAAAATCTAATAATCGCTAATATACGAATATTTTATTTTAAATTCATTTAACTTAAAGTTGCATAGTCCGATGGTTTTGAATAGACTACATTGCGGTTCCGACTGCGCATACGCTGAAAACGGCGTTGGGAGAAAAGCAAAGGTGTAAGGCCATTGAGTTTGCCGATACGCGTAGGGCAAAACTTCGATTGTATTCAAAATAAATAGAAATACATAACAATTTGGCACAAATGTGGACGGAAGGATGCAATATAATAGTATAATGAATATGAGTAAAGGGACCAGGTATAGGTCGCTGAGACACTACCCGTACTCCGACAAATGCTCTCCAAGCATACGTTTGCCAGTTTTCAGCTTATGCAACTATATATTTTGGGGGAGAGTGCTGACATTGGTTGCTTCTGTTGTGTTGTATTTAGTCCAGCAGCACTGACACTTTTAGACAACCATATAGAGAAAAAGAAATTAGAAATTGCAATCTAAAATGATAAATATAAAGTTCAAATGTTTATTTATCATAACCAGCTACTTTTTATGTGAATAATTGATTAAATCATGTAGATTAATGGACTTTAGAAGTTGAATTGAGAGCTTTCTGTGGCTGCCATCTTGGTGGTTGCCTTGGCTTCCCCTGTGTGTGGGGAACCCCTCTATATAGGTCATGTGATGAGGGAATCCCACCTATGATGTCATTTGTGCGTCACAGACCTCAACTCTCCTCCCACAAGTTCAGTGGCATGAACTGAACAAACTATGCAAAGGTATGTTTGGAGAGCTTTTGATGCTGGATTCGTTTGTATCTGGGTGAGGTATAGCCAGTGACTTTAAGCACAACTCTCCATAATTAAGCATTTTGAGCTAAGAGACATACAATTTCAGTCACTTTACAGGATGATGTTTACATCACCATTGATTAGCCAGAAGTAATTCTTGTTCTAAATCTTAAAATGTCAAATGTGTCAACAAAACTTCTTTCAAAGAAATATATAATCAATATCTGGTTAACCCTACTCATTTTCTCTTTCTACATATGTCATTAATCATGGGATATAAATAAAAACATGAATAAAATAACTAGAACTGACTCTGGCTATGGCTCTAACACTAGTCTGAGTGCCTAGATTTGTCTAAATCTAAATGCACATGGCATAAGATGTGCTGATTATACTGATGTAAATGCAATGCTGGATAAAAGATTAATATCTTAATTTATTATATATATTTTTTTAGTTGGTATTCTATGTTTCAAACAAGAGGTGAGATGAGCTGAAAATAGCAGATTTCCTAGCTGCACCCAATGTATGAGGATGTGCCATGTGCTTCTCACGGGTTTGTTTTGCTCTGACGCATCCCACAATGCACCGCGCCACTGGAACTGTGATGTAGTCTATTTCTATCATTTTCTGAGCTCGATATATTAGGTTGATCATTATAATCTACCTTACTTTCATTTGAAGTAACTTTTATTTTAAATAGCTAACTTTTAAGATATTTGAAGCACAAACATGCCAAATTAATTTTGGCAAGCATGCCAAAACTCTGACACCATAGGCTTCTGCAGTAACAGATTCTATTAAATTGCATCATTATTCCATTCTATATGATGACAAGATGTTTAATAAGTGCACCAGTATCTAAGTTCGATATATAAAATCAAATCTAGGTAATTATTTAGGTTTTGAAAATTTGATATTTTCATCGGACTATGCAGCTTTAATAACAGAACGTATTATTTCTAGATCATGCACTTACATATTTCACTGCTGCATTATTGTCGCAACTTGTTCCCCACAACAGATCCCATCCATCTCGATGACGCGATACGGTATGACGCAATATAGGCATATTGTAAATAACTGTATTGTCACATGGCTGGAAGACCAGTGCCACGGCGCTGACAAAAGACTTTATTCAATGAATAAACTATATTTACACCAACAAAAAAAAAAAAATGATCCTACCCGTCCTACAGTTTGAAACACATTGTCAATGAATATGCTTGATATATAGCATATGCACAAACATTATACATGTAGGGGCTTACATGGCCTGGGAATGATAGGAGAGGGCCCTTTTTTTTTCCAACTGAGCACATGCCCTCTGAAGGTATGTGAGGGGCCCCATGCTAGGGTAATCTACTCTCGTCTTGTAAATCATTTCACGATTAAACAGACCTTGGCTGTGAACCTAGGGGCGCCACCAATAATGTTCCCAGTTGGGCCCCCTAGTTCCTAAGGCTGGTGTGAGATAACATTCTGACTTCTATAATAAAGTGACTCGATCCTCAATGACTTATTATGCATAATAACGCGGCACCCCTATCATATTGTAGCCCCCTACCATTGCAAGTTTCTTATCGTCAATGTTTAATTCTTTTCTAATATGAATTAATTGTTACTTTAGTTTTGGCTAAAAGAATCACAAAGACGAATACCGGTGTAGCAGGAAATCGCAAACCCCTCCTGGAAATCGCAAACCCCCCAGGCTTTGTAACATTTTGTAATATTTAGCTAACACACTAGTGAATAATGGTTTAAATAATGGATCAATAAGAATTTGGAATATTAAAATGGTTCTATTTACTGTATGCATTGACTGAAGTTGGAACTAAAAAGGCCATTTTGGTAACGACATTGTTTACAATGCCGATCCTGAAACTGAGTGATAATACCAGGGCCGCATTCAGGGTTCGCCTTGGAGGCGGCCCTGACATCACGCTAGTCTGAAGGGCATTAGCTGTGGGCTGTCTCAAAAATGGCGGCCTCCATAGGCGGCGGCAATTAGCAATGGAAAAGCTGTGCTTTGATTGGCTGAAACCGTTGAATATGGCGACCATTTTCGAAGCGCTTTTTATCTCCTATCTGAAAAGGGACGCGTCTCCGAGACGCACCCTGAATGCAAATAGGCCAAAAAACAGTTGCAGAGACGTCTCCGTGGGGCCTCCAAGACGCACCCTGAACGTGGACCACGATATTGCTGCACCTCTTTACATGGCCTTAAGAATGGCCACAGTGGTGACATCTGTGAATAAAGGCCGCACGTGTGGTCGGAATTATGAACTGGACTATCGCAAAGGCATAAAGAGCTGGCATTAAAGGCCCATTAGGGCGTAGATCTGCCAGAAGAGGATCTGTAAGTTAATCGGTAAGTTAAAGATGTTTTCATTAGGATAAAGACTGCCAAACGTGGGGGGGGGGGGGGTTGCGGTTTCCAGGGGGATATGTAATTTTCTAGGAAATCGCAAACCCCCCATGCCCATATATGGCATGGGGGTTTGCGATTTCCTAGGAAATCACAAGTGGGGGTTTGCGATTTACATGGTTTGTGATTTCCTGCTACACCGGTAAACACAACATTTTTTTCCAAACAAACAATCTTCTTTACATGAGGCCTGCATGCACACATATACGCCCACATCAACATACATGAAAATGAGTAGCTATGCATATCAATTATCATGTCTGTAAAATAATTGTTAAAAAGAGTCAACATAGCCCCTAACCTACCACAAAGATCCATTGACCTACAGGCAGTTACAATATGATAGGGGGAATTACTATATTTTGCATAATAAAGTGACTGGGGTGGGGAGTCACTTTATTATGGGATTCAGAATATTATCTCACAGGCCCTGCAATATGCATGCATAGGCGTACATATATGATCTGTTTCAGTGAATATCGCATCAAGGCTATTTTATACTATTCTCATGCAATTAAAAAATAAAAAATAAAAAATTGCAACTATAGATGTTATGCATCCACATATATATATATATATATATATATATATATATATATTTATATATATATATATATATATATATACACATATATATATATATATATATATATATATATATATATATATATATATATATATATATATATATATATGTAATATATCATAAGACAAAACGAAGTGGATGGTAATTGTTACCTGAAATGGATTTTGTGGACTGGTAGCAAAATAAACATTGGATACGATAAAACCGAAGCTGGATTCACACACCTATTTTCCCTTGTAGTGGGTGGGGGGGGGGGGGGGGAGTAATCGCTTCATTAGGAAACAAAGGTAGATATTTTGTAATGCAAGGGAGAGGGAGAGGGAGAGGGGGAGGGGGAGGGGGAGGGAGAGGGAGAGAGAGAGGGGGCTTGTAGTAGAGAGAGGGAGAGGGAGAGAGAGAGAGAGAGAGAGAGAGAGAGAGAGAGAGAGAGAGAGAGAGAGAGAGAGAGAGAAGGCATGTAGTAGTACGGAGTGTCGAAAACTCAAGTCTAAAATGTGTAAAATCCACCAGCTTAAGCTTAAGCGGGCCCCTAAACCCCCTGCCGAAATTAGGAGTACACATCGGTAAAGGTCTACTAGCTATGCCCCTGGTGATCTATTTATATTTCTTGATCAAATAAACTAATATAATCTTAGTACCTGGTAATAGGCCTACATATGTGACCAACATACAAGTCAATGAGTACCTTCCAGGTAAAGCTAAGATTCCATATACGCGGTATGCGAATGCGAATGCGATTGCGAATACGGATGCGGATACTTTTGCCTTAGAACAGTAGGCTAAGTTTGACTTTCCTTCACAAATTTCGAAGAAAAAACCCCCAAAATGGCATGGGTATCTTTTTTCTTCTTTTGTTGTTGTTTAATGATATCCAGCACAAAAAGTAGACATTGGCTATTGGGAGTCGGCATACCACATTCGCATTCGCATGCCGCATTCTCGATGTCGGACATCCGGGCACTTTTTGCGTTCGCAACGCGCGAAGGGTAAAATAAATGCCACTGTCATAGAGTCAACATTAAAACTACCCTAACTATCACAGTAATTTGTGGTTTTTGGTGCTTTAAAAGCAAATTTCTCTTGTTTCTATTAAATAGTTAAGATCTTTCTCTACAATTTCACAATCAGCCAATTGGAAGTTCTTGAATTTTTTTCCAAAAATAGGTTTTGAGGCCATGATCTGGTAAGGCTAACATGGGCACTGACACTCAGAATATCCCAACTTTCACTATTATCTCTGTTTTTAAAACTTTCAGAGTAAATTGCTCTTAGGTTAAATTAAATACTTCAGGGCCCGTATGCAGGAGTCAGTGTTAGCGGGGTTTGGTGTTACAGCCTATTACCGATTAGCTATCGCCGATGTCAGGAACTGTGTCAAGTCGTATGCACGAGCGCGTAACACTTACATTTTAGCTAAACGTGAAATTATTTATAGATTTGGGAAATCCCTCTGCGTCTGAACCCATATATTAGGCTTAAATCTATTAAATGCTATCATATTTAACAGAATTAAATACGCAATAAGTGAAATTTGAGCAAATTAACCCTAAATTCGAAGCAATATTAACGCTGCTTCCGTAACGGCGGCGATATTAATGTTTATATTTTCGAATCGACGAGCGTAAACTAAACAAATCGCTAATACATTGCAGCCAATGCGTAAACGTCGGCCAGTATGGATGTCGACGTCAACGCGGTGGTCGCGACGGCGGCGATTTGTTTACTTTACCTTCGTCGATTCGAAAATATAAGTATTAATATCTCCGCCGTTACGGCGGCAGCGTTAATATTGCTTCGAATTTAGGGTTAAATTGATAAAATTTCACTTATTGCGTATGTAATTCTGTTAAATATGACAGCATTGAATAGATTTGGGCCTAATAAACTCGGTAAACCTGATATTTTTTAGGGTTAAGGTAACACCGGTTAAGCCTTTGGTGTTAGGCCTAACACTGACTCGTGCATACCATTTTTTCGCCGCTAACCCGGAATTCCCGACAAACACCGTTTTGCCTCGCTAACACTGACTCCTGCATACGGCCCCTGATCTTCCTCTTCAATCGCGCATTAAGATATTTTTAATCGATCCAATGAAAGCGTTAAAATTTATTTTGCAAAAATAAATGCTCCGCATAGACATAGCATTGGTGCAGCACACATCACTGCGGTGTTTTACCCTTCGCGGGCTAGTTTCCGGGGTTGTGACGCCACGCCGACATCGAGAATACCGCGTATATGGAATCTTAGCTTAACTGTGGTATGGCATGTGTGACGCGGCGAGTCACCTCGAGGGCGACTCTAGAACTAACTTTTCATTTTTGGCTGCCACTACTTATTTGTCTTAATCATTACATCTTATCGTACATCTCAAAAGTTTAAAGTATTTACACCAAACATGTCATATTCAAACCTTTACATTAAAATGTTGAGATTCTAAAAATGATTCAAAATGTTGTTACCTAGCAGCAGCCAATGAGAAAATAGGTCACAAGAAGGCGGGCCAATCAGGTAGATGTACGGTACTGGCGGGACTGCTCTTTAAATCATAGATTCTTGTCTCGGAACTAGAGTACTTCTCATCGCTCGGTGAAAGAAGACCAAGGTTGCTTGATTTGTGAGTAAGTTCTTTTAGCATATATGTATGGCATTTTTTTCTTGTTCTAGGTAATTGTTTCATATTTTCGACATTAGTCTACTACTAGATTAAAGTTTTCAGTGATCTAACAGGTGCGCGGAAAGTTTTGACAGGTGCCCGGAAAATTTAAATGACAACCGGTCAAGTTACACGTGTTCCACTCCTCCGACTTCATCGGAACTAGGCCCCTATACTTATAATTACAATCAAAGAGATAGTAAGCGATGCTTTATGATGGATGGTTTACCGTATACTATCATAATACATTCTTTACACAATCGTATTCAAGTGTAGGTTTTTATTGTTAACGATATTCCGTGTAAAGAAACGATCGCGAATTCCCAAGTTTTGAATGTCGTGCGACGGCCATTTCTTGATCCCTTCCGAATGTTCCAAACTAACCCAAAAACGCGGCAGATTTGAATTAATCCTACGACTACGCCCCGTGTGATGTATTGACCGTAATAAATGAAACATTCCACACTCCTCGTGAGATGCTTGCACTGTCATATTTCGGATGGCTGATTGTTTAAATTCGTTATTTACAGGCGCTTGTTCTTAACCGTCACAGCTGTCAAAGTCAGTCCGGGGCGTCTGACCTCCTCGTCGGAGCCTCGTGTTGACAATCAGTCACAATGTATGACATTAGTATGGAAAAACCTCAACAAAGCCAAATCCCCATTGATAATCTGTCAGATTTGTAGTTTGTTATTGCACGTGTCGTTCGTTGTAGCTGATAAAGTGATTCATTCAAACACTTGGAACTTTGAAGCAGGCTCTTGAATAATTATGGCAAGATCATAAATCGAGTACCAAGTTACAGGTAGACTAAAGCCCCGTTCACACAGCACAACTTTAGGCCGAACTAGAGGAGGCGAACTACTAGGCTTCCTGTCCACACATGAAGGACTTGGGGTGGTTTAAGGCGGAAATCGATATCTGCGCATGAGCAAGTCCATACTAACCAGCACCAGTTTCGGTTAGTCGACGTCACCACGAGAGTGTGGGTTCGACCTAGATATGTATGGACTGAATCGTATTGGTTTGGAACCGTCAAAACTTCTCCTGGGCAGTGAAAACATTAAAATAAATCATGAAAAAAATATCTGTGCACAGCTAGCTGTATCATAGACCAAATTATATAATATGCGCTTTTGATCGACTGGAAAGTCAACAAACTCAGGTCTCGACTGCACATGCGTGTGACGTCCTTAAACCGCCTCAAGTAAACCGCTACCGTCCACACAAGCTAGATGGGCCGACTTAAGTTAGTTCGGTTCATCTAAACTACCTCGAGAGGTGGTTTAGTTGAAGCGAACTAGCTGAGTCGCCTCATGCCTCAGTCGCCCCAACATCACATCCACACGACCAATTTGAGTCGAACTATAGGAGGCGAACTAGTTAAGCCGACTTAACTCGCTAGTGTGAACGGGGCTTATGACTATGAGTGTCACTTAGTCTTAGACTTAGTGTGGTAAATGTTATCCTGATCGACCTGGACATATATTACACTGGAGAATAAAACTATTTACCAAAAAAGACGCACATGCATGTGGTATATATGTATTTGGTATGACCACTCCCAAAAATAGCCTAATCCGATAGAACTTTTCCTTAAAAATTCAATGGTCCAAACCTCACCTTTATCTCTATTCATTCAAAAGTTACAGACCAAATCATGGCCTAAGATTGTCCATTTTCATGGAAATTGACAACAGGAAAACTGACTGATACTGGGTGTTTTAAAAGTGGTCATGTGCATGTGGGTTATTTTTGTCTAAATCTAGTAATAATTGCTTTATAGCTCTTAAAACACCAAAGTTACCTATTACAAAGTGTTTAGTTTCAGAATCCTTGTCAACTATCATTGAATGGAATGATGTAGGTATGTGACACAAAGTTTCAAAGTTACAGATTCCAACATAATATATATCATTGCAAAGCAATTGGAAAGTCCTTTCTAATGATACCTAAATCATCCTGTGACAATATATAGGGTATGCGCAGCCATTGTGGCGATATCAACTAGGGCGTAATCGATTAATCAACTCGGGTCACCCGAGCCACTTTTTGGCGCATGCGCACATCCTACAGACTCGGGTTAAATAAACGAATATGCTCGGGGTGGATAAAATGGTGGCTTAATCTAAAACTTAATGTTTTTGTTCAATATCCGATATATGTACAGCAAAATAGGATTTCAAGTATTTTATGATTGAAGAAGTAGGTATGTTGACATCGACGCGCTGCGCCGCCGCCGTGTTGGTCCCGATCGCTGTGATCGGGAGTGCGCGAACGGTTCTCAACATCTCTACCCAAAACGCTTCTCATAGGCTAACGGGTGGGGGGATCTGGGAATCACGATCACCAGATATAAAGGAAAGCTTTCTGAATGTCATAGTTTTTGAATTTTGCATTTCTGCTGATTCGTTCGTTTGTGGCACAATTTTAAACATTTGCACTCATTTGTGAATGCTCAAATCAGTTCAAAATCACTTTGGCCTTAAATAAAAAATATATGGCCCAGATTATTAATGTCTTTTCTCACATTATACCAAATATTATCAAGGTACTATACTTCGAAAGTGGTTAATTTTGCAACGGAAAGTGTCATGGTTTGCGCGGACCGCATCGCGACTTTGGTAGGTATAGGTGTTGACATCGACGCGCTGCGCCGCCGTGTTGGTCCCGATCGCTGTGATCGGGAGTGCGTGAACGGTTCTCAACATCTCTACCCAAATCGCTTCTCATAGGCTAACGGGTGGGGGGATCTGGGAATCACGATCACCAGATACAAAGGAAAGCTTTCTGAATGTGCAGCCTTAAAATGGACCATTTCTTGTTTATAATCTATTACCAAAATCTTGTAAATATCATGACATTTAAGGAAGTTATGGCATATATTGTGGTTTAGCTACTTGTCGAGATTAATTAATTA
This sequence comes from Branchipolynoe longqiensis, assembly GCA_030323885.1. Classification (NCBI taxonomy): domain Eukaryota; kingdom Metazoa; phylum Annelida; class Polychaeta; order Phyllodocida; family Polynoidae; genus Branchipolynoe; species Branchipolynoe longqiensis. Next base: position 82,635,857 of record CM059189.1, read on the forward strand.
AATAATTAGTTAATTAATTAATTATTTAACACACTCAAGTTTTGATGCAGCCCTAAAAGGGACTTTTTCTTCTCTTTAATCTATTACAAAAACCATGTACATATCATGAAAACCACTGAAGTTATCCACTTTTTCATTCAGTTTGCATTGCTTAGGGTCACACCCATTCCCTTTGTTTCAGTCTAATTACAGGACAAAAAAACATGCAATTTTAAATAAATAAAAAATCATAACTTTCTTAATACTAGACCAATTTGCATGATCTTTGTGATATTTAAAAGCATTTGTTTGGCTCGTTACAATGGTATGAGTATAATTTATATATGGTCAATTTAAAAAAAATTCTAACATACCTAGAAGAAGCTGACAATCTGGGTTATTACAAAAAAAGCATTAAAATAACACGTAGGACCTGTAAGGGTAGCTGTTATCCTACAGGTACCGGCATAGATGTGATGTCATCGCTCCTAGCAAATCCCAGCTAAGAGGTGGGTTATTGGAGTCGGGTCGTTTTGCACACGGCACATGTATTTCTGGACTTCATTCACGGTGTTCGATTTGAAATTCTGATGACTCGGGTGACCTGAATCGCTCGGTTCGTGTTAATAGATTACTGCCCTAGTAAACAATCCATTGAGTTTGCCTGTACGTGCAGTGCAAAACTTCTATTTCATTCAAAATTAATGTAAATGCAGAACCCTAACCGTATCAATTTAATATAATATTTTTGGTAAACATGTTTTCTATGTGTACGAAGCGATTTGTTTCTACGTGGTGTGGTTGTAGAGGTATTTCACTTTTCTGTATGAAGATTGCTCACGACCATGGACAATGCCATGAGTTTGCCGGTACGCGCAGTGCAAAACATTAGCTTTATTCCAAATTAATAGAAATCCAGAACCCCAACCTTATCAATTTAATATAATCTTTTTGGTAAACATGTTTTCTATATGTGTACCAAGGGATTTGTTTATAGGTGGTGTGGTTGTAGAGATATTTTACCTTTTCTGTATGAAGATTGCTCACAACCACTGACAATGCCTTGAGTTTGCCGGTATGCGCAGTGCAAAACATTAGTTTTATTCAAAATTAATAGAAATCCAGAACCCTAACGATGTCAATTTAATATAATCTGTTTGATGAATATGTTTTCTATATGTGTTCCAAACGGTTTGTATCTAAGTGGTGTATTTTTATATATATAGATATTTCACTTTTTCTGTATGAAGATTGCTCACTGCCATTGACAATGCATTGCGTTAGTTGGGTTTGTTATTGTGGTTGTATCTCCACAATGGCCGTACTTCCGTTTAGTGTGACGTCAGTGCATACCCTATATTATCAAGGAGGTTGTGACACTTTATAAAGCGTTTTATTAAGGGTAATTTTAGTCCATTGTTTCAATGGAAAACCAGTTGAATTCTGTGACCCATCTCATGGATTTCCCACAATTTAATGCCATAGCTTTCTCAATTCATAGCCGATTTTCAAAAACTTTGTGTCATTGGAAAGCTTAAGGTAAGGACGATACAAATAATCTATTTCCACACTATTTTTATTAATAATTGTGTTACATAATAAAGATTAAGTAATCACAAGAGTGGAGACAAAATCATCCAACTAAAATCCTTTTCAGACCATATTCTGTTCCTATACTTATCATTTATGCAAGATTACAAGAAAAACACTTCTGTATTCTTAGAGTACTGGTCTATATGCCTACTCTTACCTTATGTCACAGGTGAAGAGTGAAATTTCTCACTTCTAAGTGGCTACCAAATTGCACCAATTGTGTGCTACTTGTAAAACAAATTCTCCTTGGGAGGGGGTGGGTGACTCCCCCCCCCCCCCCCCCCCATCTCGAACTTCCGCCGAGTTTTGAGGCATGCGCCCACAATCAGCTAATTTGTTTTATTTCTCTGCTCATGTCTGGTCACCACTTTACCAGACACCTTTTTCTCCGCCCTCAAAATCATGTTCCGAAAGTTCATCCTAATATGGAAAAGTGTATAAAGAAGGAAAATAACTAGTTTTAAAAATATCAATACTTACCTTCAGGTAGTATTCCAGTGACTTTAACAGACATAAATTTGAATAATGACTTTTTTCACTTCTATAAATCAGACACGCCCTTTTCTCCGCCCTCAAAATCAATGTTCCAATCATCAAATTGACATCAAATTACATCCTAATATGGAGAAGTGTATAAAGAAACAAAATAAACTAGTTTAAAAAATATCAAAGTATTCCAGTGACTTTAACAGACATAAATTTAAATAATGATTGCTTTTTACTTCTATAAATCGGACAGCAAATATTTTTGGACGTAGCATTGGAGCAAAATGTGAACTATATCATCCATATGCATGCATTCCTGGTCGTCCTAAAATAGAGGTTGCAAGTGAGATGGAAAAAATGCTGTCAGTCTTTGCTAGGAGCAGCAAATGAGTTTTCACAAATCTGATTGGTTAACAATAGGTACTCCAAACTGAGGACTGGTTGCTGATGCTGACGGGCCATTGGAAAAAATAGTGAGACTTTCTCTCAGCACACAACCCCTCTTTGAATGTTGTGCGCTGCGAGTGAAGGCGTCAGAGCTAAAAAAAATAACTACTTTCACAGTAACGTAGAGATCCCTAGCTTTAGTTTTGTATCCATTATGACTGACTTCGGGTGGGACAAATTTGAAAAATTGAGGTTTGAAAACTTTGGAATGATCGTAAAACGTGATTTTTACCAAATATTTCTTTACAAACAAAAAAAGTAATATTACAGACAAATTCTTTTTCTACAAATCTGTGTAGATTAACCACCATTTAGTACTCACTCAGCAGTTTTGACTTAATTGTAGGATCGGTCTGCTAATTAGAGCAATCAAACTTTTTTGTATTTGTGTTCTTCAGTGCTGGTCCTAATTGGTTGGTCCCTCACATTGTAACTGTTTTCTCCTAAATTAATTCTCCTTTTCATACCAAATGAAGAAAATTAATTTTAATTATACCCCAAAGAAGCAACCCAGTGAAAAAAATATGTTTGGTTTATTTTTTATTGCAAAAATAGATTCATTTGTCACGCAAATATGACAGCTAAAAATGGGAATGGTGAAACTACTGCTTGTGCTGTAGACCAAAATATTCAAACATAGCTATTTTATTTGCAAAGTTGTAACAAAAAAACTAACATGCAAAAATGTCAGAAAACTAATTTTAGGACATTTGAGTGTCTGTGTGTAAAACAATGATGCTTGTAAGTGAGCATAACGCGTGTTTCATGAGATGTCACATCATGAAACACGCGTTCACCTTCAATTTTCACGATATCCAACCGTGCAAGCCACGAAAAACCCTGCTGCTATAATTAGCATAGCATCATAGATGCCTAGTTCTGAACACAAGTTATATTATTTCCTAAAATGCATTAAAAGTGAAATAAAAACCTTGTGTCACGGGTGAAATGCGTGTTACGGGGAACATTTATTTCGCGATACAAAATCCAACAATGGATCAAATCTCTTCTCACCATGATTTTCAAATACGCCTACTGATGATGTGGTGTCAAAGATATAACGGGATGTTGCGCTCTGATGCTATTACTGTGGCCTGTCACGCATCGAAGAAGAAACACGTTCACCTGTTGTCATCTTCATCCTCTAACTCGTCACAATATCTTTTTCTACATAAGAAAGCTTATAACACTCAAAAGAAATATTTGCTTACATGTAATGTGTACAGATAATGCCCTGAACAAATACATTTTTTGCATGCTATTAGTGTCACATGAAACATGCGTTACATGAAACATGTGTTACAATTCCAAGAACATCAGAAGTTAGGGAAGTGTTCCAAGATTACATTGAAATATGTCCACAGCATCAAAAACTAATAAGCATAAATACTTTTTCATCATCTGTGGTGCTTGTTTCATCACAAAGGAACAACTTTTCCTTTCCATGTAACACATGTTTCAGTGTCACAATTTTATATGTTCTCTGTTCTACTCTGAAGTGGACGAACACTCATAAAATTGCACTTAGTTACTCCTAGTAATTGCTGTTCAAACCTAACTAGGAAATAATAAGGGTCTTGTTCTAAATCTGACACTAGGCAGCTTTTTGTGTCACACCGAAAAATGCGTAACATTCTCCAAAGCCTTGCAGTCGGGGTCCAAACTGATTTTCTTTTAATTGTGCCTTAAAATAGGACATATGTGGAACACAACAAGCCTAACTGGGATAAGTTTTTACCCCCGATTCCCCCTTTTTAGGAGGCTTGCACCCCATTGAAAATTGGTGGGTACTTACCAATGGAAATGCCTAAAGAAAAAAACTATGCTAAATCACTATAAACATACAATTCTGAGCCATGCTATACATTCGTGGGCGATGTATTTATTTTTTAAGAAAGAAAAATGCTCAAGATTTCTCTTCTTGGGAGTTAATATCCTTTCTTGGCTCATCTGTGAATTCCGCCTTCAAAGGACTGCTGCAGATGTGGTCGCAAAAAGTTGGACGAAAAAAAGGTTCGGTGATGGTGTAAGCTGGTCTCGCTAAATTAGCGCTGTGAAGTTATCACTTTTCAGTGCTCCGTTTTTTGTAGCTCACGAAAAGTGCGGATTTAGGATAGTAGCTCTGAAAAATGGTACTATTTTGAAGCACATTAATTTTGACAGATTCTAGTTTTTGTCTGGTCAAAATCCAACAGGATTTGAGATACCCAGCTTTCTGAAGTTGAAGGTAACTATTCTTGCTATTTAACAGACCATTTTTTTTCTAGGTAGACTAGTTATTTAATGTCTTGACTATTAATGTGAAGTTTCAGAACGATCTGAATTTCCGCACTAGTGTTTTTACGTTCCTCAAGTTTGTGTCACTCTGCTCACTTACCTCCCATTTCCGTCAGTCAGACCTACCTCCCAAGTTTGCTCATCACAATTTTATCAAACTTTGTAATGCTACTTCATAACGGCAAGAGGGTCTGATTTCTGCACCTTTAAAGCATCACATCTCAGGTTCTAATAAAGCTATTATAACAAATGAAGTATAATTTTGCAGCCTCTTGGTGATTAAAAAAAGAATTTTATGCTTTTGGGTTTTTTTTTAGGGGGAAATGTAAGTGCCTAGATATGGTAGGTACCCTCCTATCCGCACAACGTGCGGATAGGAGGGTATCTACCATATAGCTCAAACAATCTAATCTAAGAGGAGAAGAGAAGAAAGTAAAACGCATCAATTGGCCTACTTAAGTATTTCTATTTTTTTGTGTGACAATTTATTTATTCTGTCATAGCGTATGAGCTCCTGTGAGAGTGCTTGTTTTCAACGCTGGCCAGCTGTGATTCTGTTTAGGTCTGGTCCCGCACTCTGGAGTGTTTACCTGGTCTTGCTCGGGTCAACCGTCTGGAGCTTTGGGTGTTGGTAGTTCCTATATTATTTTTTGGGGTATTTTTCTAAGTTTTTTTCCTAATATGAGTATAATACCTTAGCCTACGATGTACATCTACCCGGATGACATACATGCCTGCGGGAGAGGATCCCGGCCCTTTTGTGGTTTGTTCACCCACGCCCTGTCCTTAGATAGTGCACCAGTGTGATATAACACACCAGGACCCTTCAGGACTTTGGCTATGTGGGATGGTTGTGTTGTATGCTTAGCCATTTTGTATTTCAGGGTGAATCCTATGCTTGGCCGTGGCCTGACTATCGTTCTGACTGGTAATCAAGATTTTGACCAGAGCCAAAAGGCATGCGATACTCGCATACCTACACCATTCGATTTAATAGTGTGAAGCATGTTTTCTTTGCAATGCTGAAAGTTTTTGTCTCCTTCCCCCCCCCCCCCTCCCCTCCCCTGCTTTTAGGTATTCCATGGATTTTCTCCAGTTATAAAATCTCACAAAGTGGCAGGAATATTCAGATATGAAAGGCGACTGCGGATTTCCGGGATTTCTTATATTCACCGATTAACGTCATGACAACAGTTGGGTAGTACAAATCCTGTTCTTATGTCCCTAGATGTAATTAGAACATAAAACCTAAGCAAGAAGCGGTTAGATTTGTTTCATCAAAGGCTATGGCATGTACTCTCCTGTCTGTGGGAAAGTGTATATAAAAGACCCCTTGCTGCTGATCGGAAGGAAAGATCAGTGGTGGCCTGTTAAAACCTTAATATATGAATTTTATTTACATCAGATAAATCTACAGCGTTCACCATGCCTTCCGAAAACCGCTCCCGCTTGGGACATTACAAGAACAAAGGAAAAGACACAGACGTGAGTAACTTGATTCCACATTATTAGAAGACCATTAATTTGATGGTTTCTAAAATGTAAGTTGCCGCATACAAAGTCAATGTCGAACAGTAAATTAAACACAAAAATGACTTGTATTGTTCTCCCCCCATCTCCTTACGGCCATTCTTGATTCTCATCAGGATCGAGGCCGATCATGACCTTCCTAGTTGTACAGTGGTTTGATTAAAGCTTTCCTCCAACAGGAGATGCGGAGACGTCGTGTCGAAACAAGTGTAGAGCTGCGGAAGGCAAAGAAGGATGAGCAGTTCACCAAGCGGCGCAACCTGACCCTGGCTGATGAGGACGAGGCGACCAGCCCCCTCAAGGAACAGAACAAGGTGAGTGTACACACCTGCCATCACCTTTGGTTTACTCAACCTGACCATTAGGTGCCGCCCCTCTTTCCCCCTTCACTCTTTGCCTATTTAAAATTATTGTTAAATGATGGGATTCTTTAGGTTTATGATCTTTTGTGTTTGAATTTTATGTCATATCTAACAAAGTGATTGACGAATGTTCCCTGACACATCTTGTGGGGAAAATAACCACTAAACAGACCATGCGGCCTCACCAAAGATGCTCCCAATGGGGCCCTGGAGGCTGGTGTGAGATAATATTCTGACTTCCATAATAGACCGACTCCCCAGTCACTATATTATTTATTTTATAGGGGAAAAAATTAGATAACCTGTCTTCCTGTTCGGGACCAAGTGGTCCTTAGTCGCTGCCGTATTGGCCACTCGCGGCTAACACATGCTTTTCTGTTCAAGGGGGACCCTCCCCCTGAATGTATTGGGTGTCAGTACCCACTTACACTCAGACACATTTTATTAAGTTGTGTCGATTTCTTGGCCCTGCGCCAACAGTTTTACACTGCAAGTAACATGCACGATCTTTTCACAAGGATATTCCATGGATTTTCTCCAGTTATTAAATCTCACAACGTGGCAGGAATATTCAGATATGAAAGACCTCAGCGGTTTCGCGGATTTCCAGGATTTCTTATATTCACCGATTAACCTCATGACAACAGTTGGGTAGTACAAATCCCATTCTTATGACCTTAAGCGTGTTTACACGGGGAATTGTAAAACGATCTAGACAAACCGATTTATACGAAGCGATGTAGTGGTGTGTTTACACGGACCGAGTTTGAAAGTGTGTCGGCACCCGGAACCAGCAGCCTTAGTGGTGAGCCTGTAGCTGGCGAGCACTGCTATTTGTTTAGTTTACACTTGTCGATTCGACAATAAAATAGCTGCTACGTTAATATCGCTTGGAATTTAGGGTTAATTTAATTCAATTTCATTATTTGAGTATGTAATTCTGTTAAATATGATTGCATTCAATTGATTTCGGTCCCTAACACTGCTGGGCACCAGCGATAGTTACAGCTGAGCTTGTAGCCGGCGAGCACCGCTATTTTACACTATCGCCGCCCGGGAACGGGCTGAATCGCTTCATCTATACTACCTCGCAAGGTGGTTTACATCTACCGATTTATATGAATCGATTCAGCCCTAAAACGCCTCAGCATCGCGTTTACACGACAAATGTGAATCGATCTAGGCACATTGTTTTATATGAGGCATTTTAAATCGCCCGTGTAAACAGGGCTTAAGATCACATATAGTCCATTAAACCAATTAGATCAATTAACAACCTTTAACTTTTATCTTAATTCTATTTCCTTTAACCACAAATTATGTAACTGAGCTTTTTAAATCCACAGTGTACTGACACAAAATTGATTCTGTGTGCATTCTGTAAAAGCGGTTGGAATAAAAAAAAAAAACAATTCTCGCCGTGAATATGGTCTATGCTGACGACACGGTGTAAAGAAACCAACAATCAATCAATCCTTTTTAGGGCCCACAGATGTCTATGGTGGAGATCATCAATGGGATCCAGTCGACTGATCCTGACACTCAGTTCACGTGCGTCCAATCAGCACGCAAACTTCTGTCACGTGAGCGCCAGCCTCCCATAGATGACGTCATCAATGCTGGTGTCATTCCACGACTTGTTGAATTCCTCGCCTGCTCAAACAAGTAAGCATGCCTTTTTAGAAAATTTAGTTTTTTTGCTATGGAAAAGTCATGACAGGTAGTCTTTTACATTTAAAATTGGAGTCTATTTTCCTTCTCTCGGCAATTTACCAATGAATATAAAACAAGACCAATACTTGTGTTCAAATCGGTAGAGCGCATGATTCCAGTGTGGAAGGTCGGGAGTTCTTCCCAGCCGAGTCAAGCCAATGATGTGGACCCATTTCTTAGCGAAATCTAAATCAGCGGGGGGAAGGAACCTGTCCGTGAAAAGTTTTTAATTATTTGTTAGTCTTGGGCGTCAAAATATGTCCTAGTAAGTGCCAGATTAGACCATTTTAATCTTAGATTAAAAAAAAAATTTGTTGTGGTGATATAACTGGGATAACACTCTAAATAACACAGGTTTGACCAGTGTGGCCCTTTTTGAACTGACGGCGACTTGTTAAAGTGAGCGCTTGATGGTTGGCGTTGTTGCCCGCCGACCTGATAGCTTGTTAAGTGAGTGCTTGATGGTTGGTGTTGTTGCCCGCAGACCTGACCTGCAGTTCGAGGCCTCCTGGGCCCTGACGAACATCGCCTCTGGCACCTCGAAACAGACGGAGGCTGTGGTTATGGCGGGCGCCGTGGTGCCCTTCATCCAGCTGCTCAGCTCGCCCCACAGTAACGTGGCCGAGCAGGCCGTGTGGGCCATCGGCAACATCGCAGGTTCGTGCAGCTCGCATCTTAACCTGAAGCAATAGAGTGGTTCAAAATTCTGCCGACAGATGTCACTAGCTTAACTGGTGGGGTTTAATACATGTGAAGAGAGCGGCGGTGAAACCCAGAAGAAACATACAATATAGTTGTCTTTTAAAGAAACAAAAACGTTATAAGAATAAGAACTGGATGCCTGTTGCGCTATCAATATCTGAATATAATCCAAGCATTTTATTATTTTTCCAAACATTCTTTATGGAGATATAGTATGTGAAAGCATAGGCAGTCGGGGATACGACCTGAGTGGTTCCAAATTCGGCCGATGGATGTCACTAGCTTAAAGCTGCATAGTCCGATGAAGCATCAAATTTTCAAAACCAAAATAATGATATAGATTTGTCTCTACATATCTAACTTAGATATTGATGCACATATTAAACATTTATTGCCACATAGAAGGGAACACTGAGGCAATTTGATAGAACCTGTTACTGTTGAAGCCTATAGTGTCAGAGTTTTGGCGTGCTTGCCAAAACTAAGTTTACATGTTTGAATTTCAAATATCTCAAAACGTATCCATTTAAAATTAAAGTTATTTAAACCTGAAATAAGGTACATTATAATGATCAATTGAATATATTTATCTCAGAAAAATGACTAAAACGCAAAATCATCGGATTATGCAACTTTAAATGGCGGGATCTATTGGTTATTATAAAAGTTGCATACAGTAAAACCTCATAATCGACCCATTTTAAATGGTCCATGTATGGAGGAGGTCGGTTTACCGAGTTGTTTTTATCGTTACAATAGTATTTATTGTATGGATGATCGTTTGGTTCCCAAATAAAGTGATCGATATATGGGAGTGGTCTATCTGTGGAGGTGGTCAGTTATATGTTTAGACTATATTGAATTGATTGTTATAAGGTACCTTACTTTAGTTTGATGTATCTTATTTTTGTTATGGCTAACTTTTGAGATATTTGAAGTGTAAACCTGTCAAATTAGTTGTAGCAAGCATGGCAAGTCTGAAATAATGTTCTGCAGTAGTAAACAGACATCTTGTCTTATAATCGGAGAATTTTACAGTGTTTGAAATAAGTTATTTTAAACGTGTTGCTTTGAGGACATTTAAGTGAAACAATGCAAATTTAATTGCAAACACTGAAATGCTGGACATGGCTGCTTTTTTTATCCAGGTGTAGCAGCATAGCACGGGAACTTTGTTTTAATTGAGTGAACCACTATCTAGGGTAAATAATGTACGATCTGATCTAGGTAAGCGTTGAAGATTTGATGCATTCATTAGACGACGCAGCTTTAAACAGAATGCCCATTCCTATTTTATCTCCACTAACTGAAAACTGGTTATTGCTGGTCCTACAATGGCTCGCCATTAGCTATTGTGTGCGCTATTATTAATCTAAGTGAGTAGCTATGCTCCTGGTTGTCCTGATTTCACTGTACTGATGTGCTTTTGTTGCCGTGCCTCTAATTGACCCGTGTTGCTACAGGAGATGGGCCTGAACTGCGAGATCATGTAATCAAGAATGGCTGTGTTGAGCCCCTCCTGCAACTAGTGAGAGCAGAAACTTCAGTAAGTTGTAGTTGGATGTTGCCATAAAGTTGAACCTTATCAATGTACTCATGTACTGAGCATTTTGAACTCAAACCAAACTTGTAAAAATCAAGAAATTATCCCTCAACCCGACATTCCTGGCCGTATTTTATTCTAAGATTTCTCCAACCCCTGTATCCATTATGATTTCTTCGAAAACTTTTTAAAATCTCTGATACAAAGTAAACCTGGGGAAAAGTGTGGTGTTGGTTTTAAGCAATCGTGTGAGTAAGTCATGTTGCATTAAAAATAGTTTGATGCATAGTTTTCATTTTTATTTTACAGTGAGCATCCTGCCACAAACATAACAATTTAATTTGTTTAATTTAAAACGCAGTACTGACAATACATAATTTGTGCATGTTATTGTCTTTTTCATGTCGGTTTCTGCTGACCCCCACCCCCACCCCACCGAATCCATTCATTTCGAATGGATATTAATAGGAAATTGTCTGAATAAAATAATGACATTTGCTTACAGGCTACTTTCCTGCGTAACGTGACCTGGACCATCTCGAACATCTGTCGCAACAAGAACCCTCCACCCCCGATAGCCACCTTGAAGCAGATGCTGCCGTCCTTGGCACAGCTCGCCCGCCACCAGGACAAGGAAGTGCTCAGTGATGCATGCTGGGCCATGTCCTACCTCACCGACGGCACTAACGACAAGATTCAGGCCGTCATCGATATAGGTGAGGCGTGTGTATAGGCAGTCGGTTTTGTGATGTTATGCAGTTTTATTACATCTATGTTTGACAAACTGGTGGGGTTTGACAAACTAAATGAAACTTATGAACTGCTGGACTATATACCTCTTGTAACTTATTTTAAATGGATTTGTTTGATCTTTTGGCTTACATTTGTATCATCTTTAATGGTATTCAATGCCCTTTTTCCCGTGACTGGCCTCTGCCGCTGACTGAGTTACCCGGTGTGTGCTTGTAGGCGTGGTGCCCCGGCTGGTTGAGCTGCTCATGTGTAATGAGGTGAGCATCGTGACGCCTGCCCTGCGAGCCACCGGCAACATCGTGACGGGAGACGACTCGCAGACCCAGTCAGTGATCAACGCGGGCGCGCTGGCCGCTTTCTACGCGCTTCTCACCCACCCAAAAGCCAACATCCAGAAGGAGGCTGCGTGGGCCATTTCCAACATCACGGCCGGCAACACGACGCAGATCCAGGCGGTGCTCGACGCGGGCATCATGCCGCTCATAATTAACGTCATGGACAATGTGAGTGTTATGGGCGTTGGTGGTAACGGGAGGGAGGGGAGGGCTGTGTCACCTTTTACCATACTTGCTGTACACAGGGATGAAAAATCTCCGCGATTTCTGCGGTTTTTGATATTCACCGATTAGCTTCACAAAATGCCAATATGCAGTAAAACCTCTCTTACCAACCACCTCCATGGATCGACCACTCCCTATATCGATCGCTTTATTTGGATCCCAAACGATCACCCATACACCATTGTAACGATTAAAAGAAATATCCTAAGCCGACCACCTTAAATGTTGGTCGATTTGAGAGTTTTTACTGTATATGCCCATACATATTTGATTTTAGATGTTGCTAGAACATAAAACACAAATAGGAGTTTATCATGGGCAACAAGGAGACTGGAGTGCTCTCCAAGGATAGTGTGATCAATATAATGGGGTTAGTCTAGCGATCGAGTACTGTACCGTACCTGCTTAACTTCTGGGAATGTTTCCCCGATTCCTGACGGTTTTAATCCTCGGAGCGAGATGGGGGGGGGGGGGGATGTCTTTTCGCGGAAGTTCGAGTTCTAATAACCACAGCTTGGTTCTGCTGGAACCCAATTGGTGCCAAGCCCCGATTTCTGCTATTGTTGCCGGATGCCACTTTTATCCCCGCATACTTACTATTTTATACTTAGAGCACTTACCATTTTTGAATTACACGTAAATACAGAACTGGTGTACGCCTTTTTTAATGCTTCTAGAATAAATTGTTGCTAACTTATCCGAGAAAGGGCCTTTAATTCATAGCCTTTCAAATTGACGTGTTGATAGTACCATATACATATGCGATACCGCGTGTTAGTGCTGCACTGTAAGTAGACTTTTGGGGATGTTCCATAACCTGTAAGTTTGTGACAGTGCAAGAGAAACTCCACTCGTTGCTACGAATATTATCCGCTCCCTGGATTATATTGCAGCAATACATGGCACACTCATGATAGTTTTACAATTGATAGCTTGATGTCCGTCTGGTATTGCGTAAATTTAACGTCTGTTGAAAAAAGCCAGGCTCTCCATATATTAACCAGGGACCTGCCATTTTTTCAATAACTTGATGTTGTATAATCCGTTTTTGGGTGGTATTTAAAAAATAGATAAATACATTATATTGATCGTTGTGATCTACTTTGCTTTGGTTTGAACTAACGTATTTTAAGTGGCTACCGTTTGATATATCTAAAGTGAAAACATGCCAAGCATGTCAGAATTCTGACCAGAGGCTTCAGCAGCAACAAGTTTATTAAGTTCGACTTCGTATCCCCTTCTATGCAGCACCAAATGCTTAATAAGTGCGCCCATATCTGTTGGGTATGTAGATTCAATCAGTGAGTGGTTTGAGTTTGAAAGTTTGGTGCTGTGATGGGACTATGTAGCTATGGGGCGTTATCTAAGCCGTCTCGAACTGTAGAACATAATAGATCCGACTCTACATCCAGATTTGCAGTGCAGTTTCATGGCGTGTTAAGTGGTTGCTGTCGTGGAGTGGTCGTATAGCACTTACCCGCCTGCTGACCAGACGTGGTGGCCGAATCGGTAGAGTGCAGGCCTTCCGTGCGGAAGGTGTGAATTCAATTTCTGGTCAAATCAATGACTTAGAAAATTGATACTTGTTGCTTCCTAGCCTGGCACTCTGGTGTTACTAGGATAGGGCATGGACTGGTTAGTTAAGTGGGGGGCAACACTATAAAGTCGCCACGAGTGTCCAGTCGCAAGTCTGTACCTGTCCTGATATGACCTTAGATGCTGCCAGGATGTAAAACTACAACCAACCTGTTTACAGGGGGACTTCAAAAGTCAGAAGGAGGCTGCGTGGGCATTGACGAACCTGACGTCGGGTGGGTCGGTGGCGCAGATCTCGGAGTTGGTGCTTATGAACTGCCTGAGACCCATGTGTGACCTGCTCGTGGCCAATGACCCCAAGGTGGTGTGCGTGCTGCTCGACGGCCTCAGCAACATCCTCAACGTACGTGTCGCCTTGCACGCCTACAACCAGGCTTTCACGTTTGTGAAATGGAGCAAATATTCTACTCATCTAGCTACTTAAGATGGTTTTGAGTTTCTGGCATTTTTCTGGGATAAATATATTAAATTGATCGTTATGTACCTTACTTTAGTTGAAGTAATTTAAATTTTAAACCGTTAACCTTTGAGATTGAAATAGTTGAACTGCAAATATGTGAAATAATGTTGGCAAGCACACTAAAACTCTGGACACCATAAAAACCGTAGCACCCGATAACAAGGCTGCTCAGTACCTGACCTGTTCTCGTAATTTGACACTTGCCAGGCAGCCGACCAGATCGGGCAGGTCGAGGCCGTGGCGCTGAGGATTGAACAGCATGGAGGTGTTGACAAGATCGAGAACCTGCAGCAGCACGAGAACGAGGGCGTGTACCACGCCGCGCTCAATATCATCGACAAGTACTTCGCTGGGGAGGTAGGGGAGAAACCATGTTGATGCACTCGGCTATGATGCAAGTGTTGCATCGTTTCTAACTAATCTAGGACAATTGTATAATAAAGATGTTAATTCCCTAGTTTCTTGTGCTTTATAAGAACATCATACAGAAGCCTGGTGAAGTAAGACCATAGAGTTGACATGTATATAATCATTTGTCATATTTTTTTCTTACCTGAAAAGGCCTTAAATGTTGTCGCTGAATAGCTATTAATGCATGTTTTATATGTATATAGTAAATAATAATTTTGTTCGACTGTATTTTATGTAATTTAATTGCAAATTAATTTTCCTGTTTAAAGAGGGGAGGGAAACGCGAGAACAAATGCGCAAATCTGCCTTCCACTACTCCTCATACTAATACATTAAATTATTTAAAAAAATGGTTGTACATGATTTTCCCAACTATAAAACACCAAATGACATTTAACGGTGATTACTAGGTGCCAACATTAATTCACAGTATAGCGTATTCTGCTCCCCATCCTGATTGTCATCCTCTCACTGCTCTGCTTTATTTCAGGGCGAGGAGGAGGTGACCGAGGTCGCCCCCGTGGCAGATGGAGAGACCGGCTACCAATTTAACCCTACTAGCATGGTGCCACAAGGCGGCTTTACCCTCTGAAGCCTGCATTATGGCACGCACACTCACGCACATATACACACACGCGCTCTAAACAACTACATTCTTCCTACATGACACCAAACTGAAGCTGTGCTACAGTCTGCTATCCACACTCCACACGACTTTCACCCGGCGGAGTACATTCCGACCACACACAGGGCACAGTTGAACTGAGCCGCATATAAACCCAAGTTGCTTAACATTACCTACACGTATCTAATTAGCTTTAGGACTTATTTACATAGTTAACAGCTCAGAGGAGGGTTGCACGATCACTGCCTTAAAATTCGCCTCATTTTGATATCATTGATACTTTATACAAGTTTGTGTTCATTTGTATCCCTTTTCTGTCCTTTTTCTATGTGTATGCAATTCTTGTAAATAAATTTGATAAATATATACCCTGTTGCGTTTCTTATGAGCTTCTCCCAAATAACTTTCAGGTGGCAGCACTTGCAACTAAATCCAATTGCTTCAATCAAAGGCACTGCTGAACTTGTAGTTTATTTATGGTATACAACTTCTAGTTATAGATATTACACCCAATGAAATTAATCTTTCACTAGCGCGCCCCCTCCTACTTCTAGTCAAATATCCATAGTGGTATTTATAGTTGCATGGTCCGATAATATCAATCTATTTTCAAAATCAATATTCTTATATCCTCTATTACTAAGACTAGTTGTTTAACCGTGTTACACAGATAACTGCTGCATGGTACATCATACCACCATAACTGCAGACTTGAAGTTGACAGTCACATTGTAGTTAAATGGCCTGTCACACTACGATGTATAGCCTTAGTGTATGCCGACGTATGTGATTTTCGACCAACACGTTGTATGTCGTACGTTGGGTATGTCGCCGTGCGCCGAGACTCCGAAAAATTATTGTGCATGCTCAATTTCCAACATGTGTTGACGTGTGGCTCATACGTTGTATGTATGCTGCGTGAACGTTTGGGATACGTTGCTACATGTTCAGCCGGTGGGAACGTGCAGCCCGCATACTCCCAATGGATGCATTATGTACTCCTAACATACTTCGAATGTATGCCTGCCGTATCATCAGCATATTTAACGTATATACCATACTTCTAGCAATGGAGTAACGTTGGTCAACGTCCCGTGAGCATATTGCAAACATTTTGTGAGGCACATTGACGCTCTCATATGCTAGCAATAGGTCAGAGATACATTACATATGTTGTGTATATGCCCATTTTTATCTCCCACCGCTGAAAAGTTTGGCGAATGCCGATGTACTGGCAAAATTTCGAATGTTCAGCACGCATTGACGCCGTACATGGTAGTGTGACAGGGCCTTAATGAATGGGAAAATTAAGATGGAAGGGTCACCCAATCTTCATGAAAATTGGCCAATAGATAGAAAACAGGTATGCAAACATGAATATGGTAGTTTTAAAAAAAGAGTGATTTCGAGAGCTATTGGTCGACGAAAAATTATTCGCAGCAATTTCCATACACCTACGCAGAGCGGGCTCAGTCTGGTTTCAACATGGCCGCGGCCAAAGACCCTATGATACTATAGGGTCTTTGGCGCGGCGTGAAGAGCCTAGTCCGATGAAAGCATCAAATTTTTCAAAAGCTGAGCCATCATGTCAATTTGAACCTACATATGCAACTTAAGCCATGTTCACACGGGCAAAATCTAAAGCGATTCAGCCAAAGGGGATAGCAGGAGTCGAATTAGCCGGCCGTTCACATGGGCACTACTTGGGCCGGAGGTCGATATCTGCGCATGAGCAAGTCCAGTCTGACCAGCGCCAGTTTTCGGTTAGGCGACGTCACCACGAGAGACTGGGTTCGACCTAGATATGTATTTAATGAATCGTATTGGTTTGGAACGGTCAAAACTTCTGCTGGGCAGTGAAACCCTAAAAATAAATCATGAAAAAAATATCTGTGCACCTCTAACAGGTTCATAGACCAAATTATATAATATGCGCTTTTGATCGACCGGAAAGTCAACAAACTGAGGTGTTGACTGCGTGTGAGGTGCTTAATCCGCCTCAGTGCGTCCATACGGGAAAAATAAATCGATTCACAGAAATCGCCTCACGTAAACTACGTCGAGAGGTGGTTTACAGTATCTGGTTCACAGAAATTGATTCAGCCCTAATTCGACTCAGACGCCCGTTCACATGGGAAATGTGCGTCGAACTAGGCAAGTCGCTTTCTACGAATGGATTTACATTGCCCGTGTGAACAAGGCTCTAGATACTGGTGCAGTTATTAAGCATTTGATGCTACACAGAAGAGACTACTGAGGCCATTTAGCAGAACCTGTTACTGCTGAAGCCTATCCCGGACAGCACACAGCCGTCGGGTCGACGTCGGCCCAACTGTGGAAACCGCCGTCGGGCCGACGTTTTGTCCAACCACTTTTTCTGTATGGGTATGGGTATGGGTTAGTGTTAGTGAAAAGTGAAATATCTCTAAAACCACACCACATAGAAACAAATCGCTTGGTACACATATAGAAAACATGTTTACCAAAAAGATTATATTAAATTTTTAAGGTTTTCTATTAATTTTAAATAAATATATTGTGTTGGGCCTACGTAGGCCTGACACAATATACGTATGGCGTTTGCTGGAAAAAAACCAAGATGGTGGTGCTTCGTCAACATTCCGTACCTGACAATTCAAATCGTATTAACACGAATAATTCCTTAAAATTCCTGCGATTTCTGGAGTTATTTGTAGAAAAAGAACGCTGCTCAACGATCGCACGTGCTCCGCTGGCGACTCGAAGTTGAACTGTCAACATTGCGTACCGGATAATTCAAATCGTATTAACACAAATAATTCCATTAATACGTCGTAATAAATTACAAAACTTTTACAAAATAATCTACACATATTAATAAACAAACCTGTTAAATAATTCCTTAAAATTCCTGCGATTTCTGGAGTTATTTCTTAAAAAAGAACGCTGCTCAACGATCGCATGTGTTCCGCTGGTGACTCGAGCTGGAAACAAAATTGAAGAACTGCGCATGCGCGGATCAACACCGTCGGCCTGACGGTGGCCCACATGTGGAAAATGAATGGAAACCAGTGGCGGCCCACCACTGTCGGCCTGACGGTGGCCCACATGTGGAAACTGAGTGAAAACCAGCGGCAGCCCACCACTGTCGGCCCGACGTTGGCCCAAATGCGCAAAAGTTTAAAACCCAGCGGCGGGACACCACCGTCGGCTCGACGGTGGCCCACATGTGCAAAAGATTGAAACCCAGCGGCGAATCACAACAGTCGGCCCGACTGTGGCTCAAATGTGGAAAGGGATTGAAAACCAACGTCGGACCACCACCGCCGGTGGAAAGTAGGTGGCGACAGTGTGACCAATAGCCGACGTCAGCCCGACGGCTGTGTGCTATTTGGGATGTGGTCAGAGTTTTGGCAAGCTTGCCAAAATTAACTTAGCATGTTTTCACTTCAAATATCTCCTAAATTAGTCATTTTCAAGCAGAGTTACTTCAAGCTAAAGTAAGATTCATTATAATGATCAATCTAATATATTTATCTCAGAAAATCAAAACCATCGGACTATGCAACTTTAACAGGTCGCCGTAGTGGGAGAAGTGGTCGTACTCAGGCGGCACCAAGCGGAAAACATGAGGACTGGGACCCGGCAGATTCACTGGTCACAGGAAAAAAACAACTTTACACGCAAAGGATCAGCTTCAGTTTTAAAATGGCGCCTTGCATGGACGTGACCATTGAGTTTAGGTTAGTGTAATTGTTTTAATTAAAGACAAATCATGCACTTCAATGCAACGTTATTTACAAATATACTAGGGCAACGTCGATATGTGACAGTGATCTAAGCATCCGCCCACAATTAACAGTACGGTATTTTTTAGTGATCTATTTATGTGTATGTGAGCGATAATAGGACTCACGAACTGTATGTCTGTAGTGTATACCAGTGAGCACGTACACAAATAAATCATTTTAAGACATAATATGAATAAGCAATGCTTAGGGCCGACCCCCTGATATAGAGCACTACAGTAAAGTATTTTATGATTGCGCGTGTATTTTTTTACTCCACTCGCGGTGTTCGATTTGAAATTCTAGCAGCTCGGATGACCCGAGTGGCGGTCGTGATAATCGAATACGGCCGTCATTTCCGTGGAATAAAGTATTAATATTGCATTTGTGCACCCATGTTTATGCCAAATTGTTATTTATTTATTTTAATTTTGAATAAAATCGAAGCTTTGCACTATCTATGGCAGCGGGCATTTGTTTTGATATATTATTAACCAATAGCTGCCATCCACCCTGCTTGCTGCGGACCGAAATTTGACGAGCGATTTCCGTTTCCGTTTGCTGGATTTCTCCATAAGCATATTCAGCGCCCTACGGAGCTACCCAACCAGCCACGGTGCGACCCAACCAGCCACGGTTGAACTCGTTTGAGCTCGTTTAAACTTATTTCCGGTACAAAGGCTAGGGGACCATGTTGGAAACTGAGCGATAATAGATTTTCTCGGTTTCTCGGTATGAGTTTACAAATGGCAGCGCCCATACAATGCTATTTCCGTTTCCGTTTGCTGGATTTTGGTGAAATCATGTTTACAGTGAGAGTATTGTTATGTATTTGTATATATATATCTACATGCGTTAGTCTTAAGCCTCCCCGTGGGTGGGTCGGTATGAACATTTCGGATTTTGCTGCTGTTGTGTAATTTCATTTCCATTTCATGTTTTTTTTTTTTTTTTTTACATTCAGCACATTAGTGGTAAATCCAGACAGATCGGGATCTGTGATAGAGAAATTAGAGACTTGCACAGTTTCTTTTGGTGGTAAATATGTTTATTCTGCTGAAGAAATCTTTCGTCAGTGCCGAAGCACTGGTCTTCCAGCCATTTTTCAATTCAGGGTTATTTACACAAACGGTATATAGAATATGGTATACAATAACTGTTGAATACACAATTTGCAGCATGTAACACAATGAAATTCTGCAACCCAAAAGTTCCATAGCAATATGGTAACACTGGTGTCGTATAACCAGATCAATATTAGTCAGATCAATGTGAGTATTTACATAGTATTTAGAATATAAGCAGAAGTTATCTTCTGTATTCAGTTGGTAAAGTTGTAGTAAGTTTTAATGTTCAGTTGCAGTTAGGCAAGCGGTATATAAATGTCAGTTTGTTAGAAATATTCTAGTGTAACTCTAGTGGAGTTAGATATGTGAGTTGCAGACACATTTCAAATACAATCAACACGTTACAAACCAAATGCATTCTCAGATATGATTCTGACGAAACACATTGAACCCTTTTATGGACATTATAGACCCAGCAGAAGCTAAGGTAATATGAATAAGCAATCCTTAGGACCCCCCCCCCCCACACACACACACACATACATTTTGGTGTTCCAGCATGTTGTACTTAATTTATGAATTCGTTTTTTAACAATATATGAAAAACATGAACTGGTCTCAGTGCCGTCTCCCATGTGTCGCATGGTTTTACAGGACTCAAGATGGAACAGGGAACCAGCTTGATGTGTCATGATGGTCACCAGCAGACAATCTCTAAGCACATATTTGCATAGAACCAGTTTCAGCAGTTCTGCAGAAACAGCTGGTCAGTTTCAGCTGTTCTGCCGAAATAGCTGTTTCTGGTTTCTGGATTCTGGTGAATTTATTTACCCCCTCTATGACTATGGGTATTGTTTATGTATATATATATATTTTACCTCGGTACTACCCTCTGGCTACTCGTAGTCCAGGGAGAAGGAAGCACAACCTGGTCCAGCAATTAGCATAATCAACTGACAACGGGAGGACGTTCGTTGAGTAGCTCCGGCAGTTTTTCTACATTAACTACAAAACCAACCAGGTTAGTATCATTTTAACTGGATACATTGGGTTTAGTTCATGTTAGCATTCACATACAACAAGTTTTGGAACTTTTCATTAAGATATATAATTACTGTTTTACAGCTTAATTATGATTGTTTATGTAACATCGTTAGAACAATGCAGCCATTGGTCATTTGATAATGGCGCCCATTGCCGAACAGAGAGATGTTTGGTAGGAGCCATATACATCAATAGAGGGGGTGTAATGACGTCACGAGACAACTTCCGGTGGCCATATTGGATTACATATGAAAGGCTTGGAAGTGCTTACATTTGTTGGTTTATTTGTCACTGTTTTGAGCAGTTTTCCTCAAAGGCTGGGGGAAAAGGGTTTTTTGATGGAGGGAAGTATTTGATTAATCATGTAACCTCAAATCTTTGCTAAAGAGCAGTATGTTGACACTTTGGATGCTCTGTCAAAGAATTAGACAGGTTCAGGCAGTACCCGCTAGGTGGCGCCACATACTTCGGCAGCCCTGACTACAGGTAGGCCGAGTGGTGGAGATAGTGTTCTTAGTATAAGACAGGGGGCACCATAGGTGGTATTAAGTGTAATCCAAGATGGCTAACCGCTGAGTGATGACGTCACATGCACTTCCTCTATAGGATTTATTCCTGGGTTTCTTTGAAACTCCCCAAATAGTTTGAGGCGTACCTCTGAGTCCTATAGTATTTTCTCCAACTTGTTGGCCAAGAAAGCCACAGGTGGGAGAAGTTTATAGGACAGAGAGTGTGGGAGGGATCGCCACACTGGTCCCTAACTCTCATTTGGTTTTGGTTGGTTGTCCATACCGTTTACCTATAATGGTCTATTAACCGCACGCCTGTGTTAAAATGGTTTAAATACGGATTTAACACCATGATACACACTTGTGTTAATTTTGTGTTAATTACTTGTGTGAAATTCAGTCAAATTATGCCTAATATTTGTTTTTTTGTGTTTTACAGACTCTGAGCCATGGCTATGAAGCGGACTAAGGTTGACACACCTCAAGCGCTGAGTGAAGATGAAAACCCTTCACCGGTTCAGGTACAAAGGTCGCCAGAACAAAGAGGTTATGATGAGGCGGGGGGGCTCCGAGCCCGAGCCAGCTGACCTGGATGAACGAGTTGCGCACTTAGTTCAACAGAAAATGGAGGAGATGCTTCCCTCCAAAGTGCAGGCTAGGAAAAGCAACAAGCCAGTCCTAGACTAGGAAGATTCTGATCGGAAGGATCTTTCAGAGGATCAAGCCTCTTCGGACGATGAGTCGGAGGAGGAGGTCATTGTGGTTGCGCGCAAACGCAAACACAAAAAGAGGGCACAATCAGATGGAGATGAGTTTACCAGGGCACGTAAGCAGAAGCCGCTGGTGAAAAAGAGTAAGAAGAAATCCGAGAAGAGGAAGAAGAACAAATCCTCTTCTGACTCTTCATCAGACTCGTCTTACCCTCGACACTAAACGCGCAGGTAAATACGCGGAGTTAAGTGGTAAGGTTATGAAGAAGTGCAAGGTGATGTGAAGGAAAAAGATCCATACCACCATGATGATGAGGAAGACCATCCAGGGGCACTTTAACACCTTCAAGCCAGCTGAAGTGATTATGAAGCTGGCTGAGAAGTTCACAGGGATCAAAGGGATCCCGGAATCTGTCATCAAGGAGATAGATTCTGATGTGAAGCTGAGAGAGGACAGTACTGAGGACCGTAAGAAGTTCGAAACGGTTCTTCACACGGTACACAAAGGTGTACTGTCAGCTCTCTCGGGCATAACACCGATAGCGAACAGGATGATGGCTCAGAACAAGTTCTCTTCGCTCTGCGGTCGCTCTGCAGAGAGATGGATGGAGGAATTGTGCTGCTGACAGTGACCAGCAACTTCCTTTCTTACAGACATTTCGAAAACGTCTTTAAGGCTGTCTGCGCTGATGCAGGGAAAGAAGTGGCGAGATCCAAGAAAGTTTTGGATAATGACAGGAAGGAATACACTATTTTCCTTGCCCCCAAGTCCATTAATGGGAACCCACTGGACAAGACCAAGATGTTTCGTGGTCAACTCCAGCACTTGTTTAAACAAGTGGACACCGGATCTAAGTGTGGGAAACACATGGAGGCAGACAAGAAGAAGTCCGCAAACACAAACTCTACCCGTAATAAAAAGACAAGGCAGGATTTTTGAAGCCGTTGAACCGGACAACGAGGAGGCCAGTTCGGAACAGACTACAGCTACCAGGCCTGGGGAAGGGGCCAAAGGCAGACCTTCGGCTGGAACGAAGGGAACATACCCTTCATGAGGGAGTTCAATGCTCAAAAGCTGTTTCTCCACCCAGGGAACAAATAGAAGTGGCAATGTAAACACCAGTAAGCATATTTAAAGCTGGAAACCTCAATAATTGTCTACCGGAATGGAATAACATTACAGAAAATTTAACTATACTTAGTTTAGTGGAAGGAGTAAGAATACCACTGATTGAGGAACCTATTCAAAATAGTATACCTTTTCCATACCGATTTCCTGATTCCGAACACGAGGCGTTAGACTATCAGGTCCTTAAATTTGGTGAAAAAGGCATTATAGAACCAGCACTTCATGTGGCTGGGGAATTTATTTCTAATATTTTCACGAGACCCAAACCAGCACTTGTTTAAACAAGTGGAGACCGGATCCAAGTGTGTGAAACACATGGAGGCGGACAAGAAGTCGACAAACACAAACTCTACCCATTCTAAAAAGATGAGTCAGGATTTTTGAAGCTGTCGAAACGGACAATGAGGAGGCCGGTTCGGAACGAACTACAGCTACCAGGCCAGGGGAAGGGGCCAAAGGCAGACCTTCGGCTGGAATGAAGGGAACAGACCCTTCCTGAGGGAGTTCAATGCCCAAAATCTGTTCCCCCCCTCCCAGGGAACAAATAGAACGAAGTGGCAACGCAAATAGCAGTAAGCATATTTAAAGCTGGAACCCTCAATAATTGTCTACCGGAATGGAATAACATTACGGAAAATTTAACTATACTTAGTTTAGTGGAAGGAGTAAGAATACCACTGATTGAGGAACCTATTCAAAATAGTATACCTTTTCCTTACTGATTTGATGATTCAGAACGCGAGGCATTAGACTATCATGTCCTTAAATTTGGTGAAAAAGGCATTATAGAACCAGCACTTCATGTGTCTGGGGAATTTATTTCTAATATTTTCAAGAGACCCAAACCAAATGGGGATGTGAGACTAATTTTAGATCTCACGTCGTTTAACAAATTAGTAGAATACAAATATTTCAAAATATTTTGATTAGACACAGCTGGAGACTTAGTAACACAAGACTCCTGGCTAGCCAGTGTGGATCTCAGAGATGCATACTATGCAGTACCAATCTATAAACCTGATCATAAATTTCTCAGGTTTTGTTGGAATGACAAGCTGTATGAGTTCACGTGTACGCCTAATGGACTAGCTTGCGCTTCACGCATTTTCACAAGGTTACTTAAACCTATATTTTCCCAGATGCCGAGGGAAGGACATGTTATGTTTCCTTATTGATGACTCATTTATTGTTGCACAAACACAACAACGTTGTCAAACAGCAGGAGACAAACTATGTGAGACATTAAAAAGATTAGGATTCTACATACATGAAACTAAGTCAGTATTAACACCAACAAGGAAGTTAAAGTTTCTGGGATTATTTATTGACACCACAGAAATGACCATTTCATTGACGAAACAAAAAGGTGATAAGTTTACAACAACCGCAAACCAATTATTACAATTGAACAAACCAAAGATAATACAAGTCGCAATACTGATAGCATATGCACCGGCTATTCTATATGGTAAGGCCCATATTAAATCGCTAGAAATAGGTAAGAACTGCACTACAGGAAAGTTTGAACGGCCCATGACGATTTCTCCAGATGGCCAAAAAGATATTATGTGGTGGCTGTCACACATTAATAATTCACCCAACCCCATTAGAATGGGAGAGCCCAACACTACAGTTAGAACAGATGCTTCACTAGAAGGATGGGGGGCTCACAGAGACCAACAGGTGGTCGGTGGATGTATGATGAAATCTCTGATCACATTAATGTACTAGAGCTTAGAGCCATTTATCTAGGAATATGTAGCCTAGTTCACCTACCTAAAAATCATGTAATGGTTTTGACAGATAACACGACAGCTATGGCTTACATACGTAATATGGGAGGGACTCGTTCCAAACCATGTAACCATTTAGACAAACTAATTTGGGACTGGGCAGAGGAACACGACATTTGGTTGCCAAAAGTAGCTCATATATTAGGCAGTCAAAATACTTTGGCTGACAAAAAAAGTCAACGTTTCCAAGATCATCTAGAATGGTCATTAAATCAGAGTATTTTGAGCTACATTTGTCATAAATGGGGAAAACCAGAAATTGAGTTGGCTAGCGGCAGTAACATTAGAAGCAAAAGACATGCTCAGATTCCCATGAGAAAGGAACAACCTACAACATCAAGGACCACTAACAGTCCACAGAGACATGTCAACGACATCCCTTTTGGCATTCCTTTTTTAAGAAAACATTTAGAAGTGGTTTAGACAAAATTACACAAGAAAGACTTATTTCACATGCCTGGAGGAAAGGAATGGTGAAATTATACACAAGTTATTTAAAGAAATGGGGACTTCATTGTCTCCTTAAAGGAGTCAAACCATTAAAACCTACAATAGCCCAAGTTTAAAGATTTCTAAGAATGTTAGAAGATGAAGGCTTAGGATTTGGCACAATTAATGCAGCAAGATGGACAAACGATTGGAAAGCATTAGTTAGTACACTGGTTCATTAGATCGGTGTATTAAAGAAACCCACCTAAACCCGAATATAATAGGTTTTGGGATGTATCGATAGTCTTTAGGTTATTCAAGTCATGGCCCAGTAATAGACATTTATCAATGAAGGAACTAGGTTTTAAGTTAGCAGTGCTGTTACTGCTAGTGACGGGACCTAGAGGCCAAATGATTGTGGCACTCTCACTGGATGGATTAGACATAGATAAAGATGAGGTGACATTCGATTTAGAGACATTGCTAAAATCGAATTGCACAGCGGACCCACTGTCCACAGTTCATGTAAATAGTTTTCCGGAAGATAAACGGATCTGTGTAGTTTCAGCCATTAGGGCTTATATATCCAAGTCACGAGGAATAAGGAATTTCAGTTAAGAGAATACTTTAACACGCGGGGTGGAAGACCGCTAGATCGTTTGCAAAACATTACAACAAACAACTGGAGAAGCCAACCGGCCTGGCGACTCGCCTACTCACCAACTAAAGAAAGGTGTTAAACAAAAAATTACTATGTTTGCACTAAAAACATTATGGTATGATTACAATATTAAGAACAAGAGGATAAAAAATGAGATTATGTAAAATTCTCCATGGATTACAAGTAGCCAGAGGGTAGTACCGAGGTCAAATAGTATAGTTATACGAGTCTTACCTGGGTACAGCTGTTGGATAACTGCTATTTTCTCGAGGTACTAGCCTCGGATAGTCGTGGGTCAGGGCCCGCCCACCCTACCCGACCACGACTATCATGTTTCGTTGGTGCCAAATGGAAACACTAAAGTATCCATTTAATACTGAGATAATTTGTTATCCTATTAAGTGCGTAAAAGATTGATGGACCCAGATGTGCTTCCTTCTCCCTGACCCATGACTATCCGAGGCTAGTACCTCGGGAAAACATCACTTATCCATCATCTGTACCCAGGTAAGACTTGTATAACTATATATATATATGTAAGATACGCACACACACATGTTAGTCATTACCGACCCTCCGCCCCTCCCAAGGGAGAGCCCTTGGGAGGGGCGGAGGGTCGGTATTACATTGTATCAGGAACATAGACTAACCATATAACAGTAACTCTAGTATTGGGTTTAAATTGCAGAATTTTTTACTTGAATAAAAGAGTAAATAAACAACACAACCTATTATAGCGTTAATGAAAAGTCCCAAATGTATATTGAAAATCTAATATCAATAAGCAATGCTTAGGACCGACTCCCCCCCCCCCCCCCCCCCCCCCGACCTTGGTGGCTGTGTTCGATAGCATTTTTTTTATTCCACTCGCGGTGTTCGATGTGAAATTCTAGAGGCTCTGGTGACCCGAGTCGCAGTCATGATAATCGAAAACGGTCATCGTTTCCGCGGAATAGACTATTAATATTGCATTTGTGCATCTATGTTTATGCCAAATTGTTCTTTATTTCTATTAATTTTGAATAAAATCAATGTTTTGCACTGTGTTACTTTGTAGCGAAGTTTGACCGTCTATTTCCGCTTCGGTTTCCTGGATTTTGATTATTCAACATGAGTATACAAATGGCGGCGCCCATATAGGGCTATTTCCGTTTCCATTTGCTGGATTTTGGTTATTTCATTGCCCACCTCTGAGTCTGGGTATTGTTTATGTATATATATGTACATGTGTTAGTCATTAGCCTCCCCCTTGGGGGGGTCGGTATAATACATAGCCTTATCTTGGAGATGATGTAGTCAATTTTTATTTCCATTTGTGGTGCAGGAAACTGAGGCTGATTCACCCTAAAATCTTAGAGATAGTTATATACACGATATTTTACTTTCCAGTGGTGGTGCAGAACTTTTGTTTGATAAAATAAAGAAACATGATGTGAAATTACCTGAAGCAGATACACCATGTGAGTACACGACTTATTTTATATTGGTAGACATCTTTGAAAGATATTATGTAGCGTGAAGCGATGGCCGTTAATGGAACGTGGAATTCAAGCACCATCTGTTGCTAAAACTACCCTTGAGGAATTTTAGACAAAATTTAAGTCAACAAGAAAATAAGTGCAGCCTACAATTTCTAAGATTAAAATCGTCATTTTGATATCAAAATTCTGCTTTGTCTGGTTACGCCTCGGTCCATTCACATCAAGAGTTCATAAAAAGCCTAGTACATAAATATGTTATTGTCAATTGAAGAAAAACGCAAAATAAATTTCACCTGGTTTGTGGTTTCCATTGCAGGGACGGTACGGACATTACTGGTATGGATGAGGGAGAACATGCTGAAGGAACGTCCCGAATTCTTTGTGCAAGGCGAAACTGTGTAGGTATTATTCTAATGTGTTGTAAACATAAGACTCATTATGCTTTCAGAACAGAGTCGTTAGAGTGACCTTTTTCTAGGTCAGACTCCTAATCTGAGGGTCGGCGGTTCGATTCCCCGTGCCCCAAGCTCTGCCAATTTGGATTTCCACCGTTGTGTATAACTTACAGCGTCATCAAAGGCCGGTTGCTCTCATACCATGTCTATGTGGTGTGGGAGGTTAAAAACCCTTGGGTCAGTAAAAGTGTAGGCTCGGGCTTTCTATCAACCAGCAGTGGAATGAGGAAGACCAGTCGTCTATGACTGAAATTTCCCCTGCTTAAACAACTAATGTACCAAAAAAAAACATCTAGTATAATCTGTTAGTTTTGAGCTATTGATATATTTTTAGGTGAATATATAAATACATGCATGCGTATGTAGGCACACATGCATGTGTGTACGTACGTAATATGTATATCAAGTTATATGTAAGTGTATCAATATAAAATATTTTAATGTTATTGCTTTTCTTGCAGGCGACCTGGAATCCTTGTTCTGATTAACGATGCTGATTGGGAATTAATGGTTCGTATATATCATATATCCAGCTTAATGTTATTTTATAGACCTGTAGAAAGATAATTTATAAGTAATAAGTAGGACTCGGCGTTAAAAAAAAAAAGAAAAAAAAAGTTATTTGACAAAATACTAAGTAAGAAGAAGCCAGAAGGCTTACATACTGTACTTGCCTTGCATTTGATTTGTAACTGCTCTGTATATTCTGTATTACTGTTGTCATTTTTGGTTCTAACATAATTTGTTATCCTGAGATTAGGATAACAAATTATCTCAGTATTAAATGGATACTTTAGTGTTTCCGTTTGGTTCTTTTCAGGGGGAACTGGATTATTCAATACAAGAAAAAGACCGGATCGTCTTTATATCAACCCTTCACGGCGGTTGATATCTGTGGATACTCTGGGCTGGGTTGGGGGGTTGGGGCGGGGGGATGGCGGTGTAAATATAATAATATATTGTAAAGTTTATATCACTTATATTATAGTTTCACAATAAAGAAAACAGCTTATGTGTTGACCTTGTTGCATCATCCGAGACAAAGTGTTATCCAATGCTAAAGGTTTTGTTATAGTAGATACACAATGTAACTGTCTTCTTTGCCATTCCTATATCTTTTTATCATCAGTAAAGAAAAATGAGCAGAAATCAGCAATTGTTTTGATATTTGTATTTTATGCAGGGATATCTATGGCGTTCGGCCGATACTAGGATAGGGCAACGAGTTTGCGGAATGAGGAAGACAAATTCATCCCTCCCCTCCCAGCTAATTCAATAAATTGTCTTCCTCTATGAAAATAAGCATGGTTTAGTACAATTTCATATAATAACTCCCAAGCTGTACGATTATTCGCTGGTCTACTTTACTAACTGAAGAAGGTCATTTGGACTGGATGACGCACTTCGCCTCAAGGACACCCAGACTAAATTTGGCTACAAGTAACTCCTAGAGAAATTAGTTTCAAACTATTCAAACTGTAAGCAGCCGATCATGATACTTGTAAATAAGTAAAGTTGCATTAATCATGTCTGTTAATCATTTCAGGAAAATTTGGTGGCACTAGTCTGATCCTGTTTATAATTCAGAAGGCCGTTATCTTTGTTCGCAAACTGTTATGTCCAGTTGTGGAGTATGTGACAGGGATAAGAATTTCCCCCCGATCGGCGGTTTTCCGATTATTGGTGAATGACCATTTTAAGTGTGACTACCGGTGACACATGTATACATGTCAAATTTCAAATAGATATAATGGCAATATGTAACGCCATCTCACATGAGACCATTAAGACATTCATGCTAGAATCATGACTGTCATCATCACCACACATGTTATATCAGTATGGTGATACAGCCCCACTACCCGGACGCGTTGGCCAAATCTGTAAGGCACAGACTTCCCGTGAGGAAGGTCGGAAGTTCAAATCTCGGCCAAGTCAAACCGATGACTTATAAAATTGATACCTGTTGCTACCCAGTCTGGTGCTCAGCATTAATAGGATAGGACAATGACTAGTTAGCACAGTGGCTGGGCAATGTGGCTGTGTGGGATATCGGTCATTCATGGTCCCAGAAGCCGGGTCTTCCAGTTGGATCTGATATGTGAAAGGCAGAATAGATATATAACATTGATGTCCAAGTACGTACTACCAGGTGAGATATTGCGCCATTGGGAAGATCTGCGAGGATCTGGCCTTGATAAAGATACAAGCAAATGAGATCCACTCACTTTGTTCAGCAGTTTTGGCAAGCGAGACAACAGAATAAATACCACCCCTAGGTAAAATACATGAAAACCGTGTAATTATGACTGTGGGACAAATCAACCATGAGAGGTTCTTCTGTCATGCAACAACCTAGAGATATTAAAGAGTAATACACTAGGGCAATGCAAGCCAAACTCATCACCTTTAATACCACATTCATGACCAAGGAAAATGTGCTTAACTGCTGCAGGGAAATTAGTTCAAGAAGACAATTGTAAGATCGGGTCGATGTCATCGCCGATACAGCCTGACATCGAGCTGATATTGAGTCGTCATGCAAGCAAGTAATTGAGAGGATGTCGGCAATATTGGGGTAGATTTCGGCCAAGTTTGGCCCGTTATCAGATCCGAGATCGATCCCATGTTACTGCCTACACAGTCTGCCCTCGGCTTGATGGAGTTGTGTTGCTGGGATGTATTTATGTAATAAAAAGGTGTCTTCCGAAAGTTGTAGAAGTAATGAGCTTTCAGAGAATATATAATTGAAAAACATTTTTTTCAGATGATCTTTAGATGCAATCAATTTTCACATTTTCAGACCCAAATATTTAATTGATTCTCTTCAAATCGAGGTCTATTTTAATAAAAGGCTATTACAATGTCTTGTAGCATATTTGCAAGACAATCCCATGTTTTAGAAATGGCCTTTTAGCCAAGTTCTTTTATTTTTATTTTTTTAAAGAGAACCCCCCCCACACACACTTTGACATGGCCTTTTTAACAATTGACATATTCCTTTATAATGTCTACAATGATCAAGAAAAATATTGCACATTATTCTTTAGAAAGAACAAGAAATTTCGCTTCCAGGACCTAGTAATGTACTATGAACCTGCAAGAATGGAGAGCTATAGTTTAGTATGTAAGGAACCATTTCACTTATGCCACCTACACTGATTTAACTCCTGAAGATGTTTCCCAAGCTATTAGTTAATCCGCAGTAGGGAGTGGTGGGGCTAAATAACAATAAACTGGACCCGGTGGCTGAATCGGTAAGAGCACAGGCTTCCTGTGTGGAAGGGTGGGAGTTCGAATCCCATCAAACCAGTGACTGTGATATATGCGTAATAGACGTATAGGCATGTGGCTAATATATGATAATGAGATGCAAAGGTTTGGACAAAGGATTATGCAAATGAGATGATGTCATGGAAAGTTTAGCCAGTGGGTTCAGCGAGCCCTGGGGCATGAATAAACCATTCAGTATCCAGAAGTCAAAGTGTCAGATGAGGAAGAATGCCGCCCGCTAATACACTGTCGGGTTTGCGGCCGCCTGGTCAGCTTGTCCTCAGCAACAACGCAAGATCAAACTGGAAAACATGGATCAGAGCATACAACATATACGCTACTGCTGCAGGTGTGTTTATGAAGACAGAACGAGTGCAATGCTGCATCTTTCATGTCGCTGGTGAGGAAGCGCAGAAGGTTTTCGCCAATATGGATTTCGCTCTCGGAGATCAAGACAAGATTGGGCCACTTACGGAGGCATTTCGGACATATTGTGTAGGCAAGTGCAGTCTGATTATATCAAGATACAAGTTTAATACGCATAATCAAGCTACAGAAAATATGGCTACGTACATCACAGCATTACGAGACAGGGTGAAGGATTGTGAATATGGTATGGTGGAGGAGTCGCTGTTGTGCGATCGGTTAGTGGCTGGTGTACGGAACCTGAATTTGCGTAACAAACTGCTGAGTTAACTTTGGAAAAGTGTGTGAATATATGTGAAATGAGTGAGTTCAGTTCGGATCTGTTGGATGAACGGTTGCCCTGTCAAGTTCAAGCTCGACACCGGGTCGGAGGCGAACGTGCTGCCGAGGTATCTTCGACAGAGTGGCTCCGGGGCGGCTGACAAACACCAGGTTTTCGTTGGTGATGTTCTCAGGTCATTGGATCACTCCCGACGGTTAGGCGTTGCTTGATGTGAACGGCAGAGACTTCATGTTCCAAGTGGTGCGGAACTGTCAGCCTATTTTGGGCAAGCAGGCTTGTGTGACATTGAACCTGCTGGCGCGGGTGGAGGAGGTGCACTGTGCTGTGCCAACGAATATTTCCAAGCCGACAAACAGTTCCAGCGCCCGGGCGGAGCAGCTGGTAAGCGAATACAAAGATGTGTTTCAGGGGTTGGGTTTGATCAAGGCAAATGCTGTCATTCATGTTGATAAATCTGTACAACCTGTTTTTGATCCACCTAGACGGATTCCGTTTGCTATTCAAAGTGAAGTACGTAGTGAGCTTGATCGCATGGTGGAGTTAGGTGTCATAGTTGAGCAGGATGAACCTACCGAGCGGGTTAACTCCATAACTATCGTAAACAAAACAAATAAGATAAGGATTTGTCTGGATCCGACTAAGTTGAACAAGGTGATAAAGAGAGGGCCTTTCCATACCAAGACAATTGACAAAATTATTGCCAAAACGGCACATGCGAAATATTTCTCAGTTTTGGATGCAATGACAGGGTATTGGCAAATAGAATTAGATGATGAAAGTTCACGTCTGTGCACATTTAATACTCCGTGGGGCCGGTACAGGTACACCCGCCTGCCTTTTGGCATAAAAACAGCCGGTGACATTTTTATTCAGGAAATGCACCGTGTCATGGGCGATATACCCCGTATCGGGATAGTCACGGATGACATTTTGGTATATGGGTCAACGGTTGAGGAACACAATGAGCGGCTCATAGCCGTGTTGAATCGAGCTAGGTCGGTTAATCTTAAATTGAACAAAACAAAATCTTTGCTATGTAAGACTACAGTAAAGTATGTAGGTCATCAACTTACCCAGCAGGGTGTGGAGCCTGATCCAGACAGAATACAAGCAATAGTTGTCATGCCAGAGCCATGTGATAAACAGGGTGTCCAAAGGTTCCTGGGCATGGTTGGATATGTGCGCAAGTTCATACCCAACATGTCCGAGATTGCCAAACCACTATGCACGCTCCTCGCTAAGGATGGCGCGTGGCACTGGCAAGTCGAGCAGCAGAGTGCGTTTGATAAATTGAAAGAAAAGTTAAGAACTGCTCCTGTATTGTCGTATTACAATGTCAAGAAACCCATTGTTATTCAAGTCGATGCGTGTCAGTCAGGTTTGGGTGCCGTATTAATGCAGGATGACAAGCCAATCGCACTCTCATCTCATGCGCTTAACTCAGCGCAGTGTGGCTATGCCACTATTGAGAAAGAAATGCTCGCCATATGTTTCGGATGCCAGAGGTTTCATGACTATATCTTTGGCAAAGAAGTTCAAATTCAAACGGACCACAAGCCGTTAGTGGCGATAATGCAGAAACCAATTCATAAGCTTTTGGCCAAGATGCAGAGAATGCGAATGCGTTTGCAAAATTACGATATTCAACTATGTCATGTGAAGGGTTCTTTGATGTTTTTTGCAGACACGTTGTCCAGGGCGCATAGTGACAAAGTAGGTCATGGTAACCTGTTCGATGACACATTCTGCATTGCCGCAGTGGACATTCAATCATCAAGTTTCTTGAGTAAGATTGTCAGAGAGTATGAAAAGGATGTATCCATGTCCATGTTGATATCGCACATTGAAGATGGGTGGGCCACCACACACATACAGACACTGCCGTGTTTGAGACAGTACATCCCACACAAAGACGAGTTAACGGTAGACAACAATTTGGTCATGAAAGGCAATTGGGTGGTGGTTCCTCCGGGTCTCCGCGGTGAAATGATTGAGGCATTACACGAAACACATTTGGGCGTGACAAACTGCAAGCAGCTGGCACGGGACTGTATGTTTTGGCCTAATGTAAACAAACAAATTGAGGATAAGGTCAGTCGGTGTGACACTTGCCAGAACAACCGGAAAAATTTGCATAATGAGTCATTGATAAATCACCCGATAGCCTGTCAGCCGTATGAAAAAGTAGGTGCAGACTTGTTTGAGTTAAACCATGAGTATAGGGAGTTTGCACAGCATTATGGGTTTAAGGCTGTATATTCCAGTCCACAATATCCTCGCAGTAATGGTCAGGTAGAACGGTTTGTGCAAATGGTAAAGGACATGTTAAAGTAATGCGAGAAGACTGGTTCAGATTTTCAGTTAGCTTTGCTGAACTATTGTAACACTCCATTGCCTGTCTTGAATGCATCTCCGGCTCAGCTGCTCATGAGCAGAAAGCTCAGGGGCAGGTTGCCGATGGCGGAAGAAATTTTGATACCCGAAATGCAAAATCCAAAGAAAGTGCAGACAGCGAAGCGGCAGCAAAGCCAGAAAGCGTTTCATGGCAAAAAGTGTGGTAAGCCGCACAAACCTATGAAGGTCGGAGACAAGATAAAATACAAAAATCATGCGGGGGATTGGAAGAAAGGGGTTATTTTGGGTCGGACTGGTATCTCGGGGAGAGAGTCAAATTTTGAACGAGTCAGGTAATATGTTGTATAGAAATCAAATGCAGATTATAAGGGCGCCTGTGGGGAGGTGACCTGAACTAGTCGGGCAGACGCAAAGTAGCTCAGCGTTGTTGCCCAATGTAAACAGTGAGTCTAATCTAAGTAGGTCAGGTCGGCTGATTAGGCTGGCGAGCAGGTTAAACCTGTAGTGGGTCAGTTAGATTGGCTGTAGACACATATAGCATGTGCATGTAGGATTAAGGTCTATTTTTCAGCTGCGGTTTTGATATGTGTTGTGTGATGGACAATGTGTAACATGGAGGCTATAAGGCCGGACATTTAAAGGACTTCAGTGCCATAGTGCGCTCGGACATTTGCTAGGACTTGTGTTTCAGTTAAGTACGCATATATGTTGATGTTGCATTCGTTTTGACTGGTATGTTAGTGTGTGTTCATGTTTCAGAAATACTTTGAGGGGGGGATGTGATATATGCGTAATAGACGTATAGGCATGTGGCTAATATATGATAATGAGATGCAAAGGTTTGGACAAAGGATTATGCAAATGAGATGATGTCATGGAAAGTTTAGCCGGCGGGTTCAGTATCCAGAAGTCAAAGTGTTCAGACGGTGTACTTTCACAGTGACTACTGACTTACTAAATTAAATTGTTGCTACCTAGCCTGGCACTCGGCATTACTAGGCTAAGTCCATTGGAAACATCAACTTTTTAAAAACAAAACAATGGGGGACCTCCGACTTTTTAGTTCAAGTTCCTGCCGTTCGCATCCCCACTGAACTAGTGGGCCTAAATGGCACACTGTAACACTGCAAATTCAATGGCTATGAGCAATCTTCATACAGAAGAAGTCAAATATCTCTAAAACTACACCACCTAGAGACAAACCACTTGGCAGACATATAGAAAACATATTCAACAAATAGATTATATTAAATTTATCAGGTTAGGGTTCTGCATTTCTATTAATTTTGAATAAAATAAACGTTTTGCACTGCGCATACCGGCAAACTCAATGCATTGTCAATGGCCGTGAGCAATCTTGAATTATATTCATACAGAAGAAGTGAAATATCTCTAAAACCACACCACCTAGAGACAAACCGCTTGGTAGACATATAGAAAACATATTCAACGAATAGATTATATTAAATTAATAAGGATAGGGTTCTGCATTTCTATTAATTTTGAATAAAATAAACGTTTTGCACTACGCGTACCGGCAAACTCAATGCATTGTCAATGGCAATATCTCTCAAACCACACCACTTAGAAACAAACTGTTTGGTACACATATAGAAAACATATCCAACGATTAGATTATATTAAATTTATAAGGTTAGGGTGCTGTATTTCTATTAATTTTGAATAAAATAGACGTTTTGCACTGCGCGTCCCGGCAAACTCAATGCATTGTCAATGGCCGTGAGCAATCTTCATATAGAAGAAGTCAAATATCTCTAAAACCACACCACCTAGAGACAAACCACTTGGTACACATATAGAAAACATATCCAACAAATAGATTATATTAAATTTATAAGGTTAGGGTGCTGTATTTCTATTAATTTTGAATCAAATATACATTCTGCACTGCGCGTACCGGCAAACTCAAGGCATTGTCAATGGCCGTTTATGCCCACTAGTACCGATGCGCCACCAAGTGTCGGAAAAACTAACTAGCCCACATGTCCCCCATTAGCTAAATTTAATTCTACATATCTAACTTAGATAGGGCCTACTGATGCACATATTAAGCATTTGTTGCCGCAAAAGTCTTAGACGGGAGTACTGAGTCAATTTAATAGAACCTGTGTGTCAAGAGTTTTGGCATGCTTGCCAAAACTAATTTGACATGTTTACTTACACTCCAAATATCTCAAAAGTTAGCCATCTAAAATAAAAGTTATTTCAAATTAAAGTAAGATAGATGATAACAATCAATTTAACATATTCATCTCAGAAAAATAACTGAAAACCATCGGACTTTGCAACTTGAATAAGGGGAAAATACCGGCAAACAACTAGTAACACGGCGTGATGAGAGACGCAGTGCGCCGATGCTACTCGCATTCCATGTCCCGTGCATGCGCACCAGGAGTGTTCGGTGTCTGGGTGCACATTGTCCCCATGACCAGATACCACGCTGACACTGACCATGCCGCCCGTTGTGCAGCTCGCGTTGCTGCTCTGTCTCCTAAATTTCCAGTTCTCGAGATGTTCAGGGATAACGAAACGTGAGTAGTCTATCTTCTACTTCATACTTGTAGAAGCTTCGCTCATTACTGTTCATTACAAATCGGTGTGTCAACATTCTTAAAGTCACCAGCTATACCTCACCCAGATACAAACGAATCCAGCATCAAAAGCTCTCCAAACATACCTTTGCTTAGTTTGTTCAGTTCATGCCACTGAACATGTGGGAGGAGAATTGAGGTCTGCGATGTATGAATGACATCATAGGTGGGATTCCCTCATCACATGACCTAGAGGGGTTCCCCACACACAGGGGAAGCCATGGCAACCACCAAGATGGCAGCCACAGAAAGCTCCCAATTCAACTTTTAAAGTCTATTAATCTACATGATTTAATCAATTATTCACACAAAAAGTAGCTGGTTATGATAAATAAACATTTGAACTTTATATTTATCATTTTAGATTGCAATTTCTAAAATTTCTTTCTCTATATGGTTGTCTAAAAGTGTCAGTGCTGCTGGACTAAATAAAATACAACAGAAGCAACCAATGTCAGTACTCTCCCCCCACATATGTAGTTGCATAAACTGAAAACTGGCAAACGTATGCTTGGAGAGCATTTGTCGGAGTACGGGTAGTGTCTCAGCGACCTATATCTGGTCCCTTTAATGGTGATTATATTTAGTTGACTACACAAGACCTACTTTATTTATGGATTAGGCCCACATCCACATTCCTTACCGAGAAACAATAGACAAGTCATTTGGCGAATAACATGTACATGTATATTCAAATTACTATGTGGACATATTCACCAATGACTTGCAAAATTGATACTTGTTGCTACCTAGCTTGGCGCTAGGCATTACTACTAACTACATACTAGGCTAGGGCAAGGACTGGTTAGCACAGTATCAGGATAATGTGACTGAGTGGGAAGTCGGGCCATGGTCATGGTCTCCCAGTGGGGCAGCACTGTAAAGTCACCATGAGTGCGCACTGTCACAATTCGGTAGGCCTACCCATCCAGATATGACCATAGCTGTTCCTGGGAGCCCAAACCCAAACACCAAACATTTTAATTCACTTAGTTTTTGTTTAGATTGTAGCGTCAAACCGAATACGGTTAGTTTAAAAAATAGCATTCATACGTTGGTAAATATATTCGATGCAGTATCAGTGCATATCACCAGAGCGCCATAGCACTTATATATATTTATATAATATCTATCTATCTATCTATCTATCTATCTATCTATCTGTAACTTACAGTGTAAGGTATGCAAAATATGTGGACCGACCGAAGGTTTTTGACGAATAAAGCCAGTCTTACACCAGCACTCGAATTGTCTACATCTATCATACACTACATGGTGTCAGATTGAACCTACGGCTCACTATAGCGTTATCGGGATTGAAACCGTCACTACCACTTGTTCTGGAAGGCAACTTGGCCCAAAATTGGAAGATTTGGCGTGCTGCATACAAGATATATGCACCGGCGAAACGGCAAAAACGGAAAAGGTGCAATGCTTTGTTTTCTTACATGTCGCCGGTGCGGAAGCCCAAAAGCTGTCCCAGACATTTGAAATTATAAGTTCCGACAAAGAAAAGATTGTTCCGTTGACGGAAGTATTCCGTCAATACTGCACAGGAAAGGCGAACATAACCGTGGTACGTTTTCAATTCAATACGTATCAACAGACGACAGAAAGTACGGAGACATATATTCGAGAGCTGAGATAGAGAATTCCCTACTGTGGTTATAGGGAGATGGAGGATGCTCTTTTAATTATGTGGTAGGCTAGTGTGTGGTGTGCGTGATAATACTTTGCGAGATAAACTGCTGCAAACTCCAAATTTGGAATTACAAGTGTGCAGAACCAGCGTACAAATTTAAACAAATTGTTTTGGCTTATTAGTATATTTTGGGTGGTGACAATCTGCAGAAAACTTGACAAAGTCAGTCACCATATGTGAATTGTAGTGAAACCATTCTGATAGAAATTAGTCCACCCATACACCCAGTTGCTCTCTCTCTCTGACAGGTCCTCTCACATGCACTTGTCAGAACCATTTTGCTCTCTGTTCCTGCTGTGTCTATCAGTATTTAATTAGCGCGAGTGTGTGGATGATGGGGTGGGGGTGTAGGTCCTCTTTTTTTCTATTACGGTTTTTATTACAACCAGCGCTGCTCAGCTGATAAGAATACTTGTAACAAATGGGCCCCTTATAGCTCGTGGCAACGGGAACCGTACTCCGACAAATGCTCTCCAAGCACAACCTTGCTTAGTTTGTATGTTTATAGAACCAAATATGTGTGGGGAGAGTAGTTTGTTTGTTTGTTTGTTGTTGTTTTACGTCCTAGAAACATCTAAGGTCATATCAGGACGGGTACCGACTTGTGACAGTGCGCACTCATGGCGACTTTATAGTGCTGTCTCACTGGGAAACCAGGCCGCCGGGACCATGACCTGGTATCCCACTCAGTCACATTATCCTGACACTGAGCACACCAGTCCTTGCCCTCTCCTAATAATGTCGAGCGCCTGTCTAGGAAGTGACAAGCACCAATTTTCAAGTCATTGGTTTGACTCGACCATGGTTCGAACCCACGACCCCACGATCTACCAGCACGGGAGACGGACGCTCCAACCCACTCGGCCATCCCGTCTGGTCTCTGGGAGAGTAGTAGACCCACTGCACCAGAAATGGGTCAGTGCTGAGGTCACGGTGGGGGGTGGTTTGAGGCTGGGACTGTTGCTGGCAGCTGGTGTTTTGAAAATGGTTGGGTGAGTGGAGAGAAGGTAGAGTAAAACTGAGGTATTTTCAGTTTTCTTTAGAGTAGTT
This sequence comes from Branchipolynoe longqiensis, assembly GCA_030323885.1. Lineage (NCBI taxonomy): Eukaryota > Metazoa > Annelida > Polychaeta > Phyllodocida > Polynoidae > Branchipolynoe > Branchipolynoe longqiensis. The sequence continues at coordinate 82,675,640 of CM059189.1, forward strand.
CAAACAGGAAATATATTTGCTTTAGTGTAAAATATATGTTAGTACAATTACATTGCATAATTCAATCAGAAACACATATAGAAGGAAAACGTTTTTTGTTGTTGTTCAATGTAAAAAGGAGTGAACCAACAAAGGTTTGAACCCAGAAGACCAACAACTTCAGATTACAAGTTCAACACCCTAACCACTAGAGTATTGAGGATACATATAGTTAGTTGTCTCAGTTCAGGCTATTGCCATATACGTAGAAAGAAAATACCTCAGTTTACTTTCCCTTCTCTCCACTCACCCAGCCATTTTCAAAACACCAGCTGTCACATGACCAATCTGAGTCACGTTCCACCAAGTGGCAAAGTTCAGTACTAATCATGCACCACCTTGTGGCACAAATTAGAACTATTCCGAAATTGTTTGTTTTCCCGGAGAGGTATAACCAAAGACCCTATAATACTAAGACGGCTCATGCAGCCTGTACTGTGTAATCAAAATGACCAAACCCACCACTTGGTGCGCTGGCTGTTCTCTTGGTTAAACAGGTGCTATATTATATGTATAAATGTATATATGAATGTGAAAGATGTGTGATGATGGTGATGCTGATGATGATGCTGATGATGATGTGTATTTGTTCATAGCAATTTCATATTGATGTGGATTCATACTTACCTATCTCATGTATAATATAATTGTATGTGTTTACATGTGAAACACCAACCAGCAGCTGGGCTGATCAAACCCACCACAAGGTGGCACTGCAAAATTTACATTACGATGGGAGAGATAGGGAGTAAGCCGTCTTAGTATTATAGGGTCTTTGGTATAACGGATACATTAAGGAATGAATTATCGTGAGGAAAGCATGCAAAGAAAGGGAATTATCATGCCTAGAGTGGGACTCGAACCCACTTCTGCCATTCCGGCTCAGGCAGCCTAACCATTGGTCGTAATGCTCGCATTGCGTTTGATGCGAGGGAAGGAAGAGACCCTCCCCCCGCCTCCTGCCGCCGCCCGGCTTCCTCACCTTCCCTGTCATCCCTCCCTCCGCTTTCTCCCACCTCGCCCTCTCGCCTGCCCCGCCGCTTTCTCACCTTCCCCGCCTGTCGCCTCCCCGCTCCTTCCCTTATAAGGCCGCCCGCCGGCCTCCCTCAGTCACTCGCCTTCCAGCCGTCCTCCCTGCTCAAGCTCTTTTCTCTTTGGCTCTCTCTTCACCCCGGACCTCTCCACGGCCGACGGACCTCTCCACGGCCGACGCACCTCTACCCTCTACCGACGCAGACACAGACATCATGCCTGGCCGCGGCAAAGGGAAGGGACGCCGGGGAGTCCGGAGCGCCGCCTCGGGCACGCTGGGGGGCGCCTCACCAGCCTCCCCCGCACCGGGCTCACCCCGGGCGCCTCGCAACCGCCCCTCGGGCAACTGGGCTGCCGACGTCGACGCCGACACGGCCGCCATCCTCCAGGCGCTGGAGCGCATTACGACGCGCCTCGACACCCTCGACTGTCGCAGCTCCCATGGGCCCGGCTGCGCGCCGGCCTACGGCCTACTCCTCACCCCCCACCCCGGCACCTAGGGCGCACGTAGTCGGGGGGGCACTCCCACCGCCCCCGCCTCAGGCACCGCTCCCGGGGGCGGTGCATCCTCAGTACGAGCGGTACACCCGCCGCACCGTCCAGCCGCCGGCTCCCGCGCCTCCCTACGACCAGGACGCGGTCGACCGCACCCCGGCATCTGCGGCCGACGCCGTAAGGGAGATCCTCGCGTCGGCCGAGGCTCACCAGGCCGGGAGGAGAAAAGGCATCTCCCCGGACTACCCTCCGACCTCGTCGAGAGAGGCCCCGAGCGGAAGCCGGTCAAGCGGGGGGAGGCGAGCAAGGACGAGTACAGCCTCGCCCTCCTCACCCTCCTTAGCCACCCCACCTTCCCCGCGCACTCCCTCCCGGGCCTCAACCACAACGCCCTCACAGTGCTGCGCGACAACCTCCTCTACCCCTGGCCTACCGTCCGCCACTACTCCGAGACCGTGTTCACCTGGATAGCGGACGGTAGGCTCCCCCACGGGTGGCACGACCCAGTGGCCCTGAACATGGTGAGAATGGAGATTCTCACCATGCCCGCCCCCAGGCCGTCCCGACAGCACCAGCCTCCCGAGACGCGGACATTCCCCGAGGCGCACAGCAGCCCCGGACCCAAGCCGACACCCGCCTCACCTACAACCGAGAGGCTCACGGGGCTCCCTGCGCCACCTGGAACCGCGAGCCCACCTCATGCGATCAGGCGCCCGTCGGGGAGGCCCACGGCGAGGCCGGGGCCAGACACCGGCACATATGCGCTTACTGTGCTAACGTGAGGAGGATCCTCACCATGGACAGCGAGGCCCTGTGCCTCACCAAACAAGCCCATGAGCACCAGACCCCGGCCGCCTCGGCGGATTTTTGATCCGCCGCCCCCCCCCCCCCCCCCCCCCGGCCAGGGGGGCCATAACCGGCGCCTCACCTACATCTCTGCCGACAACCCCTTGACCACCACCGACAACCCCGTATCGACCACCGACCGAAACGCCGCCCAGGACACAGCCGGGGACCATCACCTCGCGCCGCAGGCCCCAGACGCCGCCCACACTGACCACAAACACTCCCCAGACAGCACAGCCGCCCTAGACATCACAGCCGCCGACCATCACGCCGACCATCACGACCTCCACATCTCCCCCGGCGACACCGCCTTCCTCAACCCACCCGACCCGACCCCGACCCCCCCCCCCCCAGCCCTGACGACTTCGCTGCCCCCCTCTCCGACCCTCGCCGCACCTCCTCCCCCACCCCCGCCAACCACCACCTGCACAGCCCCCCGGGAAGCGGGCCTCCCCAACTTTTGGCCGCCCGCATCCCGGTGCCGCCGACGTAGGCCCCGGACTCACCACCTCACCCAGACCTTCACCTCCACAGCCTCCGCCAAGACGCCGCCCAAGCCTCACCCTCCTCAGCCTTCTTTCCCGGGTACCCCTCGCCCTGTATCCTGGCCCAGGCCCTTGGACCTCAGAGGCGGTCCACGGCTCGTGCCCCCCCCCCCCCCCCCTCGGACGCGCCTCGAGCCCTCTCCTCCGTCTTGGTGGAGGGCTCTTCGGCGCCCCTCGCCACAAACTCTGAAAGCTCCCCCGGAGCTCCTTAGTCATAAGCTTATTTTTACCGCATTTCCTTGTACATAGTTTGTCTTTTTTCCTGAGGTGTTTCAATAAAAGCGCCTCTTTTTCCCACCCCCGCCTTGCCTTCTTCCTTTTCGTGCATCGGTTGTAATGCTCGCGTTGCGCTTGATGCGAGTGAAGGAAGAGACCCTCCCCGCGCCTCCTGCCGCCGCCCGGCTTCCTCACCTTCCCTGTCATCCCTCCCTCCACTTTCTCCCACCTCGCCCTCTCGCCTGCCCCGCCGCTTTCTCACCTTCCCTGCCTGTCGCCTCCCCGCTCCTTCCCTTATAAGGCCGCCCGCCGGCCTCCCTCAGTCACTCGCCTTCCAGCCGTCCTCCCTGCTCAAGCTCTTTTCTCTCCACCCACCCACCCAACTCTCCCTACAAGCCAGTGGAGGGCTCTTCGGCGCCCCTCGCCACAACTCTGAAAGCTCCCCCGGAGCTCCTTAGTCATAAGCTTATTTTTACCGCATTTCCTTGTACATAGTTTGTCTTTTTTCCTGAGGTGTTTCAATAAAAGCGCCTCTTTTTCCCACCCCCGCCTTGCCTTCTTCCTTTTCGCGCATCAGCTATATAGACTATATAGGCTATATAGACCCCTTTCAATGTTTGTAAACATTGTGTATGCGCGCACACCTTGGCTTCAGAATGGATGCACACTGCCATTGAGCTTGCTGGTACGCGCAGTACAAAACGTCTATTTTATTCAAAATTAATAGAAGTGCAGAAACCTAACCTCATGTTGTGAATTTATCAACTTTTTGTTCTGTTAATGAGATAGTCATCTTTATGGTGTCAATAAAGAACCCCAGAAACTTTAGTTTGTTTGTTTCCGTTAGTACTGATTTAGTTTCATCTATAGAGAAACCTAAATTTGTGAACGTTTTACATAATTTATCTACTTCTGCTTTGTGTTGTCGTTGTGTTTGCACAACAATAAATGAATCGTCAATGTATGGGAACACGATATGTCCTTTCCTAGCCATTAGCGAAAAAATAGGTTCTAGTAACCTTATGAAAATGTGTGGACAGCAGGCCAGTGCATTCGGCATACACATGAACTCATAAAGTTCACCGTTCCAACAGAAACTTAAATACTTTCTATCATGTTTATAGATGGGCACTGTATAGTATGCATCTTTAAGGTCAACGCTGGCTAGCCAAGCACCTTGGGTGACTAAGTCTCTCGCTGTTTCTAATGAAAACATTTTAAAATGTTTGTATTCTACGAATTTATTAAATAGAGTTAGGTCTAAAATTAGTCCAAAATCCCTGTTTGGTTTTGGTCTTAAGAAAATATTTGAGATGAATTCCCAGGCAATGTGTAGTGCTAGTTCTATAATGCCCTTTTCGCAAAACTTAAGGACTTGATTGATTAATGCTTCACGTTCTGAACCATGAAACCTATATGGAAATGGTATTGAATAGGTTCTTCTATTAACGGAATCCTTACCCCTTCTGCTAGGCTATGGATAGTTACGTTATCTATAACTTGATTCCATTCCGAAAGACAGTTATTGAGGTTACCGGCTTGAAAGGTATTGCTCACTGTTGCGGTTTCTGTTGTTTGCGTCACCACTTTTATTTGTTCCCTGGGTGGCGGAACTGCTTCTGAGCATTGAACTCCCTCTTGAAGGGGCTGTTCCTGTTGTTCCAGTCGGACGACTGCCTCTGGCCCCTTCCTCCGGCTTGGAAGCTGAAGTTGGTTCCGAACCGGCCTCCTCGTTGGCCGGTTCTTTGGTTGCGAAAATCCTCCCTCAGCTTCTTGAAGCAGTTGGAGTTGCCGTCAGCCGATTTCTTTTTGTTGGTTTCCATGTGTTTTCCACACTTGGAGCTGGTCTCCACTTGTTTGAACAAGTATTGTAGTTGTCCGCCGAACATCTTGCCCTTATCTAGCGGCTTTCCCTTAGTGGGCTTTGGTGCTAGGAATAGTGTGTATTCCTTTCCATCATTGTCCGTAATCTTCTTGGACCGCGCCACCTCTTTTCCAGCATCTGTGCAGACCGCTTTAAATACGTTCTCAAACCGTCTGTAGGATAGGAAGTTGCTGGTTGATGTTTGTAACGCAATTCCTCCATTCATATCGTCACAGAGTGACGAAAACTTGTTCTGTGCCACCATCCTGTTGGTGATGGCCACAATGGCTGAGAGTACCCCTTTATGTACTGTTTAGAGAGCCGTCTCAAACCTTTTGCTCTCTTCACGGAGTTTAACCTCAGGATCCATCTCTTTGATGGCGGATTCCGGAATTCCTTTAATTCCCGTGAATTTCTCAGCCATCTTGATTATGACCTCCACCGGTTTGAAGGTGTTAAAGTGGCCTTGAATGGTCTTCCTCATGAGCGTTGTTATGTGTATTTTCTTGCGTCTCAGCACTTTGCACCTTTTCGTTTCTTTGCCACATGATCTAGCGTATTTGCCAGAGTGCTTTCTGTCGGAGTCTGAACTCATCGTCGATGAGTCTGATGACGAGTTCGAAGAAGAGGACTTGTGTTTCCTCCTCTTCTTAGACTTTTTCTTAGTCTTCTTCACGAGCGGCTTCTTTTTAAGGGGTCTCATATACTCATCTCCTTCTGAGGAATTGTCACTCTTTTTGTGTTTGTGCTTTTGTGCAGACACAACCACCTCCTCGTATGAATCGTCGTCTGTTGAGGCCTGGTCTTCCGAAAAATCCTCCCATTCCGACTCATCGGAGTCTTGCGGAACATTTGTTTGCCTTTTCTTTGACGTACCCACTCTAGATGGTCACATTTTTTCCATCTGTTGCACAAGCCAGGCAACCTGCTCATCTAGGGCCCTATCAGCGGGGCCGGGGCCGGTATCGTACCCCCTATATATCGTACCCCCTCGCCTCCTCAGAATCCCTTTGTTCTGGCAAGGGCGACCTTTGTACCCGCGCAGGCGGTGTGGCATCTTCATCCACACTGAGTGTGTGAGTTGCCTATGCCTTACTCCGCTTCGTAGCCATGGCTCCGAGCCTGGGAGTAGAAAGAAGAACATCGATAATTAGAGTATAATTATACTAGGTGTGTATTTTATGGTGTTAAATCAATTTTTAATGCAGGCGTATGGCTAACAGACAGTCGCAGGATGACGGTAGGGGTAACCAACCGATCCAAACGAGGGGTAGGGACCAGTGTAGTGGTTCCCTCCCATAATCTAAGTACCTATAAACTTCTCCCACTTGTGGCTTTTTTCGCCAACAAGTTGAAGAAAATACTATAGGACTCGGAGGTACGCCTTCCTTAACGAGAATCACAAATGGGGAAACTTATTTAGACCCAGGGAATGAATCCCCACCTTTCCGTCCGGCAACAGGCGGGTTAATTAACAACCGAACAATGGAGACATTGTTCTATCGATCATGTCAATTACACTCGAAATTAAGCTGTAAAACAGTAATATCTTATCGAAAAGTTTGAGAAAACTTTGTACGTGAATGCTAACATGAACTAAACCAAAGTATCGAGTTTGAAAGATACTAACCCGTTGGGTTTTGTAGTAAATGCAGAAAAACTGCCGGAGCTGCTCACAAGACGTCCTCCTGCTGTGAGATGATTATGCTAATTGCTGGATCCGGATGTGCTTCCTTCTACCTGGCCTATGAGTAGCCAGAGGCGTAGTACCGAGGTAAAAAAAATAAAATATATATATACCCACTCATATACAGTAAAACCTCCAGAGATAGACCACTTCCCTATATCGATCGCTTTATTTGGATCCCAAGCGATCGTCCATACAATACCATTGTAATGATAACATTAAAAAAACAACTAAACCTACCACCTCCTTAAATCAACCATTTAAAGTTAGTACCATGGTCGGTCGATTTAGAGAGGTTTTATGGTATTCACTACAATTTTTGTTTTTGTTTGCGAATATATATGGGCAGTGGGCTTTATATATTTATTAGTTATTAGTGAATCTTCTTAAGATATCTGTCTACAGGTACCAGACAAACTATCGGGACAGCTTGGAACCATAAGCAGCCCAGATTCCTGGATTTTTCCGGTTTTCTGAAGACAGCCTAAGTATATACTTTAAAAATAAAATACACAATGACATGTAAAGAACTAAAAACAAATCAACACACTTCTAAAGCAGGGTCTGTTTGATCTGTATTAATCCATATAAAATTGGTAAAACTATATAATGCTCTACCATGTATCCTATGGAACACCATTTCTTGTTTTATTCAGTGTTTAGACATATCATTAAATTTTTAATGATATGTCTAAATCGATTTTATCATATTATTAAATGTATTTAATGATCTGCTCGAATAATTTATGATATGTTTAAAGTGCATTTGATGATCTCTCTAAATGGTGCACTCTCCCTCTCCCCGTCCCCGTCCCCCTCCCACCCCCCTCTAAGGGTTGAGGGAGAGGGGGGCGGGAGGAGGCGGAGGGGAGGGGAGATGGCGGGGGAGGAGAACGGGGAGGGGGCGAGAGGGGCGGGGAAGGGGTGGGAGAGGGGGGTGGGGAGAGGGACGAAGAGAGGGAGAGGGACGGAGAGAGGGAGGGGGCCGGGGAGGGAGATGGGGGGAGGGGGAAGAAGAGGGAGGGGGAGAGGAAGATGGTGAGAAGGAGGGGGAGGGGGATGGGAGAGGGAGAGGGAAAGGGATTCAAGTATCCGACGTCCAGGGAGCATTCATTATCTAGGAGTTAACTTTTTAAAAGTCCTATTTAAACAGATCATACTTATGCTACCTCGCCAGTAAAATACAACAACCGTCACAGCTTCCTAGATTGCTCTTAATTGGATTATGGCTCACCAAATTCCGACATTTCCCCCACCAAATCCGTCCGTATTTACATCCATATATCAACTGGTCAGCATGGGATGGGATTTTAAAACATCAATGAAAAAACGTCCAACTTATTTTTGTCCTTATACTTTTCATATTCATGTTCAGATTTGATGTAAGAAATATGGGAAATAAAATAAACCGTGTGCAACTTTGGTCTTTTTAGTTATGAAGTGTTTTTGTACCAAAAAAAAACACATTTTACAGTCAGCCATTTGTAACATGACATATGGGACATGGTTGATCCTTACTAACATCTTGTATTGCATTGATATATCAAACAAAACAGTTCCAAAATCAAAAGGAAGTATTTATTAACATGTATACATGTTTAACCGTCGGGCTATTCCACCCCCGCTTAAGGCGACCCTACGTGTTAATATAAATAATTGTTTCCATGTGAATGACTTGTGCCTCCTGCCGCCGGTTGTCTGTCATCCTGCCAGCCTGACCCTTGACTAGCAATGCCCGAGGTGGAGAGTTCGACTCCTGACAGACCATGGGCAGAAGGCCCTTAATTAAATAAGATTATAGAGCAAACCAAATAGCAATCTAAAGTTGACCATAGCGGTTAATAATATAAGTCTGGAGGACAGTAATGAATGCAAGGAACGTTCATGTCACTTCGTAGGAGCTCACTATTTTATTCTTACCTCTTACTAACAGAATTTAGCAATATAACTTATGTTATGATTTAAATATAGTTCAACAGTGGAATGTATGTTATAAGTCAAATCCCCTCCCATATAATTAAGTTAAATAAGTTTGGAATTTCGACAATAAAATCCTAAATATCGGCTAAAACATCGGAGCGTGCAAAAACACGTCCGATGGGTCTGGGTCCGAACGCCCGACCTTCTATCGTTGCTAGGATAGTCACAATCGACGTATCCAAGCAACGCTTTACAGCAGGGAACCCGGCCTCGCAAATGTGGCAGTTGCGAGCCCACGCAAATAAGAGCAAAATGCGTGCCCACGCGAAATGTGAGCCCGCAAATAATCGGTCGAGTAGTCTCGCCCACTTCACATGCTTAAATAAAAAAAATAATTATTTGATGTCTTCAGATGTAACCAGTGGTGTCTGGATGCCACACAAATATTGTACACTAATTATTCAGTGAATAAAGCATGGCTGGGAATTACTTCTTTTTTAAAATCAATATAGGCAATACATATTTTGTATATTATACCACGATTAATATGCTTCTCAGCATGAAATTATTTAATTCTACTTAGATTTTTATTAAGCAGACTGTGTGGTGTCCTAAGCATGTGTTATGTCTGAGCAACACATGTTATACTGCCATATGACATAGCTTAATCATGGACTACACCTTTATTTTTTATTTCATCAATTTATATTTTACATAGATGTAAAAGGGAGATTTCCAGCTTTCATTTGCAACCAAAAAATGTTAAAAATTCAAATATTAGATTTTAACTCTCCATGTGACACTTCTGGCCAGTTTTCAGGAGAGTGACCCATATATATATATATATATATATATATATATATATATATATATATATATATATATACATATATATATATATATATATATATATATATATATATATATATATACAGTAAAACCTCTCTAAATCGACCGATCATGGGACCAACTTTAAGTGGTCCATTTAGAGAGGTGATCGGTTTAGAGAGTTAGAATATCCTTACAATGGTATTTTTGGGACCCAGATTTTACTGTATACCATATTATCACGGATTAACCCCCACCCCCCACTTGGCCAATATTTTGTAAATGCCCACCCCTTCAATGCCCATGTGTGGGTAAACGCCTACCCCCCACTTCAATAATTTGCTAATTTAAACGCCCATGGCGTTAACCCGTGAGAATACGAGCTATATACATATAATGGGACGAATGCGGTGGCCGTGTCGGTAAAAGTGTTGGTTTCCCCACCGAGTCAAACCAATGACATACAAAATTGATACTTGTCGCTACCTAGCATAGCATTTTGCATTACTAGGATACGGCATGGAATAGCTTGCTTAGTATCAGGATCATGTGCCTGAGTGGGACATCGGGTCATGGTGTCAGTGGCCTGGTTTCCCTATGGGGCGGCACTATAACAGTCGCCATGAGCGAAAACTGTCACACGTTGACACATGACCTGATATAAACTTAGATGTCACTAGGACGAAAAACCACAACAAGCAAACTGTGCCTGTTCTACATATTGCCGAACCATCAGCCATATTTTTATTTTTTATTTTTTTGTTCAAGTGTTTTTATTCCTCTGAATAACATGTTGTCCGTGCTAATGCACTGGCCTTCCAGCCCTAATCACAGTTGCCTCTACACGGTAAACAAATCTACAACAATATACAGGTAGACAATTACAGGAAAATAAGCAAAACATCGGTACATGACTGATAGGTAAAGAACAAGATAAGCAAAAAAGAAACATATGCGGGGAGGTAACTATGTTAGACTAGTATGGTAGGTTTTAATAGGGGGTGGGGCATAACTGATTATCTTTTTAGGAGTAACATACTCATTGAAAGGGTGATGGGGGATGTAGGGTGGGCCTTTGTGATTGAACTTGTGTTCATGGTAATCTCAGGTGCGGGCCTATTGAGTTAGTAAGTAGGTTAATATTGATTAATTATGTACCTCAGTAGGATCCAACTAGAATCATTTCCAGGCTCATTCCATTGTAGATGTTTTTTTTTTTATCTAGTTGGCCGCTACTGGTTGAGTTTACAGTGTTTGTTTGGGGGGGGGGAGGGGGGGACAGGGAAAGGAATGGCAACACCGACTCAGTGTATCATTGACCTGCTTTGGCCTAGGCTGGTTGATTTAAATGTGCATGGAGGTTTATCTTGAAAGTTTTGTAACAATCACTGTTCCTGACATGTGCTAGTAGTTGGTTCCAGAGTGCTCCCCCGAGAACAACCGGTGACTTTTTCATTTGACTAGTTTTAACATGCGGCACTTTCAGGAGGGTGGCTTGTGCTGCATGTGTGGCTTGTGAAGGTGTGTCTATGTAATATGGGTCTTTTGCACGGTGGTACATTTGACCTAACAGGTGCTTGTCTCTGCGAATATTTAGGGCATCTAGTTTAGCTTCATTGTGCATCTCAATGATATGAAGTGTTTTTCCTTTAAATACTGTGCGCAACCCTCTCTTTTGCATAGTTTGGAGCTTTGTTTGCTTCTTTTTAGTTAGTATATTAAATATTATGTCATTATAATCAATGATGGGCAGTATTGTGGTTTTGTACAATAGAAGAGCAGTCTCTTCGCTCATATAATGCCTTATTTTCCGGAAGGTGTTAATTTTAGCTGCCAATGTTCTGTTAATCCTATTTAATTGACTGGATCCTGACAGTGTAGGGTCAAGTGTAGTACCTACATATTTATAACTTAGAGCCTCCTTAAGTATACACTCTCCTATTTTTATACTGACAATTGGTGTGCTGCAATGTTTAGTTTTAGTTGCAAATATTACATATTTAGTTTTTATAATATTTATGGATAGTTTATTTTCCTTTTTCCACCAGTTTACTCTTTCTAAATCATGATTCATTTTGGATTCAGCCACTTTTATATCAGCGTCTGTAGCTACCAGTGCCACATCATCAGCAAATATGCTTCCCTTTACTTTTTCAAGTACTAGTTGGAGGTCATTGATGTAGATTAAGAATAATAGTGGGCCCAGGGTAGATCCCTGTGGTATCCCTGTCTTCACTTCTCTCAGTGAGGAATTAACCCCTTCAAGTCTAGTATACTGTGAACGATTTAGTAGGTAATTCTTTAGCAGTTTAGTTGTCCCTGTGCCCAGACCACTATTTGCCACTTTTCCTATTAAAAGTTTATGGTCTACAGTATCAAATGCTTTACGAAAGTCTATGAAGACAGCAATAGATAGTCTTCCTTGATCCATCCCTGTCATTAGTGTGTCTAGCACACATGCCACTGCTTTGGTTTTGGAGTGGTTCTTCCTGAAACCATTTTGCTCTATTGCCAGGTAACCTGTACTTTCAAAAAATTCTGTTATTTGGTCATGGATTAGTTGCTCTACTATTTTGGTTGGTATTGGAAGAAGTGATATAGGTCTTAGTTCATTACACGTTTTAGGGTTCAACGTTTTCGGGATTGGCATAATCATTGCCCTTTTCCATGCATCTGGGTAGATACCTGTATCAATAATTAGATTAGTTAGATATGTCAATTCAGTAGCCAGTGCTGGCATGGCATCTTTGATGAGCCTGGAACTTAGGTCTTGTAGCCCTGATGACTTGTATTCAGAGAGTAACTGGACTTTCTTGATAAGTTCTTGCTCTTTGACTGGGTGCAGTTCAAATTTATGAGTATTAACTTTGGGGTGGTATATTTTGTCATTCAGTGGTATATCCTCTAACTGATTTGCTAGTTAATCACCAATGTCGACAAAGTAGTTATTTATGAAAGTTGCTAACTCTCCCCTAGGTATTTTATCCCCAGTCAATTCATCGGTTAGATTTCCCACTGTCTGTGCAGGTGTTGGAGCTATATCATTAATTACCCTCCATGCCTTCCTCGAGTTATTGTTATTCAAAATTATACCTGTTTTAAGAAACTTGGCCCTTGCACCTCTGTAGGCTGCCATTGCTTTATTCTTTAGTTGTTTGGCTATGAATTCATCCTCAGGGTTGCCAGTATGTTCAAATTTTTGTGCAAAGTAATCCCTATCTTTCTGTATCTCTAAGATTTCATTAGATAACCATTTGGGACGATTTTCTTTAACCTTATAGAGTCGCATAGGTGCATTCTTGTTTGCTGCTCATGTTATTTTATCCAATAATAGTCGCCAACATGCATTAGGATCCTCTGTTTGGAGAAAGTTTTCAATTGGTTCCTGCCTTAGAGTTTCACAGTATTTATCAGTAGAGTATTGACTGTAAGTTCTACCCTAGAACTCTATTAGACCCCTAACATCCCTAGGTTTTTTCTTGATAACATAGATTGGTTTCATCATCATCATCATGCTGTCGGTCGCGATGTGACAAAGACTGTTTTCATTACTTGACTGCCGCTCTCCATTTAGCTCTCTGCTGTGAGAGTGATGTCCATGAGTCGGTCTTAATGTCTCTCAGCTTCAGGTTTCTCTCGATGGTATCCTTGAACCGGAAACGATGGTGCCCTCTCTTTCTGTAACCAGAAGACAGTTGACAATAGAGGATCTGCTTTGGTAGCCTGTCTGATGACATCCTCTTTTTGATCAGAAGATTTTCCATAGAGGGTAGCCCCATCCATTCGAGTATTTCAACATTTCATGAAAGCTGCCTGAAAAAGTGTTGAAGTGCTGCTGGCTTTTGCAAGTTACCAGCGGCACTCTCTCGGGGAGCAAATAGAGGTTTCACACAGGCAAAAACATGTCCAGACAGGCGCAAAACTATTTGTCCCTGCAGTGGCTGGTCGGGAGATGTTGGGCGTTCCATACATCAACCGCCCTTAATGCTGCCACAGTGACATGGTTTTCTGTTTAGGGTTTGCTCCCGTGGCCTTCGGTTCTGTCAAGAACCTGTACCACAAGGCAGTGGTTTACAACTCTGCAGGGTAGGGGCGTCAAACTCCCTGAGGTATTGCAATACCTGCATACCACACATAATTGGTTTATGATCACTTATATTATAGTTAATTACCCCTGTAGTCGTACAGTATTTCATGTCTGTGAAGGCTAGGTCTAGAATCTTTTTGCTTTTCCCGGTTATTCTAGTGCAAGATTTGATGAAACTGCAAAACTGCAAAATGACTAACTTTTGTAGCTGTCTGTGCACTTGGATCTGCTGTATCTGCATTAAAATCTCCCATGACCAGTGTCTCCATTTTGTCTAAGTCTGGTATCTGGTCCAAACAGTTAGTTAATAAGTCTAGTGCAGTATCTAGGCTGCCATTAGGCATCCTATATATATTCCCTAGTACGATGCCCTTACAGTTGTCTCCGTCTAATTATAACCCACTGGGCTTCAATTGTACAGTTAGATAGGTTTAGGTGCTTCAATGTCTCATCATCCACATCAATGTTCCTATCTTAGTCTTTCCATTAGGTAGTTTGGTGGTCCTATCTGCTCTTGTTAACTGGTATCCTTTAATTGATGCAAGCTTATCTTCAGTGCTTTTTGTTAGCCAAGTTTCAGAGACTGTGAATATGTCTATATTTGACCATGGCAGATCAACTCTGAGCATGTCAATTTTGTTAATTAAGCTTCTAATATTAAGGTGTGTTATTTTGAAACCAGCCTGGCTTTTGATTTCATCTAGAGGAAGTGTAATGCCTTCCACACAGTCCCTGCCATCCCCACGCTCCCCCAGCACCTCACCCACCATACCCTGGGCTCATGACCCAGTGTTTCTTGTGGGTTAGGCTCTTTGTTGTGTATATTAGTGGGGGGAATACATCTGCCCCCTTTTGTGTTGACTAATGTCATAGACATGATCATGATGTCAGACATTGTGGTTCTTTTTGGTCAGGACAGCTATTCGTGGATTATTTATCAGGTTAGTGCATGTTCAGCAGATAGCTTAGTGGTTGGTAGCATGTTAGTATAAGCTTGTATGATTGGGTGGTGGAACAATCAGAAAATATCAATATTCCACATTGTACTTGTTGAGAGAACAAATATTTCAACATTCCTGTAAGTATGTTTCAACCTGTGCCAATGCTCTGCAAATGTCAGTGTAGTCAGTGGTTTCAGACTGAGTATTAAATATGGCTATCCTGCCCAGTGTACAATGGTACAATCATGCACACTAGGTGATTTATGGACCGACCTAACTGTATGCCACAGTCCAATGGTTAAATTGGTTTATCTGCCTCAGGCTGGCCAGTTGTTCATGAATTCGGGGCAATTTGGCTTAGTCACCACCTTGACTAAGATTTGCAGGTACAACTTGCAGGTGGTGCACTATCATCAGATGTATGTCCCAGTAGACAGTAATGTTCACCCATGGCAATTGACATCCCACCTTGATCACATGGTGGGGCCAGAAATGAAGTCCCATACCTTGTAGGGTGAGAGGCAGGCAGTCAAACCACTCCGCAATATCCTCTCTGTTAGTCATTACAGTGAACATACCTGTCAACTACTATGTTCAGTCGAGAAACCCTATGGTCTCACTCACAAAACTATAACCATGGGCACTACTGGAAAAAACAACATAGCAACAACAAAACAGTTTTCAGCAAATATCTACAATCAATATCTCTCATTGTTAACATGGACATTTGAATATTGAAGCAAATACTTAAATTGAAGCATTCATCATCATTGCAAAAATAGTGCATTCTGCTCCCAGTGTCCGGCCGTGTTGCTTGGTGCAAACTGTAAATATATATAAATATATATATATAGGTATATATGTTTAACCGTTCGCACCATTGTGTGCCTAAATGTTTCCTTAATAATTCCATGTGAATTTCCTGGCCCTGCCGCCACCTCTCATCCCACCGCCGATTGACCGCCTTCATGCGATGAAACCCGGGCTAAGGGCGGAGAGCCAGAGTGCCATGGAGATACGGATTGTCCCTCTCTCGCATTTAATAGACGTATATTAGTTATTTCCTTAGTTTACTGGCTCTCCTCCTTGCCATATAGAGTGTTATAGTACTTTAAGTAATCCAGAACAAAGCGGACAGTCTACTCTGCCGCCGCTGGCACTTATAAACAGTCTAGATAGTGTTTACTCCGTTATGTGTCATTACAGTAATTCATACTTGTATTAAGAAGGGGGTTATTATTTCCCCAGAGGGGGTTGATCGGCTTCATACAGCCCGCCGGGCAGAAGGCCCTTAATTATATAGATAATAATGGAATGTTAATATCAAGTTGACCATAGCGGTTAATATACTAAGGGACTGGAGGATAGTAAGGAATGCAAGGAACGTTTAAATCACTTTATAGAGCTCACAACTTTATTTCTGGTCCTACTGGTACAATCTAAGTTCTTCAATAATGATCAATATGAATAAATACATCCCCTCCCATTTTGTTAAGTTAATACACTTTGGAATTCCGACAATTAAAGCCTAAATCTTGTCTAAAACATCACAGCATGTAAAACACGTCCAATGAGTCTGAGCCCGAATGCTCGACCTCCCTACATTGCTAGGAGAGTAGCAACCTGCGTCTCCTAGCAACGAGTTACAGCAGTGAACCCTGCCCCACATTTGATGGCCAATGCGGGTTCGTCTTGGCGAGCAGCCCGCATTTCTAAATGGCCACAGCTCGAGTATAGTCTCGCCCACTTCACATATATATATATTTTACCTCGGGCTACTCCTAGCCGAGGGAGAAGGAAGCACATCCGGGTCCAGCAATTAGCATAATCAACTCACGGCGGGAGGACGTTCATTGAGTTGCTCTGGCAGTTTTTGATCTACGACGACATACTAACTGTAAGTATTTATTTGAGAATGGTGCAGTTTGGTTATGATACCTTATTGCGCCGTTTGACAAAGTTTTTAGAACTTTGAGATGTATTTTGTTACTTTTATGGGTGTTTTACGATTTGTGAAAAATTGATAGAACAAAGCGCCATTTTTTCCTTTGTTCTACGAGCTGCCCGTTGCCGAACGGAGAGCGATGTGGTTGGAGCCTCATCTCGTTGGGATTGTTTAATCCTGGGTTTCTTTTATGGATTCCCCTATATTTTTGTAGGTGTACCTCCGAGTTTTGTAGCATTTTCTCCAACTTGTTGGTGCAGTATCCACAAGAGGGAGAAGTGTATGGAACAGAGAGTGTGGGAGGCTACTGATACACTGGTCCCTCCTACCCCTCGTTTGGTTTTGGTTTCGATACCATTCACATACGACAATACACACTGTCACAACTACTACGTTTGCTTGTACCAAGATGAAAACATTGTAGTATCCATAGAAGTTTTAGATCATTTTTATCCTGAATAAGTAGGTAAAGATTGCTGGACCCGGATGTGCTTCCTTCTTCCTAGCCCACAACTGTCCGAGGCTTGTACCTCGGGAAAACAACAGTTATCCATCATCTGTACCCAGGTAAGATTCCTATAACTATACTATATATATATATATATGCCAATCTTCTAATTATACGAATGCTATACATCCCTACATCGATGACATGAATCGTCTCACAGGACTGGGCTATGGCAATATCGGAGTCGAACCCAACCCAACCAATTGTGACAATGACATACGCAGCTATTTGTTTGTGCGTGTGTATTTTCTCTCTCTCTCTACGTCTCTCATTTTTCTTTTCTTTTTGTGTTTGTTTGCTTTCATAGCCACCTACACTCAGCTCCCCATGAGAAATGCCACATGCACACCAGATAGGTATGGTTAGGTTGATTCCACCAAGGAGCATAGACATGGCCTAAAGGCTTCCTAGCGAGCCGGTCGGCATCACTAGGATAGAGCAAGGACTGGCTGGCTCAGTGTCACGATAATGTGACTGAGTGGGATATCAGGTCATGATGCTGATGGACTGGTCTCCCAGTGGGGCAGCACTATGAAGCTACCATAAGTGTGCACTGTCACAAGGCGGTACCCATCCTGATGACTTTAGATGTTGCTAGGACGTAAAACTCCAACAACCCACCATAATGGCAGAGATGCAGGTTTGAGTTTAGTTTTTATGTCTTCATATTTCCACACTGCCTTTGAGTTGAAAAATATAATAAAACATATAGTTTAATAGAATTTAAAGGTGAAATCGACAGCGTTCTATGGCCGCCATCTTGTCTTTTTGCATTCTCTCCCATCTCACCAACTCTGTGGCGATATAAGTACCCATTTGATACTGGAAACAGGCATTCTACTTCCTGTTCCATACTAAACCTATTTTTGCCCGTATTTATGCTACTTTGTCATTCACCCGTGTACTGCAAGTATGGGGTGAATCTTTTAACTAGTTTGAGTCTTGCTATAAGCATGATGTTCCTGTTTGTTGCATTGACCCTTTGTGACCCCCCCTCTAACCCCCCTCCACCCAATACCCACTCCCCTAAAAAAATTACAAACAAAAAAAAGAAGAAGAAAAAAGCTTACACATAAAACCGCCATCACCCTTCGCCATGTTTCTTTGCCTGCTGCAAGCAGAGCCCAGAATGGACTGGAACAAGGTGTCCCAGGAGGAACTGGCGGAAACTCTGAAGCTCAACCTCAATGTGCGGCACGCCAAGAACGTCATCCTCTTCATGGGAGACGGCATGGGTTTCAGCAACAACGCAGCCTCCAGAGTCTACAAGGCACAGAACGAGGGCACCAGCTTTAAGGACGCCCGGCTGGCGTTCGATAAGTTCCCCTACGTCGGCCTCTCCATGGTAACCTTCTAAACAATGTTTTGTTGTCGTTGTGGTAGACATTGACATAAGCATATAAACATATTTTATTCACAATTTCTAAACACAATACACAAACAGAATTTAAGCTGTTGACAATGATAGAAATTGTAGGAACAGTACAACCATTTTAATGGTTGTCTTCCCACTGCCCCTTATTAAAAGAACACAAGAAGTATTGCAACAGCAGCATGCCCAACTGATTTCCAGCACTATAAAATCGCCATGAGTGCGCACTCTCACAAGTCAGTACCCGTCCTGATATGATCTTAGATGTTGCCAGGATGCAAAGCTCCATCCAACAACAACATCACCTTCTTTGTTGTTGTTGTAACCATGCCATTCACCATCGTCCCAGACCTACTGTGTCGACCAACTGGTGACGGATTCTGCTGCAGCAGCGACGGCCTACCTGTGCGGGGAGAAGGCGCGGGCCGGGGTGATCGGGGTCAACCAGAACGTGTACTTGGGGCGCTGCGACCTGGTCAACGGGAACAAGCTCACCTCCATCCTCCGGCACTCGCACAACGCAGGTAGGTTAGCGTCACGATGTTTGGGGTGAGGATCGCGGTGTGGCGTGCTCAGCTGTGTCCCGTGCTCAGCCGTGCACATACCGTCAAACTCAAGGCATTGTCAATGGTCGTGAGTCACTAACCTTATAAATTTAATATAGTGTTTTTGGTAAAGATGTTTTCTATATGTGTACCAAGCGATTTGTTTCTAGGTGGTGTGGGTTTAGAAATATTTCACTTTTCCTGGATTTTCTGTATGAAGATTGCTCACCACCATTGACAATGCCTTGAGTTTGATGGTACGTGCAGTGCAAAACATTAGTTTTAATAAAAATTAATAGAAATCAAGAACCCTAACCTTATAAACTTAATATAATCTTTTTGGTGAAGATGTTCTCTATATGTGTACCAAGCGATTTGTTAATAGGTGGTGTGGTTTTAGAGATATTTCACTTGTTCTGTATTTTCTGTATGAAGATTACTCACGACCATTGACAATGCCTTGACTTTGAGTCTAATGACAAGGCTGAGCACGGGACATGGCTGAGCACGCCACACCGGGTTACCCACACGTAACAGTACGGCACTGGCCGGAGCGAACCCCTAATGGGACACCCACGGAAGGGTGTCAGGTGTGGCATGGGATGAATCCCTCTTTTGCAGTGATCAAACAAAAACTATCGCTCCTCGGTAGAAATGCTCAGAATGTATCCACCCCAGTTACAACATCATTTATTTCATCACAGAACAATGCACTGGTCAGGGGTCTAACTTCCACATATATAGACAATTGCACAGCTGGGTACCACCTGAGATTACAATTCTTTTTTTATTTATTAATGTATATAATGCTTCATAGCATTTTCTTTCATCGAGTTTCATTCCAATAGTTCCATCAGTTTAATTCCATCTGCGTACTATCTCAAAACCACAAGCTTAGGCCTCTGTTTAGCTTTATGCAAAGACCCTATAATACTAAGACAGCTCACTCCCTATCTCTCCCATGGTAATGTAAATTTCGCAGTGCCACCTTGTGGTGGGTTTGATCAGCCTGGCTGCTGGTAGGTGTTTCACATGTAAACACATACAATTATATTTTACATGAGATAGGTAAGTATGAATACACATCAATATGAAATTGCTATGAACAAATACACATCATCGCCATCATCACACAGCTTTCACATTCATATATACATTTATACATATCATATAGCAACTGTTTAACCAAGAGAACAGCCAGCACACCAAGTGGTGGGTTTGATCATTTTGATTACACAGTACAGGCTGAGTGAGCCGTCTTAGTATTATAGGGTCTTTGCTTTATGTTAAATAACATTGGTATAAATCCATAAAAGTAAAACAGTAAAACCTCTTTAAATCGACCAACCATGGGACCGACGTTAAATGGTCCATTTAGGGAGGTGGTTCGTTTAGGGAATTAACATTTTTTGTTATAATGGTATTGTATGGGTGTTCGTCTGAGACCCAAATAAAGCGATCGATCTATCGTAGAATGGTTAATCTGTGGGGGTGATCGGTTAGAGAGGTTTTACTATAGTATATGACTAACACCCGCTCCCCCAGCCCTCTTCCGTCATGTGATTTCAATGACCATGATGTGAATTTTGGATGGCCCCTTTACTAATTACTCATGAAACCACGTGGGTGGTGTCTCTGACAGGGAAGATGACTGGGGTGGTGACTACTACGAGCATCACCAATGCGTCGCCGGCCGCGGCGTACGCCAACTCGCCCCACAGGAGGTGGGAGGTAGACAGCGGGATGCCACCTGGCGTCAGTCAGTGTAAAGACATCGCGCGCCAGCTGATTGAAGACACAGCTTTCATGAATGTGAGTTCAAGATTCTTGTATTTTTATAACTTTTTAATTTATTATTGTTGTTATTGTTATTATTATTGTTATTATTGATTATTGTTTGGTATATTAGTTGATTAGGTAAGGGGTATTTCAATCGCGGACAATTGGACGTCCCCAATCGACTGTTCCTGGCTCTCTCCCAATAATGCTGAATTTCAGGCTATGTAGTGACAAGTATAACTTTTTATGTCATTGGTTTGATCTGACCACAAGTGTTTGCGGGCCTTTCATTGGAGGCACATGTAAGGGTTTTGATTTCCCTTCCCGGACTGTAGTCATGTTAAGAACCAACACGAATAAAGAATATAATAATTATAAAAGTGTCCTGTTGAATTCTTGGGCAGTAAAATAGACACAGGTACCTGCTGTGAAAGTACAACGTCTGAACACTTTGACTTCTGGATACTGAATGGTTTATTCACGTCCAGGGCTCGCTGAACCCCCGGCTATACTTTCCATGACGTACATACTCCTTTGTCTCACTCACCATCTAGAACCTCATGCATTTCATTAGCATATATTACACACGTGTCTGGACGTCTATTACGCATATATCACACCAGCTACAGTAGTAAGTCTTGCTCTAAATCTAGAGTTGTAGATTTTAAATTCAGGAAGTGTCAAATGTGTGGGCAGAAACTGACTACAAGGTATTGGATTAATTAAACTTGCACTATATGGAAACATGTTACACTTACAGGTACACTCAACTTTTCATTGCTGACTTCAAATCTACTATTGTATTTGATGTTGCAGACAAGGCATTGCGTCTTCATTGAGTGAGCTAATGTTCTGTTGCAGGTCATTCTTTCCGGTGGCCGGAGCTACTTCCTGCCGAACACAACGACGGACCCTGAATATCCGTCACAGAGAGGGAAACGCGCAGATGGCCGCGACCTCATCCAAGTGAGTATGTCTGTCTATCTGTATATAGCCCCTGTCACACGTCACCGGATTGAGCAACGGACAGAATTGTCTAGTCCCGGCGTCATAAGTATCAAAATGTATTAAAATGTGTCAAAATGTTGCGATATCGGGTCAAAAGCTGCTGGATGAACGGATATGAAACGGACATGAAATGGACATGACCGGATAGACTATGGATGGTAAGTGGACTAAACGGACTCAAACCAGACAAGAAACATAGACGTCAATCCGGTGGCATCCTTTCCAAGTTTTGTGCATGTTCAAAACTTGTACGGACACAAACCGGACTATCAACGGACTTTGTTCGGTTTCTTTCCGTTTCCTCCAATCCGGTAATGTGTGACAGGAGCTTATCTGTCTATATATCTGGCTAGCTGGACAGTCGATAAACAAGACGTGAGTGCCATAGTGACTTTGACAAATACTTTTGCTTTATCACCTATGTTGTCCTGACGTCGCTGGAGTCCTATCATCAGAGGGGCGATCAAATGTTGTCGTTGCTTATTGGGGTTTTATTACCTATGTTGTCCTAACATTGCTAGAGTTCCATCATGAGAGGGGAAATCAAATGTTGTCGTTGTGTGTTAGGGTTTTACATCATGGCAACATCTAAGGTAATATCAGGATGGACACTGACTTGTGACAGTGCGCACTCATGACGACTTTATAGTGTTGCCCCACTGGGAGACCAGGCCACCCGCACCATTACCCAGTTTCCTACTCATCCGCATTATCCTGAAACTGAGCTAACCAGTCCATGCCTTATCCTAGTAATGTAGAGCATCAATGGAGGTAGTATCGAGTGTAAATCTTGTTTGACTCACCCCGAAACCCATCACAAACATGCTTAAAATAACACCTAATATCAATAATCTCCATTCTTTAATACTGTTGATATAATAAACTATAATGCATACAATTCATTTCGTGAATATAAATAACCAACCGATGCATTTAGTATACCATTGTTTGTAATAAACTGTTGTTATTGCATCGTGACAAAGGACTACCGACGCCATCCTTCAATGAATTTAATTAGTCAGGTATATGTGCTGCATAGTTTGATTGATTGATTGATTGGCGGTTGCTTTACGCCGTGTCAGCAGCATAGGCCATATTCACGGTGAGAAATGTTTGTTTTTTGTTCAAACCATCGCTTTTACATGTAAAAGCAGACAATCAATTATGTGCCAATAGACACTCATTAAATTAGAAAGCTCACAATCATATATTTGTGGTCAAGGGAAACAAATTCCCATAGAAAAAGAAAAGTTTTTTTAATAATTGATAGAATCTATTTAGTAAACTATATGAGGTGGTACAGTCCAGCTGCCCTCAAAACATTTATCCTGTTTTACCTTAGTAAAAAGGTCATGCATACTGTCTGCAGTGTAGAACTGTTGGCACAGGGCCAAAAAATCAACGTAACTTAGTAAAATGTGTTTGAGTGTCAGCAGGGACTGACACCCAATACATTCAGGGGGAGGTTCCCCCTTGAGCAGAAAAGCATGTGTAAGCGATGAGTGACCAATACGGCAGCGGCTAAGGACCACTTGGTCCCGCCGACCTCCCGCATGAGTCTGTGGTGGCTTTCCCACAGATGGTTCAATTTCTTTAAGTTTATTAATATTTTCATCCCACTCATGTTGCCATTTGGATTTTATGTGGGTGGCTATTAGTGGTTTCAGATCAGAGTGAGGGATCAGACACGGTTCAAGATCACAGTTCAGGGCCTTCTTCGCAGCCCGATCAGCTCGTTCGTTTCCTTGTATGCCGGCATGGCCAGGCACCCAGCACAGGTGGATTTCATACCCATCCGTTGGTGCTGCATAGTACATTATGTGAATATACATAACCAACCAATATGTTTATTATGCTATTATTTGTACAAAGCTATCCCCACAGCATGACATCTACCACTGGCGCCATCTTATTTCTTTTGGACACCATAGCGGCGTTCTCAAGCCTCCTCCCCTTCTTCTTCTTTTAAAAAAAAAGAAGAAAGAAAAATCAATTTAAAATTAAAAGACTTGTTCCTGTAGTGTAGAGTTCTACATGTAACACATGTAAGAATGCCCTGCCGTTCTTGTCTGTCTTTCTCCAGGAGTGGAAGACAACGATGGCTGCCAGCCCAGGTATGGCGGAGCGGTACAAGTACGTGGAGAACCTGGAGGAGTTCAATATGGCCGACCACAACAAGCTCCAGCATCTCTTCGGTTAGTTCAGAACAGAAAAGATGAGCCCACACAAGGGCTGGTTTTAGGGTGGTTTGTTGGGAGTTTACGTCATAACAACATCTAATGCAACACCGTATATATATATATATATATATATATATATATATATATATATATACATACATTTTGATATATATATACATATTTATATAGATATGTATTATGTATACGTATTTATATTAGATATATATTTATATAGATATATATTTACATAGATATATATTTAGATATAGAGTAAAACCTCTCTAACCGACCACCTCCACAGATCGACCACTGCCCTCTATTTGGATCCCGACAACACCATTGTAACCATATTCTAACTCCCTAAATGGACCAAATAAAGTCGGTCCCAAGGTTGGTCGATTTAAAGAGGTCTTACTGTATTATATATAATATAATATAATATATAATATATATCAATTGAGTCCACAGCTGGAAAGAATAAGACGGCATTAAGTAATGGGTTAAGTCAAGTGTAATCGATGGCAAGAGGTTAACTACCCCTTGCCTACATATTATTTAAAATAAAGTGAGCAGCGAGTAAGGGAAGCGGCTAGTGTGGAGGGAAACCTGATGGAGGCGCCACAAACAATATCAAGTAATAATGGCGCAAAAGTAACAGGTTGGTAATGACTTAGTTAAATTTATATTTGTATAATTCATATACACATATATTTTATTTTGGTATTTATTGTGATTTAAGTCCATATCATATTTAATAAGGTTTTCCCTTATATTTGTTTCTTAATTGGGTTGCAGTGAAATCGAAATGTACATATAAATTATAAATACAGTAATACCTCTCTTCAAGAGGCCAATGTGATTGCCAAACCCCGGCCATGTGCGGACAATCATTGGTTCATTTGATTGTTCCCCCGATGACAGGAGATTTACCATGTCAGGACAATATTGGTCTGGATGCAGGATCTATTGAAGGCAGGTAACTACTGTATATAAATGCATTGCTGTATGGATGCACTGAGTGTATTCTTGCATTCATGGGTAGTTAAAAGTGTAACTATATAAATACACATTATTAATCCTAGCATTTCATTGACCTCCATCGAAGGGCTCTTCGAACCAGTTAATATGCATTATGAAGTTGATCGGATGAATTCAACCAAGAACCCCTGGCCAGAGCCATCCATTTCTGAGATGACGGAAAAGGCTATCAGGACCTTGAGTAAAGCAGAGAAAGGCTACTTTCTCTTTGTTGAGGGTAAGTTAAAGCTATTTACAATATGCTGCCTCCATTGTCGTAATATATCTATTAAAGTTGCATGGTCCGATGCCATTTGAATTTGTGTCTTATTTTTTAGATAAATATATCAAATTGATCGTTACGAGCTACTAATCATTAGTCCGGAGTGATTTTGATTAAAGATGATTAGTTTTGAAGTAATTTGAGCTGAAAGAACCAAAAATAATTTCGACAAGCTTGTCAAAAGTCCTGTGGCTATCTATGACCTAGATGGTCATCTTGGGGTGACCACGTGATGTGAGATGACCCTGCACAGTAGGCCTACTTGGTTGGGCGGGAGGCTAATGAGGTCACGAGATTGGCCTCCCTGCATAATGGGTGTTTCAAAGTGAGTGTCTAAAGGGGTGAGCTTATAAATTCACTGGTTATTCTGTATATGCTGTCTCAAATCATTAGCTAATACACCAATATAGGATCAAATGTAAGTAGTTGTTTTAATTTTGACAAAATTATATTTCATCGGACCATGCAACTTTAAACTCCACAACGAGATCCCACAAGTGAAATTTTGCACCCAGTGGATGTCGTAAAAGTGGACTTCCGCTTGGACCCTTCTTAATCAGGAATGTAAATCGACGTACATGCAAAACAACAACCCGTGTTATCGTGGCCACAAACTGGGTTTCACAAATTAAAGCTGCATAATCTGATTCAAAAATCTAATTTTCTAAAGAAAACACTTACCGAGATTTGATCGGGTATCTAACTTAACAAGTTGTGCACTTATTATTAACGCAATAGAGGGTAAGCACTGACATCACGCTAAACGGAAGCGTGGCCATTGTGGCGATAGAACCCACAATAACAAACCCAACACACTTAATGCATTGTCAATGGCAGTGAGCAATCTTCATACAGAAAATGTGAAATATCTCTAAAACCACACCACCTAGAAACAAACTGATTGGAACACATATAGAAAAAATATTCAATGAATAGATTATATTAAATTTATAAGGTTAGGCTTCTGCATTTCTATTAACTAAAGAGAGAGAGAGACAGAGAGACAGAGAGAGAGCAACCATTTAGATGCTTCGCAACCCAAATTAGGCTTGCTTTGTAGGACACTTTTAGGATGACCTTTTGAGTGGAGTCTACTGTATCACTTCCCAGACACATCTTTGTTTAGATAGCTGATATAAATAGAAGCTAAATATAGTCACACTTGGTATCTAAATAATATCTGTGTAACAAACAAACAAAACAATACAACATATAGCACAACTGGAATTCCAATCTACTACTTATAGCTAGGTATGCGGGTAATGCAGTACGTATCTGCTAAAATACCTCAGGGAGTTTGACGCCCCTGCCTTGCAAAATTATAAACCACTGCCTTGTGGTATAGGTTCTTGATAGAACCAAAGGCTAAGGGAGCAAACTCTAACAGAAAACCATGCTTACATGGCAGCGTTAAGGGCGGTTATGAAGGGAACTCCCAACATCTCCCGGCCAGCTACTGCAGGGACAAATAGTTTGCGCCTGTCTTGACATGTTCTTGCTGGTGTGAGACCTCTATTTGCTCCCCAAGAGAGTGCTGGTCGTAACTTGCAAAAGCCAGCAGCACTTCAACACTTTGCAAGCAGCTTTTATGAAATGCCCTACCACACGAAATAGCGGCGATTAAGAAATAAAAGCAGTCTTTGTCACATTGCGACTGACAGCATGATGATGATGATGACTTATAGCAAGCACCCAGAGCCAAGAATAATCCACGAGACCTTCGAATGACCAGCAACTGACAATAGTGGGAAGGAGAAGAGTCACACTGTAATGTTCTAGATATTTGGTCCAGTTCAGTGTACAATGAGGTCAGCTGGTCCATCTCCACCCCTCTGAACCCACGCACATACAGTTGGCATGCACAGTTGTATCACACAGAGGTCGTAATCGATTAATCAACTCGTGTCACCCGACCCACTTTTTACCGCATGTGGACATCCTAAAGACTCGGGTTGAATAATCGAATATGCTTCTCCATGCTCGGGGTGGGAAAAATGGTGGCTTAATCCCAAAACATTTTTTTTTTTTAATAACCGATATAACTACAGCAAAATAGGATTTAAAGTATTTTATGATTGCATAGCTTAGACTTTAGTTATATTTCCATTTCTTGAATCTGGGTTATTACCAAAAAAAAACATGTAGGACTGGTACTGGTAGCTGTTAACCTGCAGGAGGGTACCAGGAGGGTACCAGCGCAAATGCAACGTCATCGTTCCTGGCCACCCCTAACCAGTATGTTGGTTACTGGGGTCAGACCTTTTTGCACATGGCACATGTATTTGTCAACTCCACTCACGGTGTTCAATTTGAAATTCTAGCAACTCGGGTGACCCAAGTCGCCAGGGTCGTGTTAAAGGGAAAAGGTATAGGTGGTCAGGAAAACAAACAAACTCGGAATAGTTCTAATTTGTGCCACAGATACGGTGCATGCTTAGTACTGATCTTTTCCACTAGGTGGTGTAGAGTGACCTAGATTGCTCATGTGACAGCTGTTGTTGTGAAGATGGCTGGGTGAGTGGAGGGAAGAGAGAGTAAAACTGGGTATTTTCAATTTACTTTAGAGTAGTTCAAACATGATTTTATATTTGCTTTAATGTAAAATATATGTCAGTACAATTACATTGCATAATTCAATCAGAAACATATAGAATGAAAAACAATTTTTTGATGGGATCCAGAGCAAACAGACAGGCTTCCTGTTTTAATGCTATGATGGCAGCAGCCGTTCTGGTTGTGCCTATGCATTACCGTTTGGACCCGATCCATCACAACCGGGTTCTGCCACTTAATGCTAAGATGGCAGCAGCCATATTCTTTGGGTTCTACTACATATGCACAGCGATAGGTGGTTGGTAGAAAGGAGTTGCCATGGTTACGAGGAGAGGTCAGGGCTGGGTCAGCACTCTGTGGCTGGTGCGTGAGAAGCTTTTTCTGTCACTCTCCATGCATATATTGAGTCATACAGGGAGATAATTATTGTAAAGCTGTCCTGGAGAGCATTTATCGGACTCCAATTCTGATCTCGCCAATCTATATGAAGTCATTTTAATAAAAGATTTGTCATTTGTCATTTCCAAGCTAGCTGCGGTAGAGTCCAAACTCCTGAAAGTATGAACACACTCTATTATGTTGCTAGTCATCGTCTGCTCCCACTATTAAAAGCAACAGCAGACGGCATTCATTTCCCAAGCGAATATTATGACTTAAAATACAGTTCTTTTGGGAGGAAATGACATGTTTCTTTAGGCAATGTTTAAGTCTACCTAAGACAGCAACATATATGCTTTACTTCGAAATAACTTTTATTTTAATATGCTAACTTCGGAGACATTTGTGAAAACATTCAAAATATACACCGAAATACTGGACATAGGCTTTACCCATTTTTTGAGTGTAGCAGTGAAGTACTGAAGCATCAAACCACAATAAATCTTTAAGAAGTGCACCAGTATCTAAATCTAGATAAATGTTTTGGTTTCGAAAAGTTAATGCCTTCATCGGACGATGCAGCTTTTAATAAAATAATCCTTTAATGACTGCTTCTGCTTGAATTTCTGCTACTGGTCTTGTGCAGTGTGAACGTACATACATATACATACATACACGCATACATACATTCATTATGTAATTAATTCATAGTCAAGTGCCATTGTACAAAAAAAAGCGACATCTTAGTAAATTATCTAACGTCAAATATATGTCAGTAGAAGAAAGAGGTACAGTGACAGAGGAAACATTAAAAACAAAATCAAAATGGAGCTAAATATACTGCTAAAATAACGGAAAATAAATAAAATAAAATAAATCCGTTCATGATTAAAGCAAACTCTTAGAAGTTAGAAGGTGTAAATGCCAGGCGTTTTGCACCCAGGAGGTAACTTTAAACTTTTAAAACCTAAATCTAATGACAACTAGGTGAAGGAAGTTAGGGAAAGTAACTATATGTAATCAAACAACTAACCAATTGTATAACTAACAAGCTCACAGAGAGTAGGCAGATATGGGAGAATGCTCACAAACATTGAAACAGAGAAAGAATGCATGCAGTAGATGGTTACACAACAATTGAAAGTGACAAAACAACGGGAGCCATGAGACTATTACTGTCTAGCGCCAAACAAAATATCACTAGACTTAACTGTTATGGGCAGCATAAATACAACATCACACACACAAAAGAAAGAAAAAAAGACGACAACTGGGCCGATGCTTCTAAATATCTTTAACAATCTATGCGCTTTCTATTGGGCGTCCATTGAAGGGGGGCGCATTGACCATGCGCACCATGACAACAACGCATTCCGGGCAGTCAACGACACCATAGCCTTCTCAGAAGCCGTAAAGAAGGCGGTGGAAATAACAGACGATGATACCCTCATATTGGTCACTGCCGACCACTCGCATGCCTTCACCTTTGGGGGTTACTCGGAGATCAACACGGACATCTTAGGTAAGTCCGCTTTCCTCTGACCAGACGGGATGGCTGAATGAGTTCAGCGTAAATATATGGCGCCTCAACCATTTAACATCACATGTTACAGGAATTTTAACTTTATAATCTATATATATTATATATATAATCTCTGTATATATAATCTATATATAGTATAGTTATACAAATCTTACCAGGGTACAGATGATGGATAACTATTGTTTTCCCAAGGTACAAGCCTTGGATAGTCATGGGCTAGGGAGAAGGAAGCACATCCAGGTCCAGCAATCTTTACCTACTTATTCAGGATCAAAATGATTGTAAACTTATATGGATACTTCAATGTTTTCGTTTTGGCACAAGCAAACGTAATAGTCGTGGCAGGGTTGGGTGGGCGGGCCCTAGCCCATGACTATCCGAGGCCTGTACCTTGGGAAAACAACAGTTATCCATCATCTGTACCCAGGTAAGATTCGTATCAATCAATCAATCAATCAATCAATAGTTCCGTCCTATAGTCGAGGGTTGGATGCAATGGTTCTCCACTTGTCCCGATGGTGTGCTGTTCTGATAGACTGTGAATAATTCAAGCCTGTCCACTGTGAAATATTTGTAAACCATGATGTTCTTGGTCTCCCTCTCCCTCTGCTGCCATTCACCTTCCCTTCCAACAATGTACGGTATATTGAACTCTGACGAATGATGTGGCCACAATAGATAAGTTTCTTTGTCTGTATAGTGGCAAACAAGATTTTCTTATTTTTAATTTTTCTGAGAACTTCTTTGTTGGTGATCTTCTTTGTCCATGATATTTTCATCATCCTTCGATAAGTCCACATCTCAAATGCTGCTAAACGTTTGTACATTTTCTTAGAGATTGTCCATGTCTCAGCCCCCTACATTAGAGTAGAGCGCACATAACACTGAAGAATATGCTTCCTTGTTTGTATTAATATCTTACTTGATGTTAACAAGATTCGTATAACTATACTATTTTACCTCGGTACTAAGCCTCTGGCTACTCGTACCCGAGGGAGACCTTTATGTAACCTCATTTTTATCCTTTCTCATTCTTAATTCTTATACATATGTATTATCAACAATATGCAATTTTTACTTCTCACCTGTCTTGTTAGTCAGTGAGTAAGCGAGTCAATAGGCTGCTTGACTTCTCTAGTTGTTTGTTGTAATGTTTTGCAAATGATCTAGCCGTCTTCCAACCTGCATGGGCCAGGATTCTCTTCACTGAGATTCCTAGTTGTCTTGCTTTCGAGACCATGGCCCCTCTCAGTGAATGGGATGCATAACATCCAGTATTGACGCCTGCCTCCTTAAGCACCTTTATGGTCCATCTTGCGAGTGTGTCTCTCGAGATAGCCATATACGGCTTAATAAAGCTAATCAAAAGCTGCCTGGAATGCCGTATTCCTTTTGTCTTGGATATGTAGGCCCTAATGGCCGACACTACACACATACGCCGATCATCAGGAAAACTATTCACATGCACCATGGACAGTGGGTCTCCTGTGCGGTTCGATTTGAGTAATTGGTCTAAATCAAACGTTGCCTCTGGGCTATCTATCTGTCTATCTGTCACTAGCAGTAACAGGACTGCTAATTTAAATCCTAGTTGTTTAATAGATAAATGTTTATTACTAGGCCATGACTTAAATAACTTAAATACGACCATTACGTCCCCAAATCTGTTATATTTTGTTTTTGGTGGGTTTCTCTCATAAACCGACCTTAAAAACCAGTATACATTTTGGTGTTTCCCAACTGTTTGTCCATCTATTCTTGGTAGAATTATCGACAGTGCACATCTTGCTGCATTAATTGCACCATATCCTAATCCTTCATCTTCTAGCATTCTTAGAAAAAGGACAACTTGAGCTATTGTAGGCCTTAATGGCTTCACTTTCTTAATCAAACAATGAAGTCCCCATTTCTTCAATAACTTGTATATAGTTTAACTGTGCCTTTCCTCCAGGCATGTGAAACAAGCCTTTGTTCTGTAATTTTGTCGAGCCCAAACTGCTGTAAATGTTTGTTCAGAAAAGGAATGCCAACTGGGGTGTTGTTGACACATCTCCGTGTGTTGTCAGCGGACCTTGGTGTTGCAAATTTGTCCTTGCTCATGGAACCTGAGCATGTCCCTCGCTCCCAATGCCACTACCGCCAGCCATGACTGTGTGTCACATTCCAGTACTGTGAGCGATCCATTCTGATCTTTCTGGCCACTCTGCTGATAATGCTGAATGGTGGGAATATATAATAAATTTCATTATTCCAAACCAAAGAAAAGGCACCCACTCGCCAAGCATCTGCCTCCAGATGCCAAGCTACATATTTGAGTATCTTTTTGTTGTTTCATGATGCAAACAAGTCCACTTGTGGCGCTCCCGATTTAAGACAAATGTGTTCAAAAATACTCTGACTCAATGACCATTCCAAATGACAATGAAAATGGCGGCTTTTCCTATCCACTAACGAATTCTGACTGCGCCACCGTTAGCCATATCTCATGTTGTTGGGCCCAGTTCCAAATTACTTTTGCTACCTGGTTACAAGGTTTGGATCGGGTCCCTCCCATATTATGAATGTAAGCCATCGCTGTAGTGTTATCTGTTAACACTCTAACATGAAATTTAGGTATGCGCACTAAGCTGCATAAACCTAGATAAATTGCTCTAAGTTCTAACACGTTAATGTGATCAGAGATTTCATCTTCCAACCAACGTCCACCAGTTGCTTGTTGGTCCCTATGAGCACCCCATCCTTCTAACCACGCATCTGTCATGACAATGGTGTTGGGTTCACCCATTCTAATGGGGTTAGGAGAAGAATTAATGTGTGAATACCACCACATAATGTCTTCTAAGCCTTCTGGTGAAATAGTTATTTTGCGTTCAAAATTACCTTTAGTGCGGGCTAATGCTAAGTTCTTATCTATTTCTAGCAACTTAATATGAGCTTTTCCATAAAGAATAGCTGGGGCATAAGCTATCATAATCCCTATCAATACAGCAACCTGCCTAATCTTTGACCTATTTAAACTCAATAACTGGTCTGCTGTAGTCACAAACTTATCTAGTTTGTGTTGTGTTAATGAGACTGTCATGTCTATTGCTTCCACAAAAAACCCCAAACACTTTTTAAATCTTTGTTGGTTTCAATACTGATTTTGTATTATGTATATAAAACCTTAATCTGGTGAAAGTGTCACATAAATCCTTAACCACCATTTGAGATTCTGTTTGTGTTTGAGCCACAATAAACGAATCATCAATATAAGGGAACATAACATGTCCTTTTCTGGCCATATGCGAAAATATTGGCTTAATCAATTTAGTAAATAAACGTGGCGCACACGCTAACCCATTGGGCATACATGTAAACTCATAGAGCTGCTCATTCCAACAAAACCGAAGAAATTTTCTATCTGATTTGTAAATCGGGACGGTATAATACGCATCGCTGAGATCAACACTAGCAAGCCATGAGTTTGGTGTAACCAAATCCCTCGCCGTTTCCAAAGAAAACATTTTGAAATGTTTATATTGAACTGATTTATTTAACTTAGTTAAATCCAAAATTAGTCTAATGTCCCCATTGGGTTTGGGTCTAGAAACAAAATTGGAAATAAATTCGCCTGCGACATGAAGGACTGGCTCAATGATACCTTTGTCACAAAACTTAAGAACCTGTTCATTTAACGCCTCTCTATCTGTTAAATCAAACTGGTATGGAAATGGAATTCTATTCTGTACCAGCTGTTCCATTAGTGGAATCCTGACTCCCTCCACAATACTAAGAACCATAGAATTATCCGTAATTTCCCGCCATTCATTAAGATAATTCTTAATATTTCCTGCTTCAAAATTGCTTACAGGAGTTTCTGTGGTGATGGGAGTCTGTGTGGCAACTTCTTTCTACTTGTTGCCTGGGCGAAGGAATGGCTTTTGTGGGGTGAACTCCCTCTTGAACGGTCGGTTCCTGTCGTTCCACCCGAAAGACTGTCGCTGTCCTCTGCCTCTCGACTGGTAGCCGTAACCTGTCCCTGACCGGCCCCCTCGTCCGGTTTGACGGTTTCGAAAATCCTGCCTGGCTTTCTTGAAGCGTGCATGATTCGCGTCACCACCCTTCTTTTTGTCGGCGTCCATGTGCTTACCACACTTGCTGCCCGTCTCCACCTGCTTGAACAGGTACTGGAGCTGTCCGCCAAACATTTTGGACTTATCCAGTGGTTTACCTTTGATGGGCTTGGGAGGAAGAAACAAGGTGTACTCCTTCCCATTGTTGTCCACGACTTTCTTGGACCTGGCAACCTCCTTTCCTGCATCAGTGCAGATGGCTTTGAAGACATTCTCAAACCGCCGGTAGGAGAGAAAATTGCTTGCTGCTGTCAGCATCGCAATTCCGCCATCCATCTGTCTGCAGAGAGATGAGAACTTGTTCTCAGCCTGCATCCGATTTGCAATCGGCGCAATCGTTGCCAAAGCTCCCAACACCGCCTTGTGAACCATGTGGAGCACCCCCTCCGACTTCTTTTGGTCGTCACTCAGCTTGACATAACTGTCCATCTCTTTTATGACCGAGTCTGGGATCCCTTTAATCCCGATGAATTTTTCACCCAGCTTAGTGATGACCTCCGCTGGCTTGAAGGTATTGAAGTTCCCTTTGATGGTCTCCCGCATTATCGTGGTGGTGAGGACCTTCTTCGCCTTCTCATGCTGACATTTCTTCCGGGCCTTCCCACCGATCTTAGCATACTTCCCTGTATGCTGGGTGTCCGAGTCAGACTCTGTCGACGACGAGTCTGATGAAGAGTCTGAAGAAGAGTCTTTGTTGCTCTTCTTCGTCTTCTTCTTACACTTTTTCTTCTTCACCACGGGCTTCTTTCGTGCCCATTGGGGAATCTTAAAAGAAACCCAGGAATAAATCCTCACGATGTGAATGGCTCCAACCACACATCTCTCCGTTCGACAATGGGCGGCTTAAACAGTAACAAAGAACAATGGCGACATTGTTCTATCAATGTTTTAATAAAATCGTAAACCACCTACAAAACCTTACCAAAAAGCAGCGGTAACATACATTTCATCATAAATGCCGTCAAATACCAATGCTTACTCGTTAGTATGTCGTTCTAGGTAGAAAACTGCCGGAGCAACTCAACAAACGTCCTCCCGTTGTGAGTTGATTATGCTAATTGCTGGACCCGGATGTGCTTCCTTCTTCCTCGGCTACGAGTAGCCAGAGGCTTAGTACCAAGGTAAAATATATATATATATATATATATATATATATATATATATATAGCTAAATCAGTATAGTATACCAGTTATGTTATTAATAAGCAGGCAATCAATGATAACACAATGATAAATAATGGAGAGAGATAATTGTTACAGGTTTGACAACTGAGATTGTGAACGGAAGTGATGTGAAACTTCTGCTGGCGGATGACGGGCTCCCGTTCACCACACTGAGCTACAGGTGAGTCAGGGGTGGATGTCAGGGATGTCAGAGCAGTCTACAACTCACAGAGTTCCAGACTTATCAGTGTAGTCCCCAGCTCATGGAGTTCCAGACTTGTCAGTGTAGTCCACAACTCACAGAATTCCAGACTTGTCAGTTCAGTCCCCACCTCGGAGAGTTCCAGACTTGTCAGTGTAGTCCACAATTCCCAGAGTTCCAGACTTCATCACAGCCGTCCCCAGTTCACAGAGTGTCGCACAACTTTACTTATTTAAAATTATCATGTTTTGGATATGACTATTTATGGTTTTGCATATCACAGCGCTACCTATTTTTATTTAGAGTTTAGTTAATGCTAATGTTCTCTGTGATCAAGTTGTGACTAGTAATGTTATTCAGCCTTAATGACGTGTCTCAGCTGTTAAAGCAATGTAAGCCAGCAAATGTTTACATGGGTCAAAATAATTATATTATAATAATTTTATTTTCTGGCTTTCTCGGTATGTGCATATGTCACCGTAGTGTGCGCAAATAAATCTGATAAAAATGAAGCAAAGGCTGATAATGCGAAATGGACTATTATTATTACACAAAATGGAGGCGGAGTGGGCAGATGGTGGCAGGGAAGAAGAGGAGTAGAGCTGCTTGGAGCAGACCTCCTGCCCTCCAGGCCATCATGCACCAACCACCAGCAACTACAGAAAAGGCTACAGGAGTTTGGAGGAGACAATATACCGACCAACAGGATAACTGCATTCTATCATAATATATGCTTCTCTGTGGCGGAGTGGTTAGAGTGTCTGACTTTTTTCTAGGTCAGACTCCTAATCTGAGGGTCAGCGGTTCGATTCCCCGTGCCCCCAGCTCTGCCAATTTGGATTTCCACCGCGGTGTATAACTTACAGCGTCATCAAAGGCCGGTTGCTCTCATACCATGTCTATGTGGTGTGGGAGGTTAAAAATCCCTTGGGTCAGTAAAAGTGTAGGCTCAGGCTTTCTATCGACCAGCAGTGGAGTGGGGAAGACCAGTGGTCTGTGACTGGGATTTCCCCTGCTTGGGACAACTAATGTATCAAAAAAAAAAAAAAAGAGAGACAAATAAGTGTTCACACTTCCTGTCTAACATTCGCTATATGTGTCGTGGGGATGATGGGATGGGAAATATTGTGCCTAGAGAGGGACTTGAACTGACATCTCTTTGCATTCTGAGCCAGTGTGCTAACCATTACACCACCTAGGCTCCCTGACATCACCACACTACCCACACCTACCTGTCTATGTGGTTACTTGCCTGAGAGGTCAGTGCAGGCGACTACACTCGTCCCCGTGGAATTGTAAGTCTTTTATTGCTTACAATTACATACATACAGGCAATGCACTAACAGTAACACATACATACACAACATAGGTTCAACAACCATACAGCGCATAGCTTGTAAGGATCATGGTCATGGCAACCAGTGTCGTGGGGGTGATGAAAATGGAAAATATTGTTCCTACAGCAGGATTCAAACCCACATCTCGGCATTCCGGGGCAGTGTGCTAACCATTACACCACATAGGCTCCCTGATATCACCTCACTACCCATGCCAACCTGTCTATGTGGTTACTTGCCTGAGAGGTCAGTGCAGACTACTACATATGCGTAAATACTTTTTACATGACATTATGATTACTACACACAACATATTATCTTGTCCTTAAATGAAATATTAGCAGGTCTAGACACTGGCATAAAAATTTGACTTAGCCATTCCTGATTTGGTAAGATATAGGCCTGCATCAGGATGTCTATGGCACCTTATATTCCCAGGTGGGTATACATTAGGTACTGCTTGCTTGGGGTTGTTTGTAACCTTACAACGGTTACTGGTTGCAGAACTGCATCATTATAGAGAGGCTCTGATAAATTGGCCCAATCTTTGGTTGAAGATTAATCTTCAGTAGGGACGGTTGTAGAAGCTGGGGACATCTTTACAACATTGAAACAGCGAAGCATTGGGGTGGCGCCGAATCTCTTCGGTCTGGCGGTAGTTGAGCACTTGTATCCAGCAGACAGCAGCAACAGTTTCGAGGAAGGGCGGGTAAGGATGGGTGCAGCGGTGGTTCCAGGAACGAGTACATTAGGTACTGATGAGACTCAATGATTAACTTCAACGATTGGATGAGAACCGGTGTTTTCAACATGATATTGCCTTCATCCTACTGAGATGCGACAACGCAGCTAGAGGCTAACATATTAGTGTTTAGTTTGCAAGCACTGAGATTATAGAATATTAGACCAGTTCAGTTAGAACTACAGTGAAGCCTCTCTAACCGACCACCTCCACAGATCGACCACTCCCCTATATCGATTGCTTTATTTGGATCCCAAATGATTGCCCATACAATACCTTTGTAACAAAATGAAAAACTCCCTAAACTGACCACCTCCCTAAATGGACCATTTAAAGTCGGTCCCATGGTCATTCGATTAAGAGAGGTTTTACTGTATTCATGGTTGTACCGGGAAAATGGTGTGAGTACCGTTAGTAGTAATATACAATGGGATATCTCATATGATAGGGGAAATGACCCCATTCCGTATTGATAGTATAACAAGCCATATGAGATGTTATTCAAAGCGTCCCGAATGGTATGGACATTTAGCTATGCAACAAATGAGTCAACTCGCTCCCAGTAGGTACTGGCCGACCGCAAATGCCTCAGTCAGGGCTCAATCATCCAAGAAAATCTGTAATCTAGCTTTTTCTTTCCAGCAATGGACCAAGTTATATTTATCACCACACAAACGGGACACCCGGGTTCCCCATCAAGGGCCGAAAGAATCTAACAGAGGATGGCGAAACTGGAAAGACAGGTATGTGTATATCCGACAGTCTACCCATATAAGGAAGGCGCATCATAAGCAGCTCTTGGAGAAAAAAAATTAATCTGAACCAGATTTTATCAATACAACTCAATCATCTTTGTTTATGACCTGATATAGCAGCGGGTGCTGTGATGCAATGCGGGTATTCCAAGTTCCACTGGTCCCTCAGGAAGGACTAAATTGATAGCAGCCTATACTGGGTACCTATAAGCGATAGCGGACTATACCAGGCCCTTTTAAGTTTAAGTGATAGCAGCCTATACCATGTCCTTTTAAGTGATAACGGCTTATACCGGGTCCCTTTAAGTCATAGCGGCCTATACTGGGTTTCTTTAAGTCATAATGGCCTATACCGGGTTTCTTTAAGTCATAGCAGCCTATACCTGATTTCTTTAAGTCATAATGGCCTATACCGGGTCCCTTAAGTTTAAGTGATAGCGGTCTATACTGGGTCCTTTTAAGTTTAAATGATGGCGGCCTATACCAGGTTTTTTTAAGTGATAGCAGCCTATACCGGGTCCTTTTAAGTGATTACGGCCTACACCGGGTTTCCTTAAGTGATAGCGGCTTATACCGGGTCCCTTTAAGCTTAAGTGAATATCATCTATGTGCTTGTTCCAGCGGGCTATGATTACGTGCAGGACTCTGGGGTGCCGCTGAGGTGGGAGGCGCACGGCGGGGAGGACGTGCCCCTGTACGGCCGGGGGCCCCTCGCCCACCTCGTCTCGGGCACGCATGAGCAGCCCTACATTGCGCACCTCGTCATGTACGCCTCCTGCGTCGGGCCGCCCGGCGTGCGCACTTTCTGCGACGACAGCGCCACCGGGGCGGGCAAGTGGGAAACGTCTGGGGCCGGCCCGAGGAGGCCGAGGCCCGGGGCCGGCGGAGTGGTGGTCAGAGTGGCGACGGTGGTGGTGGCCCTCGTTGTAGTTCGACACTGGATTTAGATTTGGTTTGGTTGCTTGGTTGTTGGAGTTTTAAGTCCTGGCAATATCTAAGGTATTATTATGATGGGTACCGACTTGTGACAGTGCACACTCATGGTGACTTTAAAGTGCGGCCTCACTGGGAGAATAGGCCACCAGCACTATGACCAATCACATTATCCTGACACTGAGCCAACGAGTCCTTGCCCTATCCTAATAATGGTTAGCGCCTGGTTAGGAAGTGACAGATCACTCTTTAAGTCATTGGTTTGACTCGACAAGGGTTCAAACTCATGGATTTGAATCCCATGATCTCCTAAAATGGGAGATGGATGCTCAACTCATTCGGCCATCTTATCTGGTCCATTGAAATTAGATACTACATATACATATATATGTATGTATATGTGATATGCATACCACCACCTAGTGGACGCTTGCACAGTATAGTGCATACAGGTTTGTTATGTTAGCTATAAATATATTTACACATAATATAATACCATAACACATACTATATATATGTATTTCTATGGTAATCAGGGACATAGCTAGGCGTACGCGTGTACGCCAAAACGTCCACATCGTTTTGTCAACAACAACAACAAAAAATAATAATAAAGAGAGAGAGAGGAGGCATGTTCATCCGGAGTGTCGAAAACTCAAGTCTAAAATGTGTAAAATCCGCCAGCTTAAGCTTAAGTGGCCCCCTAAACCCTATTAGGAGTACACATCATTAAAGGTCTAGCTACGCCCCTGGTAATAATAAAATAGGGAGTGTCTCATGACCACCTCCCCCCTATATGCGAATAAGGTGCTCCACCTAGTTGCTCACAGCCGTGTATCCTCACTCACATTTACAAATACACACACACATATATATATAATATATATATATCTGTTCTACAGTGAAGTTATGGGAATATAAACAAGGACATTACTCCCAAACGGTTCCATTATTTGCCGATGCGGAAAGCAGGGCTGCACGCCTTTCTCAGTATTATCAGAGAGCGTGTATATAGATGAGAGGGACAACTCCTGTGAAAATAGGTAACACAGGCTACAGTGGCGCTCCTGGCGGTTATTGTTGAACAAGCCTTGAGTTTGCCGGTACGCGCAGTGCAAAACATTAGTTTTCTTCAGAAATTAATAGAAATCCAGAACCCTAACCTTATAAATTCAATATAATCTTTTTGGTAAACATGTTTTCTATATGTGTTCCAGGCGGCTTGTGTATAGGTCATGTAGTTTTAGAGATATTTAACTTTTTCTGTATGAAGATTGTTCACCGCCATTGAGAATGCATTGAGTTTGCCGTACGTGCAGCGCAAAACGTTTATTTTATTCAAAATTAATAGAAATCCAGAACCCTAACCTTATAAATTCAATATAATGTCTTTGATAAACATGTTTTCTATATTTGTACCAACCGATTTGTTTCTAGGTGGTCTGGTTTTAGAGATATGTCACTTTTTCTGTATGAAGATTGCACACGACCATTGACAATGCATTGAGGCAAACTCAATGCATTGTCAATGACAGCGAGCAATCTTCATACAGAAAAAGTGGCATATCTCTAAAACCACACCACCTAGAAACAAATCACTTGGTACACATCTAGAAAACATGTTTACAAACAAGATTATATTAAATTTATACGGTTAGGGTTCTGTATTTTTATTAATTTTGAATAAAACTGACGTTTTGCCAGTACGTGTACAGCTGTGTCATAAACTGTTCAACAACCACCACTTGGAGCGCCACAGTCGGCAGCTGTTACATGGTCTAGTATGAGAGTTGTCCCTCTCATCTATATACACGCTCTCTGGTATTATTCTATAAGTAATATAACTCTCAGTTTCAACCACAGGAGGCATTTATTTAATATACATTGGTTCTCAGTTTCTGCCATTTAACAAATATATTAGGTTCATGATTGAAATTTACCTTACCTTAGTTAGAGGTATTTTGTCTTATAAATAGCTAACTTTTGTACATATCAAAATTCGGACACCATAAGCTACACTAGTAACATGTTCTATTAAATTGACACCATCCTATGCAACAATAAATGTTTAATAAGCACCCCAGTATCTAAGTTGAATATTGTAGTGGTCTGCACTGACCTCTCAGGCAAGGAGCCGCATAGACAGGTAGCCGTGG
Organism: Branchipolynoe longqiensis; assembly: GCA_030323885.1. Classification (NCBI taxonomy): domain Eukaryota; kingdom Metazoa; phylum Annelida; class Polychaeta; order Phyllodocida; family Polynoidae; genus Branchipolynoe; species Branchipolynoe longqiensis. The sequence continues at coordinate 82,716,655 of CM059189.1, forward strand.
ATAGTGTGTTGATATGATGGAGCCTATGTGGTGTAATGGTTAGCACACTGGCCCGGGATGCAAATAGATGTGGGTTCGAGTCCCGCTCTATGCGCAATATTTCCCATTTTCATCACATCCCCCACAACAATATGTAGGATCAAATCTAGATAGATGCCTTGGTTTTAAAAAGGTGGTGATTTCATTAGGCTGTGCAGCTCTGAGAGACAGATTCGCTTTTTGTTTTAAATCGGTAAAATGTTAATATAATATAAATCTTCAATTTTAATATTAAGCTATTATTTCCCAATGACTTATCTGAGATGATCAGGTTAGTGTTAATTATTCAAAACCATTTGTTTTTGTGACTATGAACGTACCCCCGTAATAGAGATAAAATGCAATGTCATTAAATCTTAAATTGAATTTTTTGACAGATTTTTAGAAGGGGTACTAATTATTCGATGGAAGTGGTGGCTTAAAAATATATATAATTAATGAGTTTTTATTGGGTGGGGGTGGGGGGGGGGGGGGGTATGCACAGACAGTCTATTATTCGAGTATTTAAATCCACATATCAGCTTGCAAATAGTAGATCTACAACAAAATGGCCACAGCGGCCAGAATTCTATCCTGTAAAGTTGATCAAATAAGTAGGATTTTGCAGTTCTTGCTTTCGAGTAAGCCTATTCGATTAGACTCTGAATGGTCGTATCATATATCCACATGTGTAATCTTAGACCTGCTAATATTAATTTTACTTTACTAATGGACAATCAATTCGAGAGCAAATAAAAAAGTTAATGAAAGTCCAAAAACCTTCCATGCCGCTTTGCAGGTGTATGAGTATTGTTTTCATTAACCGTTGGCTACATGTGTACAAGATCTATGGATTGATCCTATGCTACTGAGAATATGTGCAATCAAATCACTAATCTCTAATATTACTACCGTAAAACTATGAAACGTCGCGACAATTACATATGTATTAATTTTGGTGTACTGAAGTTTGAGTGAACTCAAAAAAGAATACCCCCCATTAAAAACACAAGTATAAACTCTGATGTATTTCTTTATATATTTATATATTTGTTTATATATTTTACTGCTATTATTTATACTATAAACAAAAAATTATTTCACCAAAATAAAATTAGCGAAATTATGGTTTTTAATAGCAGTGCGGGAGGTCTGTGTGTGTGTGGGGGGGGGGGGGGCAGTGGGAAGGCAATGTATTGAGGTGGGTCTGAGCCAATAGCGAGTGCCAGTATAGTTTCCCTACCTACTGGAGGAAGGCAGGTTAAGGCAGACGGAGAGGTGAGGTCAGCTGGCCCTGGAACCCGCAGGTGGCCCAGCCTCCGGCCGTGCTGCCACCTGGTGGCCGACACTGGTCCCCGGCATGCCTGCCGCAGTCGCCGATTCCGCTCGTTGGCGGGAACCTCGCTGGGCAGACGACATTGTGAAACAGCTCAAAGAACAGAAAAGAGTACGGGGAATCTTGATGTAGGACGGCGCGCCTCAATAGCGGCATGGTTCCTTCATTAACGGCAGATTGTTCGATTGGTGAGCAGAACCTGCTTAAAGGTCGTCTGTGCCTGCTGTTAAAGGACTTATGAGTGGTTGTGCCGGATTGGTGTACGTGTTATACCGAAGGAATCAAGGCAGTAAGTTACCAACTAAGCGAGGAGGCAAACAAGGAATCACGCCGACTTAGACACAGAAGGAAGACACCGGAAGTGACTGTACACAAACCATGTGTATATATGTGTAACTGGGGGACAACAAAATAAACAGGATTATGCACAATTACAGATAACCAAGCTTCATAATCATAGTAACAACAACAACAACAAATCCGAAGAAGAAATCTGGAACATCTCGCTCATTGGCGTTATATTTAATTAGAGCTTCTCGCTAAGAAATCCAGGAGGTATAATATAAAAAAAAAGAAACTAAACCAGACACAAACAGAAAAAGGGTGGGTCCAAGCTGGGCTGACTTTGACTAAAGCGGCAGCGTGGTTCCAGTGGGCCCGGACAGGGGGCGCCACTGGCGGAGAAGAGATCACCCGGGCTGCCAATAATGGATTTACCCACGGCACGGCGAAACAGACGCTATGAGGAATGCGCGCTCATAAATAAGTAGGTACCTTCCCGCAGCTGCCATTGTGTAAGCGCCGTCAGAAATCGGGTTATGACGTAAGCGCAGGTGTTGCTATGATTGGTAATATTGGCACGCTTAGGTAAATATATGTAGGCGAGGGATATAGATCAGGCATGAGGATCTAGACTCGTACTCGTACCTACCTACCGGGCTAAGTCAATGTGAAAGTGCAGTGTATGTACTGTCAATGTATGTATGTATGTATGTATGTATGTATGTATGTATGTATGTATGTATGTATGTATGTATGTATGTATGTATATAGAGAGAGAGGGGGATAGAGAGAGAAACTGTATATATTATATGTATGGATCGCGCTTTGTTTGAGCTGATTAAAAAAAACAAAAAAACAGTCAAATCTTTCTACATCGACCGGCCATGGGACCGGCTTTAAATGGTCCATTTAGGGAGGTGGTCGGATTAGGTACTTTTTCATTCATTACAATGGTATTGTATATGCGATCGTTTGGGACCCGAATAAAGCGATCAAGATAGAGGAGTGGTCGATCTGTGGAGGTAGTCGGTTAAAGAGGTTTTACTATATATATACATGTATTATATATATATATATATATTATATATATATATATATATATAATACATGTATTATATATATATATATATATATATATATATATATATATATATATAAACACAAGCTACAGTACAAAAGGGAGAAAGACAATGAATGTGGGTTGAGATAATATATTCTGGTCGCAAGTGACAGTAGTAGCGGCGGAAGTATGGTCAGGCGGTGGTGGAGCCACTGGTACCCGTATGAGTAGGAAGCAAATAGATGCAGAGAGCCCATTGGCCAATAATATAATATCGGAATAACATAATACAGTGTAATAAAGACATAGAAATTCCCTTACGCGGCTTTATACTTGCATAATGCTTATACATCACACATATATTATATATATATATATATATATATATATATATATATATATATACACACACAGACATACATATAATATGAAGGGTTCAGGCACAAAAACTGCCAAACGCCATCCAGGTCGAAATTAAACCATGACTACCACATTTAATTTTAAGCTGAAGCTGCCATCATTCCGATAATCAAATCCCCCCCCCCCACACACACACACAAACACTGCTACATCCCCTATAACAATGCCTTACTCAATATGAAATTAATAGACTTCAACTGGAAAGACCAGACGGGATGGCCGAATGAGTTAGAGCGTCCGTCTCCCGTGCTGGTAGATCTTGGGGTCGTAGGTTCGAACCCTGGTCGAGTCAAACCAATGACTTAAAAATTGATACTTGTCGCTTCCTAGCCAGGCGCTCGGCATTATTAGGACAGGGCAAGAACTGGTGTGCTCAGTGTCAGGATAATGTGACTGAGTGAGATACCAGGTCATGGTGCCAGTGGCCTGGTTTCCCAGTGGGACAGCACTATAAAGTCGCCATGAGTGCGCACTGTCACAAGTCGGTACCCGTCCTTATATGACCTTAGATGTTGCTAGGATGTAAAACAACAACAAACAACAACAACAACAACTCAACTGGAAAGCACAACAATAAATTCTATTTTACAGAAAACAATTAAAGTGGATTCGTTGGTTTTTTTCCCCTGAACTCAAATATATATAATATAATCGTGGGGGTGCTGAAAATACGGAATAATATGCCTAGAGCAGATTTTCTAACACACACGTCTTGCCATTCCGGGGCTGGTATGTTAACCTTCCCACTACCTAGGCTCCCGGATGTGATCACCTACCCGTCTGCTTGGCTCTTGCCTGCAGAGAGGTGGAGTGCGAACTATTAGTACTACACTTGTCCCCTAGAATTGTAAGTCTTTTTAATGATTTATGTCCATAAGTCGCTTAATGCTTATAATTACACACAGGCAATGCACTTACAATAGTTTATATACATGTATACACAGGGAGGTTCAACAACCATGCAGAACATAACTTGTATCCGATCCAGTCATGCAGGTCATGGTGCTGGCGGCCTGGTATTCCAGTGGGGTAGCACTATAAAGTTGCCATGAGTGCGCACTGTCACAAGTCGGTACCCATCCTGATATGACCTTAGATGTTGCTAAGATGTAAAACAACAACAAACAAACAAACTGGAAACCAGTATCGTGGGTGGGGGTGGGGTTGAAAGTATGAAATATTGCGCCTAAAGCAGGATTCAAACCCACGCTTCTGGCCATATCTGGGCTTGCGTGGTAACCATTATACTACCTAGGCTCCCTGATGCAATGACTGTATCCACGCCTCCCTGTTAATGTGGCTTCTTCAATAATCCTTGCATGAGAGTCAGTGCAAAATTCCTACAATATGCATACATGGCTCTTTTGATTACATATATAATGAATACAGGTATTGCAGGTATAGCAATACCTCAGGGAGTTTGACACCCCTGCCCTCCAGAGTTGTAAACCATTGCCTTGTGGTACAGGTTCTCGAGCAAACCCTAAACAGAAAACCATGTTACTGTGGCAGCATTAAGGGCGGTTGATGTATGGAACTCCCAACATCTCCCGACCAGCCACTGCTGGGACAAATAGTTTTGCGCCTGTCTTGACATGTTCTTGCTGGTGTGAAACCTCTATTTATTCCCCGAGAGAGTGCCACTGGTACCTTGCAAAAGCCAGCAGCACTTCAACACTTTTGCAGGCAGCTTTCATGAAATGTACAACCGCACAAAACACCATACCGGCCCGGTCGTCGCCCGGGTTTAGGAGAGCGGTAGTCAAGTAATGAAAGCAGTCTTCATCGCATCGCGACTGACAGCATGATGATGATGATAATGAATGGGTATATATATATATATAGATATAAATGGCCCTTTGTGTGGATATATATATCTATATATATATATGGATGGCTTTTTGTTTGAGCATATTCTATATGTGTGTGTAATAACTAATATGTACGGATGCCTCTTCATTTAAGCAGATTTGTATATATAATGCCTGGATGGTTCTCTGCTTAAACAGATTTAGACCTATATATTTATATATACACATATAGAATATTACAGCTCATTCTTTGATTAATATTTATATATATTTCAACAGATTAATACGCATATATACAATATAATGCATTTCGTACATTAATTTATTACACATTTGTTAGTTTGATGCGCAGGTGCTTTCTGCTGTATCAAATGGTACTAATTCCATATGAAGTAATGTCTCAGTTAAATAGCTCAGTACAGAAAGGAAGATGTGCCTTTATATATTTGTATAGGCATACATGACAATCCCTATTTGAAATAATAATATTATTATTTTCAATAGTCGCCAATGCCGAATGCAAGAATAGGATTTTTAATTCATTTGTCTATTTTTAAGCTAAAAATTATATTCACATTGGAGTTATTTTTTCCTCAAGTCTATGTTTTGGACTTGAGTCAATAAATAATATTAATAGTTGTACCACCCAGCATTGATTACCAATTACTTTCCGCGAAGCAAACTAGTCCATGCCCTATCCTATTATAGTATTAATGTCACGTGCCAGGCTAGGTAGTGGCAAGTATCACATTGTTATAAATCATTGGTTTAACTCAGTTGAGGTTTGAATGCAAAACTTCCGACATGGAAAGCCAGTCAGCACTCTTACCGATATGGGCCATCCTGTCCGGTGTATTTCGGTGGGGCAGCACTATAAAGTCGCTATAAGTACGCACTGTCCGAAGTCCTGATATGATCATTGATGTTGCTGGGACGTAAACCCCACATATATAAGCATAACACACAAGCATACAACAGGCCTACTCCCACACATACCCCCCACCCGCAGGTGGGGGGTATGTGTGGGAGTACCCCCCCCCCCCGCTTAAAAAATCAACCTAAAAAGCTAGAAATATGCAGAAATTGGAATGAGAAATTCATTTGACAGCCACCTATTGAAGATTGACTTATATTGATTTTATTACAGTCGTATCTGTCTTCAGCGACGAGTGCGGTCGGCGAAACCCTGTCATGTGCGAACAGCTTTTTAATAATAATACACAATCTGGGTTTGTTTCATTTGATTATCCCTCCGATTGAGAGGGCACCTGTTATGTCATGACAACACTGGTCTGGATACAGAGTTGTCCATTAAAGACAGGTACTACTGCAACTGTGAAAGTATATACTCTCACTAGTCGAGAGCGCGTTGTTCCAAATGCACGCCGGTTGTCATGAGCCTGGCGTTTGTGAGGGTCGTGCCTGTCTCAGTGAATACAAGCCTCGTAGTGATTGATCCAACCGGAACTATATAGCTGACAACACCGCGCATGTGCGACAATGACGGTGACCATGGAATGTATAAGTTAATAGTGTGTACTCAAATAGCTTTCACAGAAGAGACACCAACTGTTGTGGACACAGTGTGAACAAGGATAGTTCGATATAAGTGTGAGGTTCCGTTTATTGTAGCCAAGGAGGTCCGCCCCCCCCCCCCCCCCCCCACGATGGTTCCTGGAATACGCAGACAAAAACTGGAATCAACGCTGGGGGTTGGAGGGGGAGGTGGGGGGGGGGGGGTAGAAGGTAATAAAGGTCACCTCACACTGGTCGACAATTTATGCTTCATCTAGTTGATCGGATAGCTTCGGGAGTTCAAAGCTTCAGAACATGGCGTGATTAGTAATGGTTGTCCCAGAAGCCCCCCGACCCCCGTCTGGCAACTCCACACCACCCCTAAAATTATTTGTTAACACCTTAGATGTGACCCGCTGGGCTTACCTGCCCCCACGACCCCACCCCACCCCCACTCCAACTCCCACCCCACCGCCCATTTGCCGTCCTCCCTTACTTGATTGCCCTTAAAGTTGCATAGTCCGATGGTTTTGAATTTCTATATTTTTTCTGAGATAAATATATTAGATCGACCAGTAGTATCTACTTTACATTAGATCAAAGTTAATTTTATTTTAAATGGTAAACTTTTGAGATATTTTGAATGCAAACATGGAAAATTAGTTTTGGCAAGCTTGCCAAAACTCTGACACCATAGACTTCTGCAGTAACACTAACAGGTTCTGTTAAATTGACTCAGTATTGCCTTCTACACAGAAACAAATGCTTAATAAGTGCATCAGTATCTAAGTTAGATATGTCAAATCAAATCTACATAATTGGTTCGGTTTTGAAAATTTGATATTTCATCGGACTATGCAGCTTTAAGCAATAAACCTCGTTTGCAACCCACAAACGAGGTGACCGTTGTCAGGCTGCAGGATTATTATAGTTGATCCAGTCTACACCAACGGGAAGAAGACGTCGTGAGAATATGAAGGGGGGTGAGTGAGAAACAGAAAAACACAAATACAGAGAGTTCGAATGAGGACACGAGTAAGCAGGAGAGTGAGGAAGGAATAATACATGGCGCGGTCAAGAAAGCATGGGAGAAAAAGAATGTTACTATTGTTAGCGAGAGAGTGTATGAGAGTAGGGGAGAGAGAGATGGGGGGGGAAGGGGAGGGGGGTGGGAGAGGTGACAGAGGGAAGAGAAAGAAAGGGGTGAGGGAGGGGGGAGAAAGGGACGGATGGGGGGAAAGGGAGGAAGAGGGAGGGAGAAAGGAGGAGAGGGAGGGAGAAAGAGTGAGAAAGAGGGCAACAGAGGAAAAGGTGGGTGGTGGGCAAGGTGGAGAGAGGGATCGAGAGGGAAGTAGAGGGATGTAGACAGGAGGAGAGAAGAGGAAAGAGGGAGAAAGGGTGAGAAAGAACGTGGGAGAGAGGGTGCGACTGGGTGGGGGAGCGGCGTGTGTGAAGGGTAAAGAAGGGTGGGTGGACAAATGTTGTATATGTATGGTTTCAATGTTCATCATGTTGCAACAGAATCGCTGATCATAAAATTTGCTGATATCCTGTTGCGATACCTGTGAATCCCCCCCACCCTCCCCCCAACCGGGCGTGGTAGAGAGCATGGACCTCACATGTGGGAGAACGGGAGTTTGGTTGCCGGGCGAGTCTTCCTGGTCGAGTCAAGCCAATGACTTATCAAATTTATATTTGTCGCTTCCTAGCCTGGTGCTCAACATCAATAGGATAGGGCAAGGACTAGTTATTGAAGTGTCCAGATAATGTGACCGAGTGGGATATCAGTGCATGGTGCCAGTGGCTTGATTTCCCAGTGGGGCATCACTATAAAGTTGTTATGAGTGAGCACTGTCACAAGTCAGTTCCCATCCTGATATGACCTTAGATGTTGCAAGGACTTAAAACTCCAAGAACCAACCAACCAACACCTCTATTATATGTGGAAAAGGGTTGGAGGTTGGAGGCGGGGGCCGGGGTGGCCTCGTGTGTGGGCAGCCACTGGGAGGTAAGGACTCAGCTGGCTACTCACTCCATTAAGGACACTTAAATATCGATACCCGAACGAGGGTGGCACTGGAAACAAGCTCAGTGTTGATATATGAGCCTGTCTCAAAAGGTGATTTTTTGCCCATTGTAACGATTGACACAAAACAGCACAGAAACGGTTACAGTGAAATCACAAGGACATTTGCTTCAAATCAATATGTATTCTATTGGCATTATGAAACACCATGCAAAAAACAAATCAGTTTATCCTAAGCACATGCATAAGCAGATAGCATGTTGATCGTTACAATGGACAAAGTTTTGTTCCATATTGCTTAGCACCTTTTGAGATAGTCTCATATATATGTGTTACAGTAAGATTGTGTAATCAGGGATTTGGCGAAATCCCTAAAACGTTCAGGGATTTGGCGAAATCACTGTTTCACTTAGGGATCTCATGAAATCCCTAAAATGTCTAGGGATTTTGCATAATCACTGAAATGATGCCCCAGTCTCATGAAATCCCTAAAATGTCTAGGGATTTCGTATAATCACTGAAATGATGCTCCAGATATTTCACAAAATCCCTGAATGTGGTTTACTACACCTTGATAAACCATGTCATCCAGACTAGGAATCAAACAAAACCGGCAGCAGTATGTTTAGGCACTAATTTATGTGCAGATTATTATAATAATGCATGATATTTTGCAATGAACTTTATTCTTCACTTATTACACACATTATGTACACCATAAATGATTATCATTATAAAATAACAATGTATTGGAAAGCAATAGTCCAACTTCTATGTATAAATGATAATACTAAGCTGTATCTGTAAGCACTAATCTGTGTGCAGCTCATAATTGTAACACATTATTGAATTATAGATCAACAATCATGTTCATACTATTATAAAAGAAATAATTTGCATTTTTAACAAATCTGTCAACAGGAGCAATATTATATTGAATCCATTACAATATATGATGAATGTGGCTGCAGGAGTGGGTTGGTGTCATAACTGACAGGCAGAGCAGATGGCAGAGGATGTGGGGAGGGACGATGGGGTTGCCACAGGTGACAGTATCAATATCAATGGTTAAGAGCTTAATGGTGGCTGTGTAGTTTGTGAGCTTCCGGTCAACAGCACAACACTTCCTCCATTATGCAGTGTTTCTGGCAAGGCTGCTGGTCATTCTCCTGAAAGCCCTGCAATGTTTTGTTGGACATCGTTTAAAGTGTAAACGTCTGGCCAACCTCTAGGAAGTCTACCATCTTCCATCATTGTGAACATACACTCTGACCACATGATACAAGTGTATCCATGCTGGCCAACTGCTTCTGGTGTTCACAGACAGGATTGATCCAACTGCATGGGATTGTCGGATTCTGAGATATATGGGATAAGATGCAGAAATACTAAAATTAAGTGCTCTTCCCTAGGCTAACTTTGCCCTTACGGTCACCAACAATCAGGAAACTGCTAGGCATGAACAATTGTCTGCCTCTCTTGATTCAGCATGTTGATCCAGCAGTGGCCAATAGTTGATTGATCATGTCCCTGCGATCATGTTCCGAATGAGGTTGATGATGATTTCCTATATTAATATCATATGTTGTCAGTATGTCCTTTGTCTCAGGATGCCCTAGCTCCACTTACCCTAACTCCCACCCTCACACTCATCCTAACAATCAAACTAATGGTCAATGATCGGTCACTGACCAGTTGGTGACCAATCGCCAGCCAATGTTTTTCCCACCTTTTTTTGCTTTGGTCACAAGGTGGTCGGCTTTTGTTCACAAAGTGGTCACAAAATGGTTGCAAGCCTTTATGTGACTGAGACCTAACAGACTACTACAAAAACTGTTCAAATATAGATTAAATACAAGTAAGAACTTTTGGTTAAGCCTGAATTCTTCATCACAATACCATGTAATTGCAATTGTAGAATAATTACAGAAAGTATGTAATTCGCAAGCTTAGATGCCTATCAAAGAATCATTATCAAAAGAATCACTGCTATTTCACAATCTCCCTGAAATGTGACCAGTAAAATTGAGTAACATGGCACTGCTTTTTTCAGTGATTATGCGAAATCCCTAGAGATTTAAGGGATTTTGCGAAATCCCTAATTACACATTCTTACTGTAACATATTATATATATATGGGTGAGGATCATGAAAAGAGGCCAATTGGTGGAAGTTGTCGGCGTCGAGCATGGATGTCGGCGTCGATCGGCATAATTATAATTTAGCATTGACAGAGGTTTTGGAAAGTCTTTAAATTTATCCTGAATGTAAAGGTCGAGAAAATACAACAACCTGATTCGTTTCTAGGATAATTTAATATAAAACAAAGAAATGCATGAGACTTTGGTCGTAATGCATAGCATTACGTTTGATGCGAGGAGAGGAAGAGACCCTCCCCCCCCCCGCGTCCTTTCACCTCGCCGACGCCGCCGCGCCGCCACCTCCCCCGGCCCTGTCGCGCAGCATTCGCGCCTCACCCGAGCCCGCTGTCGCCACCTCTCGCCTCCCCGGGCCGGCAGCATTCACACCTCACCTGCTGTCGCCCGCCCCCTTTCCCTTATAAGGTCGCCCCCCGGCCTCCCTCAGGCACTCGCCCTCCTGCCGCCTTCCAGCTCTCTTCCCATTTAACCTGACCCCTGACGCGGTCCACCTCTCTGCCGGCCCACCCCACATCCACCGCCTCGCCCCCTCGGGCGCGCCGCGAGCCCTCTCCGCCTTTTTGGTGGAGGGCTCCTCGGCACCCCCTCACAGAACACCTACAGACTTTTTTACTCTGCCTGAACTTTCTTACTTTATTTATCATGTACATTTCCTCACTGCTCCTCCTGTATTGCTCCTCATGAGCCTCTTTACCTTCTTCCATTTATTGCTTATTTACTTACACTGTTGCTCCTTATGAGCTTATTCCTCTGTATACTCTATGTCTGAGGCGTAAATAAACGCCTTTATTTCCACCCCAGCCTTCCTTTCTTCCTTTTCGCGCATCAAGAATTGCGATGCCGATATCTGTTGAAGTTGTCGGCGTCGATCGGTATAATTATAGTTTTGCATTGACAGAGATGTTGGGAAGTCTTTAAATTTATCCTGAATGTAAAGGTCGAGAAAATACGACAACTTTATTTGTTTCTAGGATAATTTAATATGAAACAAAGAAATACACTACACTTTTAAGAATTGCGACGCCGACATCTTCACTTGACCACCGATTGGCCCGTTTTCGTAAGGCTGACTCGTATACATATATATAAGGGAGTGGTCGATCTGTGGAGGTGGTCGGTTAGGGAGGTTGTACTGTATATAGCTAATGCTCGGATCTGTGGCTGTGTATGTAGGCTATGAGGAAAAAAATACAGACAAAGAGAAAGGAAGAGAATAAAGTGTAAGAGAGAGAGAGAGAGTCCAGCCCTCTGGTTTATTATTATATAGTTACATGGGTTCATGGTAGAGTATCATACCACCTCCTTCCACCAATGGGAATCTAGCATTCCTGGTCCTACCAATAGGAATCCAGCATTCCTGGTCTCTATGGATACCAATGGTCTGCCCACCAGCAGTAGCTGTATGGCCCCTTGGCCACCACCAACCTTGACCTTTGAGTGTGGTGACCCCTACCCCAGCAGAAGGGCTAGGCCCTGAGTGCAATCACACCCAGACCTGCCAGCACCACTATGTCTATTTACATCCCACTCAGGCACCACCAACCCATATATATATATATATGAGTCAGGATCACAAAAAGAGGCCAATTGGGGAAAGTTGTCGGCATCGAGCATCGATGTCGGCGTCGATCGGTATAATTATAATTTAGCATTGACAGAGGTGTTGGAAAGTCCTTGAATTTATTCTGAATGTAAAGGTCGAGAAAATACAACAACCTTATTTGTTTTTAGGATAATTTAATATGAAACAAAGAAATGCACTACACTTTTAAGAATTGCGATGCCGACATCTTCAATTGACCACCGATTGGCCCGTTTTCGTGAGGCTGACTCATATATATATATGTATATATATATATGCACCTGGTCATGTACACCGATCAGTAATAGAACATTTGCATTCCCCCTTTGCCGAATATTTTACATACTGCTTGACGTGCCTGCATCCTTGTCAGTTTACAGTTAAATTGGCATAGTACTCCCTTCTATTTAGCTACTAACACTTAAAGTTGCATAGTCCGATGGTTTTGAGTTTCTGTCATTTTCTGAGATAAATATGTTAGGTTGGTCATTATAATCTACCTTACTTTAGTTTGAAGTAACTTTTACTTTAACTGGTTAACTTTTGAGATATTTGAAGTGCAAACATGCTAAATTAATTTTGGCAAGCTTGCCAAAACTCTACCACCATAGGCTTCTGCAGTGACAGGTTCTATTAAATTGACTCAGTATTCCCTTCTATATGGCGACAGATGTTTAATAAGTGCAACAGTATCTAAGTTAGATATGTAAAATCAAATCTAGATAATTGTTTTGGTTTTGAAAATTTGATGTTTTCATCGGACTATGCAGCTTTAAGTGCACCAGTATCTAAGTTGAATATGTAGATTCAAATATAGAGAGGCGTTTTGCTTTTTTTTTAATTTGATGTTTTTATCAGACTATGCAACTGTAGCATCTACACGCACCTCTAACTTTCTACAGGGGATGCTAGGACGTATAAGCCAAACAAACGTCTACAAGGGATGCAGTCTGAAATGGCAAATTGAATTGAATACAATAAAATGCTGCAGCCACTTGTTTGTGGTTGTCTCTTTCTGAATCGGTTATAAGTTGTTGTTATTGTATGTCCTAGCGATGTCTATGGTCATATCTGGACGGGCACCGACTTCTGACAGTGTGTGCTCATGACACCTTTATAGTGCTGCCCCACTGGGAGACCAGGCACCATGACCCAATATCCCACACAGTCAAATTATCCTGACGCCGAGCTAACCAGTCCTTGTCCTATCCTATTAATGCCAAGCGCCAGGCTAGGTGGCGACAAGTATCAGTTTTCATAAGTGATTGGTTTGACTCGACCGGAAATTGAACTCCCGACCTTCCGCAGGGAAAGCCTACGCTCTACCGATTCGGCCACTGCATCTGGTCTCCAACGTAATTGTGCGACTCCTCAATGGCGGCAAGTGGGAATCCCGACGTGCTGCTGGCGGATGTGGGTGGCAGGCTCCCGTCCATATTGGTGGTCTATAAATGAGCAGCCTGCATGGATCATTGTTACTATACACGCCCACAGCGCAATAACAGACACATACATGTACGTGCAGACATACATGGGTGAAGCCCACACGGTGTCACGGCCACTGTGAAGTGTGAGCAGGCGGCAGCAGTGGGAGTAATTGAGTGCCGCAGGTGCTGCAATGCTGACCGTATGTACCGTGGCTTCAGCCACCGGAGGAGAGTGCCAAGGATGAGGTCAGATGACACTGGACTGCCACTGTCTGGTGACAGACGGACAGGTATGTGGGTATGAAAGTCACGTGTTTGAATGTGAAACACATAGAGGTGGATGTGACACTCATGTGTTTGAATGTGACGTTCAGACATGTGCATGTGACACTCATGTGTTTGAATGTGATACTCAGACATGTGCATGTGACACTCAGGTGTTTGAATGTGACACTCAGACATGTGAATGAGACACTCAGGCGTTTGAATGTGATACTCAGACATGTGAATGTGACACTCAGACATGTGGATGTGACAGTTATGTGTTTGACTGTGACTCAGGTGTTTTAATGTGGCATCAGACATTTGGATGTGACACTCAGGTGTTTGAATGTGACACTCGGGTATGTGGATGTGACATTTATGTGTTTAAATGTGGCACTCAGACATGCAGATGTGACACTCAGGTGTTTGACTGCTACACTAAGGCTACACTAGGGCATGTGATGTGACACTCAGGTGTTTAATCTTACATGTGTGTTTGTGGGTGTGATGTGCAGGTGTTTTAATGTAACACTTGCCATATGGATATGACATTCAGGTGTTTGAATGTGACACCCAGACATGTGGATGTGAAACTCATGTGTTTGAGTATGACACTTAGACATGTAGATGCAATGTTCAGGTGTTTGAATGTGACACTCAGGTGTTTGAATGTGACACTCGGGCATGCAGAGCTGACACTCAGGTATTTGAATACAACACTCAGACATGTGGATGTGACACTTGGGTGTTTGAATGTGACACTCAGACATGTAGATGTGACACTCGGGTGTTTGAATCTGACCCTCAGCTATGTAACTGTGACTGTCACACTCAAGTATGTGCATATACATCTTTAATGATGAAGGATTTGTTTGTTTGTTGTTGTTTTACGTCCTAGCAACATCTAAGGTCATATCAGGACGGGTACCGACTTGTGACAGTGTGCACTCATGGTGACTTTATAGTGCTGCCTCACTGGAAGACCAGGCCACCAGCACCATGACCTGATATCCTACTCTGTCAAATTATCCTGACACTGAGCCAACGAGTCCTTGCCCTATCCTAATAATGCCGAGCACCAGGCTAGGAAGCGACAAGTATCAATTTTTAAGTCATTGGTTTGACTCGACCAGGGTTCAAACCCACGACCCCACAATCTACCAACACGGGAGATGGACGTTCTAACTCATTCGGCCATCCCGTCTGGTCGATGATGAAGGAATCGGCCACAAGTTGTTCGCAACGTCTGAACGTACGAAACACACACCAGATAAATATATTCGGAATTCATCCACGGACTGAGTCGGTTAAGTATTAGTCAGGATTATAAATAATACCACAGTGATCATGAAGAAACATTTTAAAGTTGTACATATTTCAACCATGATATTTTCAAAACCAATACAGCTACCTAGATTGTGTGCTACATATTCAACCAGCATCCATGCACACCGATTATAAATGTTGTGTCGCATAGAAGAAATATTAAATCAATTATGTCATTACACTACACCGACAATGAATAAACAGATTTAAGCTTCATGGGTGCCAGTGTAGGTATCTATGTGGTGCTCCTGTGTCACTCTACAATGATTTATGCACCTCATGTGTTTGAATGTGACATTCAGCACTTCATGGGTGCCAGTGTATGTGAGCTTGGTTCTCTTGTGCAACCAGACGGGATGGCCGAATGAGTTAGAGCATCGGTCTCCCGTGTTGGTAGACCATGGGATCACGGGTTCAAACCCTGGTCAAGTCAAACCAATGACTTAAAAATGTATACTTGTCACTTCCTAGCCAGGCACTCGGCATTATTAGGATAGGGCAAGGACTGGTTGGCTCCCAGTGGGGCAGCACTATAAAGTCACCATTAGTGCGCACTGTCACAAGTCGGTGCACACCCTGATATGACCTTAGATGTTGCTAGGATGTAAAACAACAACAAACAAACCTGTGCAACTTCGCTCTCTACACCAAACACCAGATAAACAAAGCCGCGCCCAGCACCTTAAACTCACTTTGGTGCGCACACAAAGTTTATTTTGCATGCTTTCATTCCAAATATCTCTAAAAATTACTCTACACTAAAACATAAACAAATATGGGGCTCTGGAAAAGTATTACTCTTTGTACAACCGTGAAAATTTTGAAAAAGCTGGTTGACCTTAAAATGGGCAATGAATAATATAATACGGATTGATGGCCTCACCCGTCCATGTTGTAGTGAATATAGTTAAAGTTGCATAGTCCGGTGGTTTTTAATTTCTGTATTTTTTCTGAGATAAATATATTAGATCGATCACTAGTTTATAGTTTACATTAGTTCAAAGTTACTTTTATTTTAGATGGTAAACTTTTGAGATATTTTGAGTGCAAACATGGAAAATTAGTTTTGGCAAGCTTGCCAACACTCTGACACCATAGACTTCTGCAGTAACAGGTTCTGTTAAATTAACTCAGTATTGCCTTCTACACAGAAACAAATGCTTACTAAGTGCATCAGTATCTAAGTTAGATATGTAAAATCAAATATAGATAATTGCTTTGGTTTAAAAAATTTGATATTTCATCGGACTATGCAGCTTTAACAGGCTTCATCTCCCTGCCATCATATGTTGACATCAAACTAGACGAAGCCGTGAAATGGTTGAGTCTTAGTTTGGTACTGCTCTGTTATAGATGAGTTCTGAAACTTAACCGGTAAAACAAACAAACAAAATATCACACACACATTTATATTCTTGCACTTGCTACACCAACTCAAAATTTTGTTTTATTTAATGACGTCTCTAAAGTACATTGATTTTATTATTGGCTATTGGACGTCAAACATATGAGAGGAAACCCGCTTCCACCACATAGGCTACTCTTTCCGATAAGCAGCAAGGGGTCTTTTATATGGACTTTTCAACAGACAGGACAGCACATACTGTAATGTATTGCAGTGTATAGAGATAGATACCCGACTGTGTGAGGGAGGTGAGAGACCAGCTATGGTAACCAGCGGTACCAGCGGAGGAACCAGCGGAACCACTGTACGTGACATTGAATAAACCAGTTGGAACTCAGACATCAGCGTGTGCAGTCATCTCTTACAGCCTTTGATGAACCAGTTGTGGACCACTGGTTGGAACGGAAAATAGCCCAAACTGTAAATATGTCTACTGAGCAGGATCGATAGGATGGCCCACACCTTCAGAGGTAGACACCAAACCGCCTGAGCTAGATCCCGCTCCCTGATACACCAACTCGACACCAACTACTAAAGTCACCAAACATGCATCCACACAGGCACCTGGAATTGAGCTGGGTCGAGTGGCAGGATGTGACCCAGCTCCATATATCCCAATGAGGCAGCACATAAAGCCATCATGAGTGTGCATTGACGACAATGATATGAGGATTTTACGGCAGATCTATAAGATGAAGATTTTACGGAACCATCTTCCAGAAAGAAAAAATAGGAGTATGGGCTCGATAAATGATATGGGAAGGCAGGAAGCCATGCTCTGGCCTCGTTGTCATGGTGATCATTTGTAGCAGCAGGAGAGAGTCACCAGACATGTTATATTCGTAGATTGAGCTGGCAAATTTCAACCACAAACAATTGGTCTTCCTCATTCCACTGCTCCTTGCCCAATCCTAGTAATATCAAGTGCCAGGGTAGATAGCAACAAGTTTAGTTCTTTTTTACTTGGCTAGGGTTCGACCCCGGGATACTAATAACATGACCTACCACAAAAGGAAGCAGTCACTCAACTCATTCGTTGTCTGGGACCAACTAATTTTTAAACACGCGTTTTCGTTCAATCACCAAAATCAAGCAGTGTAACAAATTTGTCCGTAGTGGATGGGTGACCAGCTGGGAATGTGAGGTGCAGTATGGTTGGTTGGTTGTTGGTGTTTTACGTCCTGGCAACGTCTAAGATCATATCAGGATGGGTACTGACTTGTGACAGTCCACACTCATGGCAACTTCATAGGTCTGCTCCACTGGGAGACCAGGCCACATGCACCATGATGTGATATCCCACTCAATCACATTTTCCTGACACTGCCCTATCCTAATAATGCCGAATGCCTGACTAGGAAATGACAAGTATAAATTTTTAGGTCATTGGATTGACTCAACCAGAGTTTGAACTTGATGATTGACCAAAGCGAGAGACGGATGCTCAACTCATTTGGCCATCCCATCTAGTGCAGTGAATATAGTTTGTTTGTTGTTGTTTTACGTCCTAGCAACATCTAAGGTCATATCGGTGAATATAGAGTACTGGCTTGTATACATATATATATAATCACCAGTATCAGAAATCAGATGTGCTTACACAGTTACTCACTATTAAAGCTCAACATAGTTTAGATTTATATGAACATAATATCATGTTAAAGATTCTGCATATGTAGAGTACTCATTGCAGCCATGACACACAGGACGAGGAGGCATGAGTGGGATAACATGGCATTTATTCTGGGCAGCCCCCGGCGGCATTACATGAGTGGTTTTATGGTCAGCCTGTACTCGGAGTGCTGCAAGGAAGAGTGTCATGTGGTGATCATAGTCAGGGAGATTGGTATGATATGAGTGATGTGCGACATATGAGCAATGCGGAACGAGGTGAGTAGATGGCAACTAGCGGGTAGCAGTAGTTGATAAGTGTAATATGTTATAAAATAATGAATTATTGTCAATTAATTAATCAATGCTTAATTATGGTAATGGCATTGTTTATCGTTAATCCATGGTTAATTACGGTAATGATGTTAATTTTTAATGAGTGATATGAATGTTATAGGTTTTAACCCCTTTTTCTCGTGGTGAGGGTGGGTGGGTAAAAGTGAGGAGTGGTCAGTCCGGATGTGTGATGCGGAGTGACCAGTCTGGTGGAGCAGTCAGTGCTTGTGAGCTGGGAGGGGGTTGTGATTGGCTGGTGAGCCCTGAGTTGCAGGGAAGGGTGAGGGCAGTGAGGGAGGGGCCAGCCGCAGTGATTGGCATGTTGTGTGTGAGCTGCCCCCCCACCCCCACCCCCACCCCTGGGCCGGGGGGGGGGGGGGGGGGGGGGGGATACTCGCAGCCCTGCGCGCCCTGCAATGACCCCGAATGAGCACATGCTCATTCCTAACAATTGTGCATTTCGTCTATGTGGTTATCACATCCACATTGTAAGAGAATGAAGCAAATTTTAGCGACCCAGACTCATGAAACACCAATATAATGTTTTCCGTGGCTTCACAATTAACATATCAGATTTATTCATGAAATATTAATGGCCCTGTCACATTATGACGCTTCTCGCCGGCGCGCCACCAACGCGCAAAATCACCTTTAATCGTTGAGAAATGTCAAGCTTTTTGGCGTCAGTGCAACGTATTGGTAGCGTTCAGCCGACATTGTGTGAAAAAAAACTAAAATGTTTGGCTCGACATCCTGATATGACCTTAGATGTTGGGAGGACATAAAACAACAACAGACAAAAAAAGCAACAGTTTGGCGCAACGTGTGGGAACGAGCCTCACATGCATGCAGCATCAGTGGAAAAAAAGCATACATACCTCCAACGCGCGTCTAACGTGTCTCGACGTCCTCCTAAAGTCCCCGTAATGTTGGCACCCACACATTGGCACACGTCGAAAGTTTTGTGCAAGCACAAAACTTTCGACGTGCCATGACGCGCGCCCCCGTTCCTCGCCGTCCATCAACGTATACCAATGCGCGCCTAACCTGCGCATAATGCGTCCTGATGTGTCCAGACATTCCGCCCAAAAATCACATACGTCGACGCGCGTTGGCGAGAAGCGCCATAATGTGACAAGGCTATAAAGATGTATACTCTGATGAAAACATCAAATTTTCAAAACCAAAACAATGATCTAGATTTGATTCTACATATTTAACTTAGATACTGGTGGGCTTGTTAAGCATTTGTTGCCACATAGAAGAGCATACTTTAATAATGGACTTAACTAGTTAAAATATTTAGTTGGTGCGAACTAGTAAATTGTTGGTAAACCGGTACGGCTGAACACTAAGGCCAGTCCATGGTGCTGTGTGCAGTTTTGATATATAATAACGGGTGTGTTATATAACTGTAGATCTGTACTGACTGATATTACAGCTCGTACCAGCCCCGACATTAACAACAACGGTGCAACATGTTAGTGGGTGGCCCGGCTCTATAGTAAAGCCATTAATTAACGCCGTGTTGACCGCCAGGTGTGCCGTAGGGTGAGGAAGTTGGTCTTTAAAGGTCTAGTCAGCTCATTTAAAGTTGCATAGTCCGATGGTCTTGAGTTTCTAACATTTTCTTGAAATTCAAACATGGGAAAATAATTTTGGCAAGCACGCGAAAACTCTGATACCATAGGCTCCTGCAGTAACAGGTTCTATTAAATCGACTCAGCATTCCCTTCTACGTGGCGACAAATACTTAATAAGTGCATCAGTATCTAAGGTAGATATGTAGAATCAAATCTAGATAATTGTTTTGATTTTGAAAATTTGATGCTGCATCGGACTATGCAGCTTTAATTAAACGTGCACTCATTACGTGAATCTTCTACATATCTTTAAAGCTTCATAGTCCGTTGAAAACATCAAATTTTCAAAACCAAAGCATGTATCTAGATTTGATTGTACATATTTAACTTAGATACTGGTGCACTTATTAAACATTTGTCGCCACATCGAAGGGAATACTGAGGTAATTTAATAGAATCTGTTACTGCAGAAGCCTGGTGATATTCGATCATGATAATTACAAATAGGTAAAGTTGGGTTGGTTGTGTTACAGCTCCTGTACAGAACTATTTTCTTGTGAAGATTTATACTGCCTATTATGGATAAGTCTGAATAGACTTGTTTTCGCCCTTATATAGTTTGTCGATAGAAAGCCCGAGCCTACACTTTTACCGACCCAAGGGATTTGTAACCTCCCACACCACATGCCACATGGTATAAGAGCAACTGGCCTTTGATGATGCTGTAAGTTATACACAACGGTGAAAATCCAAATTTACAGAAGTGGGGGGGGGCACGGGGAGTTGAACCATGGACCTTTAGAAAAAAGGCAGATACTCTAACCACTCCGCCACAGAGAACACCACCATTGACTCGGTTTTATTAATCAACATGGTTTTGTTCATGGACACACTATATAAGATAAGCTATGAACAGTATATATAGTATGTATACTGTACTGTACAACTGGTTATACCATTGGATTAAGAATGGCGTTCTCGTAATGTCCTTATTATATCGTGCATGCATATTATCTAAGCAAGGTCTTAATTAACTATAAATTAACACGATCTAATTACTGCCGCTTTATTTTGAATTACAATCACTTTGTCAAACTATCAATATTGATTTGTTTGCTTATGGAAGTTCCATGAATTCAGAACCAAGCAATATCATATATGCCTTAATGTAATTATGGTTATAACTTATTGATGTTAAGTTTAATTTTGTCAATTGTATGAAGCCCTTTGACTAATCCGACAGTGGCCACCTTAGCTGAACTCGTAAAACCTGGTCAACTGGTCACTCACTGTCTATTTATTTATTATTAACCGTAAAACTAATAGTCAATTAGATCCAGAGTTTCTTCAATTAGTAATAGTGTGACACTGGCAATAACAGAGGGGGGGGGGTGGCATTGTGGCTCAAATCAATCTGACTTGAGCCGTCTTTCATCAAGCGCTTGCAGTGGATCTGCTTATCAGGTTGGTTAGAGCTGAGCATTACTATATATAATATATACATATATATCCATAGGTGTTAAGCAATATGGGATAAAACTTTGTCAATAGTAACGATCAACACTCTATCTACTTATGCATTTGTTCAGGATAAACTGATTTGTTTTTTACACGGTGTTTCATAATCCCAATAGAATACATATTGATTTGAAGCAAATGTCCTTGTGTTTTCAGTGTAACCGTTTCTGTGCTGTTTTGTGTCAATCGTTACAATGGACAACAAAAATGAAGAGTTAGCACCTTTTGAGACAGGCTCATATATATATATATATACAAATGTCCAGTATATATCTATATATAGACACATATATACACATATAATATGATATATAAATATATATGTGTTTATATATACATATATAGAAAAGTCTGCATGGTTCTTGTGGCGGGGTTTTATGTGTGTAACTATTATTATATATTGAATAAAGTCTTTTGCCAGGACTGAAGGACAGTTCTCCCGGTCATTTGATAATGCAGTTATTCGCAAAGTGTTCATATAGTCTGGTGTTTCCATCAGTAGCTAATACATGTGCAATGAATGACGAATTTAAAAACCGACAATATCATCAAGTTCAAAACTTAAATCTGGTATGGCTAAAAGAAACTTACATATAACACAGTAATAAATCTGAGGTATCAAGATTAAGCTCAAATTCATTATGAGTGAAGTGCACACAAGATAGTTTCTGTAATTGGTGAGTGTCTGGATGAAGTCTTAGGTCGAGCACATTGAATTTGGTTATGGGAGGTGGTCAGGGTGGACTAGGGACGTATATGATGCACATGATGTGCATTTCTTATTAGAGCTAAGTGTATTACATAACCACGCAGGGAACATGCATTACCTTTTCACAAAAGTAAAACAAGAAAACATTCGAGCCTTTTAGAGGACAGCTGGTCTGTACCACCTCATATAGTAGATTAAACCAATTTGAACCATTAATAACAATAAACATTTAATTTTTATCTAGAATGTTATTTCCCATGGCCACAAATTATAAAATTGTGAGCTTGTAAAATGCATTAGTGTCTATTGACACATAATTGATTGTATCCTTTTACAGTCAATGTAAAAACGATGGTTAAATACAAATTTTAAAAATCTCATGGCGTATGTTGTTGACATGACGCATAGAAACCACCAAACAATCAATCAACATGAGCACATATTCCTAACTCTCGTTAATTTCCCGCTTGCAGATGATGCAGAGGCGGGTGGGACCCCCCGCCCAGCCTTAACGTTGTCCCAGCATCTCTGAGGAACTCCACCACAGGTGATGTGAATGGAGCACACACTCCACTAACCAACACACTGCGGAAGAGGTGGTGGCACCTCATATGACACACGCAGCCAGTCGGCACCGGCCACCGGAAGTGGAAGCGGAAGTGAACGCAGCAGCGGCGGCGTCATGGGTTGCGGAACGTCCATATGCTCCTGCGCAGAGACAGCAGTGGCTACCGTGACACCGCGAGTCCTCAGCCAAACGAACATGAACGGCAAGCCTCAGAGGCCGCCTTGGAAAAACACCACAACCTCCAGCAGGCCGCGCAAGCCAGCAGCCAAGGCAAAAGCCGGGAGGAAAAGCTGTCAGTGGAACGGAGATGGCACTCACCAGCTGAAAGATGTTGTTGATGATTTCGATTCGGAGGGCAGCTGGGTGCCAAATTCTCGTGAGATCGAGAAAGAAAAGGAAACAGGGCAAGAACTGCCACTCGCCAGGCAGTGTCGCAATAACAGGTGCATGAATGGGTATTACGACCACACCAGACACAATGGGCAGCTTAGCAATGGCCATGGCAATCCGGGGAATCTGCTCGACGAGAACTCCAAGTGGACTGTCACCGTCAGGTTATACACGCAGAAGGCCGACCAGCAAAGTGCGGACATCCCGAGTGTCGAAGAGACCAGTTCGCATTACAGTTCCGGGGAGTGGCCCGCCAAGTCGGGATCCAGCCAGGGCTCTCGGGGATCATCTGGAGGAAAGCACACTCCTTTACATACACCATATGTAAATGGAGTCTCATCGGATGATGGTAGAAACCAACCATTAAAGACAGCGCCTAGAAGTAAAAGCCGCCAGAAAAGGTGCCTTCGCCACAGCCACTCGGAGAGGCCACTGACAAAAGAGGAGCTTGCGCGGCATGACAGAATGACATCGCAGGCATTGAATCCATCCTACGCTTGGGGTAACCTCTACGCACGTGGCTATGGCCAAGATCACAGCGTAGAGCAGCCTGATTCGAAGCAACAGCTGGCGAATGGAGGTGTCCACCCTGGCCTGAATGGGCTTCCGCCTTCGAGCAGCCTCCCACTGGTTTTCAAACTGCAGCAGAAGAAGTACGAGCCGATGAGTTTCTCCTCCTTCCTGTCACTCGGCACGAACCACTACAAGAAGACGCGCGGGTCCCTGCGCGACTTCCGGTCCCGACAGTCATCTGAGCGGCCAGAGACTTGGCAGGCTCTGTGTGACAGCCGGCCAGCGGTGCTGGTGTCCAGGCCGCAGAGCTCGCACCAAACCAGTCGAACTTTGCAGTACCCAACACTGCCCCTGAACAACGGCTGCCTGCCCTGCCCCAGCCCCACGGACAGTATGAGCACTGACTATCTGGCTGACTTGGAGATAAAAGAGGACTTCAGTGGGTCTGCGCACTCGCTGACAAACATTAAAGGCATTGCTGCGGATAATTCCAAAGCCACTTCCGGTAATGGAACCCCTATGAGAACCTCCATGGGCGGTTCTGGTGTAGTAGCCGATGCGTTGGTTGAAAAGGACTCCACTGATGTCTTGCCGAAAAAAATCTTAATTAAAGCCAAACATCGACCGAAAGCTGCTCTCAGGCGACATCAGTCGGAACCGTCCAAATTTCTCGTCTGAGCAGGTTAGGCAAGAGAGTGTATATCAGAATGTGTATCATTTAAGTAAGCAGGAGTCTTTGATGTGAAAAAGAAATTAGCTGGAGCATTTGAAGACTAAATGCATATGACAAAATAAACTGGGGCTCCTGATGTCAATCGTCTGCGGCTGTGGGATGTTGTTTATGATTTCGGCCTCAAATGCAGCTTGGGGCTCAGATCTTGCGAGATCGAGATTGAAAACGAGAAATGAAAAGAACCGCCACTCGCCAAGTAAGGCATATTCGATTAACCAACTCGGGTCACCCGAGTCACTTTTTGGCGCATGCACACATCCGACAGACTCGGTTTAAATAAACGAATACGCTTATAAACGCACGGGGTGGGAAAAATGGTGGCTTAATCCAAAACCTTTTTGCATTAATAACCGATAAAACTACAGCAAAATAGGATTTAAAGTATTTTATGATTGCATAGTTTAGTTATATTTCCATTTAATTAATATGGGTTATTAAAAAAAAGAAAAACTATTAAAACAACACGTAGGACTTGAACTGGTAACAATTATCCTAGAGGTAGCAGCACAACAATGACAACATCGCTCCTACTAGTTCTAGTCACCCCCAGCCAAGACGTGGGTTACTGGGGTTGGGACTTTTTGCACACAACACTTGTATTTGTCGACTACACTCGCGGTGTTCGATTTTAAATTCTAGCAACTCGTGTTAATCAAATACGGCCCTAGTGTCACAATAACACATGCATTCAGCGGTACTACGCAAAAACAGACACAATGGACAACTCATCAACAGCCATGGCAACCCATGGAATTGGAGCATCTGAATGACAATATAAATATTGCAAAGCAAGTTGAAGCTCCCGATGTCTAATATATGTTTGATATCAAATTCCACACTACAGCGTAAGTTAGCACTTCCCATGTCAATGTCAAATGTATATATATATATATCACAAAGTAAGCTGGAATTCCTGATGTCAAAATGCATATATGAGAAAGTAAGTATGAGCTCCTGATCTAAGAATGAATCTCACACAATGACATGCAGTTCAAATGTCAATGTGTACATCACAAACTATGAGCTGAATATACCGTTGTCCATTGTAAAAATTGGCCTGTCCACACACCAAATGCCAATTCTGGAGAGTGGTTCTTAAGGTGTCATAAGTAGTTAATTAATTCATGAAAATTAACATTGTCTGTGATATTGATTAAATTCATCATTCTGATTTGTCGTCTGTAAAAGTGCAATTTATTCCACACACACATATATGCTGTATAATTTATTATGTGAATATAAATAATAAGGATGTTCACATGTGCAATTTATTTCACACAAACATATATACATACTATATCAGTTATTTTGTGAATATAAATAAGAAAGTACTGAATATGGGTATCCGTACTACTGGTGCCACCTGGAGTCACTTTCATGTAACACCATCGACTCTCAAATTGCTCAGTATGATTCAACAATATTATATGTGCATATATGTACCAGGAATTTAATATATGATATATCTCGACCTAGACCTGGTTAATTTGAGAGTATTAATCTTAGCATCATGCTTTGATGTTCATTAATGAATACTTACTTACAATAACAAAAACTGTTTTTTCTTTTTTTTAAAGATATCCACAATACACTGATCCACATATCACTAGTTGAATTTCACACTGTGGTCTTGCGTTAATAATAATAATAATAATAATAATAGTAATGTAAATTTAATAGAGCATCATCATTAGGAGGAGCCATTCTAAGGCAATGTACAATAAAACCATGAAATGGCATATTTACTAATTGCTTAAAATACTTAATGAATCGAGAAATTTCATTTAGCATATGAACCTATTTTAAATATGTAAAGATGAAAGGGCAGATGAAAAATTACTGAAATATGCTGCTTTTCTTGCAGGAAATTGAGAAAATACTGCCTGTCTTTGTATCCGGTATTCCGACGTTATTAGCTATATTTCATCAAAAATGTAATTGTATATAGTAAATATATCAAGATATCATCGTGCTTCGCTGTCTATGCGTTGTATCCAAATACTGTCTTTGAGCTAGAATGTGATGTAAAGCAGGTAGGTTAAAAAGAAAAGTGCATATCATAGTTAAAGTTTCACAATCAAATTTCTGCAGTATCATTTTTAGTTAAACATCAGGGTAATTGTTATTGTCTACTTCACTTTAGTTCGAAGTAACTTTTGCTTTAAAGGGTTGACTTTGGAGATAATCGAAGTGAAAACATGCCAAATTAAGTCCACACTAAAATACTGTCCATGACTTTCTTTACTCATTTTCAAGCATAACACAGGCGCTGCAAACTGCAATAATTGTTTAACAAGTGCAACAGTATCAGTAGTCGGAAGCGTAGAATCAGATCTGAATAGAATAGTTGAGAGAAATTTAAGTAGAAATTGGTTCCAGCATAAAAGGAAATATATTCCAGAGAAACAAAGGTAGCACAGATAACCAACTAAATCCGTATTATTGTTCATGTTCATTATCATATACCAGGGTATTCACTAAAAGGGTATTATCTATCACATGAAGACGTGATAGGAGAAACATGGTCGCATACTTCCTGTTTTCCAAGAAATTTAACACAATGGATACTTGTGTCTCTAAATTAATATAATGTTCATGTTGCTGTTCTGTTAGAGTACATAAGGATGCATATATATATATATATATATATACATACAGACATATATATATGCTGTTGCATTATGGCATGTGTGTATATACACATATATAATCAAATCTGATTCTGTATTTATCATATATATAAGATAAATATATATACACTCAAGTGTAATTCTATATTTAGGTGTATACGTCCCATGTACATGTATATATAATTATATTTGTTTGTTTGTTGTTGTTTTACGTCCTAGCAACATCTAAGGTCGTATCAGGACGGGTACCGACTTGTGACAGTGCGCACTCATGGCGACTTTATAGTGCTGTCCCACTGGGAAACCAGGCCGCCAGCACCATGACCTGGTATCCCACTCAGTCCCATTATCCTGACACTGAGCACACCAGTCCTTGCCCTGTCCTAATAATGCCGAGCGCCTGACTAGGAAGCAACAAGTATCAATTTTTAAGTCATTGGTTTGACTCGACAAGGGTTCGAACCCACGACCCCAAGATCTACCAGGACGGGAGACGGACGCTCTAACTCATTCCGCCATCCCGTCCATTTTAATTATATATAGTGATCATCAGATTGTCTCTTTGTTGGAATTTTAATCATGGTAACATCTACAGTCATATCAGGATTACATCATCACAATGAGCTATATATGCATACTTATATAAAGATGTGTCTATATATGTGATAAATACGGAACGAGATTCAAGTGTATAATATGTACATCCATATATATTTATACCCTCAAAGCTTGAATGTATATGAGTCAGTCTCATGAAAATAGTCCATTTGGTGCATGGGGAAAGACAAGAATAATTGTCTTAATGGTATTTATTTTCCTTTTTCCTCAAACTACATGTATTTGTGCATGAACACTGAAAATTTGTGATTCACAATCCCATATTACATTTCTATTAAATCCTTTTTGTTTTTCACAAAACATATACAACCTATAGGTATAGTAGGGGTGTGACGCCGACAACTTATGATATGCGACGCTGACAACTTCTGAGGAGGGGCCCACACATTGGAGGATCAGCAGAAGGACAAAGAATGAAGATATAATCGGCCAATTTTCGGTGTTCAGGCACAAATGCATGTAGTTTGAGGAAAAGGGAAAATAAATACCATTAAGACAGTTACTTTTTTTCTTGCCCCATGCACCAATTGGCCTATTTTCATGAGACTGACTCATATATATATGTACATACATTCAAATCTAAGTGTGTGTATATATATATATATATATATATATATATATATATATATATATATATGCGAAATCATATTTAAGCATATATACTTCTATATATAGACATACACACGAATCTGGTTCTTCATTTATTATATATATTTAACATATATAGCATATGTATATATATATATATATGCTAAATATAGAATCAGATTTGAGTGCATAACTTGCAATTGTACTGCCTATGACTCATTAATACCCTAGTCACACTACTCCTTGTGACCGCTTGCAACCACTTTGCAACCACAAAATAAAGGTTGGTCAAGAAGAGGCTGCAAGTGGTCGCAAGTGGTCTTCTGTTGTCGCCAACCTCCTTGCAACCATTTTGGTTGCAGCTACTGCACTAAAAGCCTTGCTTTGGTCACAACCAGGTTGCTGGTCACAAAGTGGTCGCAATCCATTGTGTGACTGGGGCTTAACTAGGCAGTTGAATGTTAGTTGAATATTATTACTTAAACCTGCATAGTCCGATGAAGACATCACATTTTCAAAACCAAAACAATTATCTAAATTTGATTCTACATATCTAATTTAGATACCGGTGCACTTATTAAACATTTATTGCCACATAGAAGGGAATACTGAAGGAATCAAATAGAAACTCATACTGTATAATCTTATGGTAATTTTTGGCATGCTTGCCAAAATAATTTTGCATGTTTGCACTTCAGATGTCTCAAATGTTAGCCATTTAATATAAAAGTTGCCTTAAACTAAAGTAAGGTGGATTATAACGATCAACTTAATACATTTATCTCAGAAAATGACAGAAAATCAAAGCCATCGGACTATGTCCCTTTAAATGCCGCCAAACATGCTAGTGATTTTCAACTGACACTTTGAGCCGCATTGGCGAGAAAACTCCGTACACCACTCTAGTCGTCTGAGTCTTGCCTAGTGCATAATATTATATTTAACAACGTTTTCCTCACGATTATGATTACAGAAAGTACCTATAACAGTTCAATGTCAGACTAAGCAAAGCTATGTAGCGGCTGAGTCTAGGTTTATCTCAATGCACACTCGCTAAGTACTTTAACCATAAAGTTGCATAATCCGATGACTTTTGTTTCTGAAGTACTTTAATACATATATATATATTTATATATATATATTAGTTTAAGTGCTGTGACATACATTATTTTAGTTCCAAGTAATTTTTATTTCATTGGGTTACTTTAGGATATATTTGAAGTGAAAACATGCTAAATTAACTTTGGCGCGCCCACCAAAATACTGAGCATAGGCTTTATTGACCAGTTTTAGTGAATAACCATCCATATATCATAAGGGCCCCAACATGCAATAGATGTTTGATGATTGCACCAGTACCTAAGTTAAATCAGGAGGATTAAATTGGTTTCAAATATACTATGTTTTCTTTTGATTATGCAGCTTTAATAGTGGAAAAGGTTAATTATTGTAAAAGAACAAAAGTTTTAAGTTAATTATTTATTACACCACTAAAATATTAATAGGTGTTATCACTTAACGAACCCGAATTCATGGTAATTTAAATTCGACTGATTACTTAACTTGAAAGACCTCAAGGTCCCCCCCCCCCTCCATATTTCTAAAGCGAATTAAACAAGAACGGTCACATTTAATTTGAAGTAGCTAGTTACTAATAAAATACACCGCGAGAGATTACTTTGATAACAGAAAAGAAATGACATTTATTTGTATGTATATGCTAAACTCTACTTAGTCGGCAGTGTTTTCATTTGCATGTAGAATGTAATGGCCCTGTCACATTACGACACTTCTCGCCGGCGCGCTCCCAATGCGCAAAATCACTTTTAATCGTCGAGATACGTCAAACTTTTCGGCGTCAGCGCAGCGTATTGGTAGTGTGCGGCCGACGTTGTGGTAAAGGTTTGGCGCGCCGTCCTGATATGACCTATATGTTGGTAGGATGTAAAACAACAAAAAGCAACTGTTTGGCACAACATGTGGGAACGACCCTCACGCGCGCGTGGCATGTGCCTACCGTTCGCATAACGTTATTCCAGCGATGTCGACATGCTTCTGACGTCGCCACAATGTTGGCACCTGCATGTTGTCGCACGTCGAAAGTTTTGCGCAAGCACAAAACTTTGCTGATCCGATGATGCGCGCCGCTGACCCTCGTCGACCGTCGCTGTCCATCAACGAATACCAAAGCATGCCTAATGCTTCCTGACGTTGCGCCAAAAAATGACAAATGTTGACACACATTGGCGAGAAGCGTCGTAATGTGACAGCACCATAAAGTTGGATTCACGTAGTGTACATGTCGTTGTTTCTTGTCTCAACTCTATAGCCAGAGATTGTCGGGCATCAAACTAGTTCCGTTAGAACTTGCCTGAAATGAAAGTAGCTCTGGTCGAATTGTACAAATAATGTTAGTAGGGAACGATGGGATACCTCATACTGTACCAAAAATACATATATATTACTGTATCTCAAGGTTAAAAGATCAAGAGGAAATATCCAAGCTACTGAAGATGACAGTCATGAAAATGGATGTTTGAAAACTACTCGGCCTAATCATTGTTTGATTGCAGTTTTACATCATAGCAACATGTAAGGTTATATCAGGATGTGTACTGAAAGACTTGGCTTTATAGTGCTGCCCCATTGAGATATCGCGCTGTCAGAACCAAAATACAATATCACACTCATCACATTATCCTGGTAGAGATATGGCCTTCTCTTTTTTACCTGATGCTGTTGTTTCTACGTTTGACATCGCATAACAAAGTATGGGTCTACTGTAAAATGCTTGCTGTACTGATCATCATCGTTAATTAAGGAAATAAACAAGAGAACTGGTATATCATTTAAATGGAACACTGATCACTTCTCTAACATTCCCAAATGAGTTGTGTTCTTCGCTTAACTAACATTGTATTTTAAATATACCTTGGTTTGTTTGTTATTGTGTTTACGTCCTAGCAACATCGAAGGTCATATCAGGACTGGCACAGACTTGTGACTTCGCAGACATGGCGACTTTATAGTGCTGCCCTACTGGAAAATCAGGCTGCTGGCATCATGACTCAATATCCCACTCAGTCATATTATCCTGATACTGAGCTAACCAGTCCTTACCCTATCCTATTAATGCAGAGCACCTAGCGAGGAAGTGACAAGTATCAATTTTAAAGGCATTGGTTTGACTCGAGCAAGAACCGAACTTCTGCACGAGAGGCCCGTGCTCTACCGATTAGACCAACGCGCCTGGTATTAGTGGAGTCAGTCAATGCCGCTGGCACCATGACCCAATATCCCAGCAGAACCGGGCAGGCCATGGTCATGCATCCGATTCACCCTGAAATACAAAATGGCTAACCATACAACACAACCATCCCACCTAGTCACAGTCCTGAAGGGTCCAGGGGTGTTCTGGCACACTGGTGTACAATCTAAGGACGGGGGGTGGGTGAAGGGATACTGTAACAAACCACAATGGGACGGGATCATCTCCCGCAGGCCTGAATGTCATCTGGGTAGATGTACATAGTAGGCTAGGTTATCATATACAGGTTAGGAAAAAACTTTGAAAATTCAAAAAAACTAATATAGAAACTACTAACACCCAAAACTGCAAAAGGTTGGCCCAAGAAAGATCAGGTAAACACTTCTGAGTGCGGGACCAGACCAATCCAGTATCACAGCTGTCCAGCGTTGAAAACAAGCACCCTCACAGGAGCTTATACGTTATGGGCAGAATAAAAAAACTTGTCACAAAAAGAAAAAAAAATGCCTGAGTATTTCCAAAATTATATAAAAGTTGGGTTAAATAAAGGCAGGCGAAATTCGTTTTAATTTGAACTGCTGTTAAATAGTAGAGATTTAGAATGTTACTTAGGAACTGGAATTGCATCTTCCGGCTGGGGCAAAAGACGCCATGTTTAATAATAATAATAAATATTATATATGGTAGTGTCAAACTAATTAATTTTAAAAATGTATACCTTACATTCCTTGAGTAACTATGGGCGAATTCAGTCGTGCACAATTCGTCTGCCTCATTCCAGTGATCCTAACCCCATCCCAGTAATGCTGACTAAGTAATGACAGGTATACATGTGTTAAAGTCATTAGTTTGACACTATCTGTTTCGAACCCCGTGAGCTGCCACACAGAAAGTGGGTACGAGTCAGCCTCACGATAATGGGCCAATCGGTGGTAAATTTAAGATGTCGGCATCGCAATTCTTAAAGTGTAGTGCATTTCTTTGTTTCATATTAAATTATCCTAGAAACAAATACGGTTGTTGTATTTTCTCTACCTTTACATTCAGGATAAATTTGGACTTTGCAAGATTTCTGTCAATGCTAAACTATAATTATGCCGTTCGACGCCAACATCCAATGCTCAATGCCGACAACTTTACCAGATGTCGGCGTCGCAATTCTTAGTGTTGTGCATTTCTTTGTTTATATTAAATTATCCTAGAAACAAATAAGTTTATTGTATTTTCTCTACCTTTACATACAGGACTTTCCAACACCTATGACAATGCTAAACTATAATTATACCGTTCAACGCCGACATCCAATGCTCGACGCCGACAGCTTTCTCCAAATAGCCCATTTTCGTGAGGTTGACCCGTATAAACTCCATTCAGCTATCCCGGCTGGTCTTTGATGAACAAAATAAACACTTATGAAAAAACTTGCCTGCAGCAGCAATTCTACGTGAAGGAGAATAGTTCTCCGAAATGAAAGAAATTAACATGTTATATAATCAATTATTGTGATGAGTACTCCAACACACTGTAGAATGACAGCTCGATTATCCACCAGTGGCGCCACCTGTAGTTCTGGTTGTGTTA
The DNA here is from genome assembly GCA_030323885.1 of Branchipolynoe longqiensis. NCBI lineage: Eukaryota > Metazoa > Annelida > Polychaeta > Phyllodocida > Polynoidae > Branchipolynoe > Branchipolynoe longqiensis. The sequence goes on from CM059189.1 coordinate 82,749,932, forward strand.
CACTGGGTTGCTACTATACCTCAACCCTGTTTTAATATGCCTTGTCTTCTTTGAAACGTTTTCTATTTATTGTAAAGTTGCATAGTTTCTGACACATTAAAAAAATATATATATATTAGACTGATCATTATGATCTATTTTATTTTAGGTTGAAGTCATATTTATTTAAAAAAGTTAAACTTTGTAGATATTTGAAGTGAGATATATCAAATTAATGTTGTCATGCATTTAAAAATACTGGAAACCCATAGGCTATAATAGCGACAGTATTTTAACTTGAGTTAGCATTCATTCTCTACAGGAATATATACTTAATGGTGGTACCTGTATTTATGTAGGATATGTAGGCTCAAATAGTTACTTAATAGTGGTACCAGTATTTAAGTAGGATATGTAGGCTCAAAGTTACTTAATAGTGGTACCAGTATTTAAGTAGGCTCAAAGTTACTTAATGGTGGTACTTGATAGTGGTACCAGTATTTAAGTAAGATATGTAGGCTCAAAGTTATTTAATAGTGGTACCAGTATTTAAGTAGGATATGTAGGCTCAAATAGTTACTTAATGGTGGTACCAGTATTTAAGTAGGATATATAGGCTCAAAGTTACTTAATGGTGGTACCTGTATTTAAGTAGTATATGTAGGCTCAAATAGTTACTTAATGGTTGTACCAGTATTTAAGTAGGCTATGTAGGCTCAAAGTTACCTAATGGTGGTACCAATATTTAAGTAGGATATGTAGACTAAAAGGTACTTTGATAGTGGTACCAGTATTTAAGTAGGATATATAGGCTCAAATAGTTACTTAATGGTGGTACCAGTATTTAAGTAGAATGTGTATGCTCAAATAGTAAGTGTCTTGCTTTTGAAAATTTAGTATTTTCATAAGATTGCAGTTTGTTAAAAAAGTAAATAAATATAAATAAAAAGTAATCAACCGAATTGATTTTCATGAGTTCAAATCGATAGTCGACCATCGTTGTTTGCTATGTAATAGTCATTTCAAATTACTTATTCAATGTGTATGTGCTGAGGAGGCAACAAAACCACTTTGCTATAATCTTTCAATGGCACTATAATCAAATTAACTTTACTTAGAATTATACATATATATAAAATGTTCATAGTATTAAGTAGAATATACTTAATACTATAAACATTTCATTTTTGTCACATTAATACTTTGTAATACCTTGGACGCAATGCACTAAGTCACTAATCTACTTCTGATTTAGCCATATTATAGACTAAATATCTCAGATAGAAAAAATACTAGTTAGTAAATTGTTGGCGTGTTTAAACCTTTTATTAATTACCCCCCCCCCCCCCCGACTCCCTGGATGGATTCCAAAGCTATTAAGAAGTGGCAGGGATAAGCACATCACTTTTTTGTTTCATTCTGAAGGTATGATTCCCAGGTGGCGCCATCTAACGAGGTAATGCAGCATCCTAGTTCCTGTTCGGCGCATTACAAAAATTTCCTTCATTCATTAAGCAAGATAGATTTCATAGTGCAGCAATGTTTCAATTAATAACTCTGTACACAGTTGTGTATTTATTGCCAAGTAATGTTAGTTTAGAAATTAGAAACAAAGCCGAAAACTCAGCTTTTTACTAAGTTTAGACTATTTGAAGGTTTTTAAAAGAAATCTCATTGACCTTCAAATGCAACCAAATTTGAAAATCTGGTTTCATGTTCGCTACACTATTTTAATTGAAATATGTAAATTACTCGTATACTCTTTGAAACTGGTGACTTATGAAGGAGATAGTTAACAGGCAACACCACAACTCAGTTCCTAATAATTTATTGCGCTACTGAATACTCAATAATGCACATTACAACGTTGGAACATTGGATGATACATAAACTATACTTTCGCATGTCAATGTAGAATTTTCGAAAAGAATCGTACAAATAACACAAACGAATGATCCTGATTCTAATCACAAATGCCAGATTCCCACACTCAAAAAGGCTATGTTTGACCACATGACTAAGTAAGGTGACCACATCCATGTCACGTGAGATAAGTCCATGCCACGTGATATTATAAGTCCATGTCACGTGATAACATTTAATAGTTAAATTTCCAGAATAAGATTCATCGAAGCTCAGCGTTTTAAACTAGTACTGCATACAGCGCTTTCATTATTGCACGATTAACCCTTTCGTTCTAGTCTACTCTCGATTCTAAATCACAGTCATTTTTTTTGTATATATTCAACAACACCAACGAAAAAGGTCACAGTTGGCTCGCCAGCCATCGTCCGAGCCCCCACTCCATGAGGGCATTTGCCCCACACAAGACGGGGTAAAGTACGTCCAGCGTTCGGTTGCCAGCAACTCCATACAAGACTAACTTTCCACGACAAAACACGCACACCCACACAAAAAAAAAAACAGCCAAGTTACACTGCGTCAGTCTTGTAGTGCTCTCCGGAACACTAGCAGCAAAAGGCTCACTACGCGCGGGGTAGAACAAATTTAAGAATGGAGGCGAGGGAAAACATAGATAAAATAAATAAATATAATAAGTGCACGCAGAGCATTGTTCTGGCCGTATTATCGCCCACTGTGATTGCTTTTTTAAAGTCCAGGCCGCGTTCTTCTGGTGGTGGCTGGTAGGGGGCGCCACCAGTCTCCAGGTCGCGCCCCGCCGTCCGGCCGCGGCGGCAGGTGCAGCAAAGTCACAGGTGTGTCGTTATCCAGCCGAGTTCCAGGCCGGACCACCGGGAAGCAATCAAAGGGCCAGCAAACAGAGGTCACCACCTGAGGACAGAAAGGTGAGGCGCGCATCAGTACATTGTTGTGGGTGGTGGGTGGGAATTTATATGTGGGTTGGGTGGGCAATTTATGGTGAAGAGATGCTGGCCGAGAGTAATGGTGTATGCTGTTCGGGAGTGTGGCGAGTACTAAGTAGACGATTTTCACCACCAGCCCAACCCGCCCTCTGGCGGCAGTGCGAAGAACTAATGGTTTATGGGGCTTGGGAGTGTGGCAAGTAGACGATTTCCACCACCAACCCAACCGGCCTTCTGACAGCAGTGTCAAGAACTAATGGTTTATGGGGATTGGGAGTGTGGCAAATAGACGATATCCACCACCAACCCAACCTCTGACGTCAATGCTAAGAACTAATGTGGGTAGCAGCTGGTGGCTTTAACGACAGTAGAAAGATTACTGCACATGCTCAATGGGAAAAGTGTCATACTATTCCGTTAACACCAAATGATAAGTGAATTAGTCTGATGAAAGCATAACATTTTCGAAACCAAAAGAATTATCTAAATTAGATTCTACAATCTAACTTAAGATACTCATGCACTTATTATTAATTTGTTGCTGCGTTGTGGGATTACTGAGTCAATTTAGCTATTATATCAGGTAGAGAGAAAAAAAACAGCGTCAGTAGATGCAAATGGAGATTCTCCAGCCATGTTTCCAGAATAGCTCCGCGAAATCCACAAACAAATATATATATGAAAACTTATTTAAATTAAAAAGCAATCCTCCTCTTTGGATTACAATCCTCCTCTTTGGATTACTCGATATTAATTATGGATGGGCAAATTATTCCTTTTTTTAGAAACTACATGGACACTTGGACAACGGGATTATCGAATTTTAACAGTATAATGAGTATTACAAAAAGGTGCTGATTTTTCAGATCCCATCCTACCACCAGTTTCAGTTATATTTACACACAAAAAAGTTAAATGCCTTCCCAGTCTCCCACATTGCTTCCCTGTAAAGTAGTACATTTGATCACAAAATACAGCGTGCTTGTTGGAAGAATAATATTTTGATTAAACCATAAAATTCCCAATCCGCACAAGCATGGATATGTTGAAACCTATCGGATGAGTTGAGACAGTGTAGCAGAATGTATCGACCAGTTAAACCGATCCTAATTCGTCCACATTTTATAGCGCATAGTTGTTGGTTTTAATTAAGCCACTAATTTAGAAATAAGAACCTGGTTGGAAGAGTGTGAATAAATCGGACACATACCGTTATGAATAGTAGTGCGTTGCCAGGGCCCTGTTGTCAGTTAATAAATGTACAGATCCTGGTAGCAACGGAGGTCGTAGTTCCACCAGCCACCACCAGCTGGCAGCACAAACGACACCAGGCCAAATCGTGATGTCGGCGCCTAACACTTGTCGAGCCTCTGTCGTTTCCGTTGTTGGAAGAAGGCTGTAAGACAAAAATGAGGGAAGTAAATACAGAGGCACAATTTTCATTTTGTCAAAATAATGTTAAAAAAGATATCATAGCAAACTACCTAAATCGTATAGAATGCCAATTCGATTTAAGATATGACATTAATCGAAAGCGATGCCAATGGAGTCCGAATGGGGAGGGGAAGTTGGGGGGGGGGGGGGGGGGTTGCACCAACATCAAAACATGTACTGACAGGCCCACGTGGTGGGCATGTTCAAACTGCCCATAAAGATGACAATGATAACATAACACTATTATTAACAGCATATGATTGCAGGCAAAGCACCCAGCTAACTATTACTAGAAACAAAAAGAGTTCAGGCGCAAAACCCCGTAAACGTCAATCCAAAAATTGCAACGCATCGGATTCGAACATTCAGAAAGTTCTTTTTGTTGTTATATTCCTACTTTTTAGTTCCTTGCTCCGTAACCATCATATTACCATGTGATCAAAAAGGAAAAGTTGAATTAGTGAGAATTAAAATTATTTTTAAATAAAAATATTTTATTTGAACTAAATTTTGGATTGGCGTTTTAGATTTTCGCCTGAACTTTGCATATAAAAATCCATAGATATAATATTAATATATTAGCAGTAACTTGAGTAAGTGATGTAAACAAGTGGTGTTGCTACGTCACTAGTACGTGGTGTAAAACTAACTGCACTCACATGTCATGTGTGACTGTACGCGGAGGGCGGACTTGGTGGTGGTGGTGTTGTTGGTGTTGTTGGTGTTGTTGGTGTTGGTGTTGTTGGTGTTGGCGGCAGCGGGAGGCCCGTCGGGACATGTGTTGACGGCGGTCTCCTCGTTCACCTCCGGCGCGGGCGACGAGAGGCAGCCGGTCTCCTCCCGCTCGGGTACCGGGGAGGAGGAAACAACAGCCAGCTGCTGCTGCTCCTTGTCCTCCTCGTCGAAGTTGAGTCGTCGTTTGAGTGTTCCCTGGGTCCTGGGCCGCGTGGGTTTGGCCGGGTACTCCCTGGTGTACGGCCCGGGTACGTACTCCTTTTTATCCACGGCCGACCATGCGTACCGACCGCCGGGTAGCGGTCGCTCCTTCACGAAATCAAAGTCCCACTTCTTCTCCAACTCCTCGTCGAGGTTTCGTAATTCCCGCTCCAGCGACTCGTTGATTTTCTTGTGGTCGAGCCGGCCGAAGAGACAGCGGCGTGCCGAGCTCCTTGTGGCGGATATGCTGCGAAGTACGGGGGTGGTGGTGGTGGTGGTCGACACGGCAATCATTGTGGCTGGGATGTGTGTGGCTGGTGTGAAAAGATGGATGCACGCGGTTTGAAAGCAGAGCAGGAAATGTGTGTCGTAAGCCAGCGGCAAGCTTGAACTATATACGATTTGGCGGCAACCGCGGCCAATCAGCGCGGCGGGTCTTTGCACGGGGCTCCGCGGCGGGAATAAGCCGGCACCTGATTGGTCGACCAGGTGAATGTGGGCGGGGCGGGGCTGTCAATCACGCCGAGTGGCGCGGGATTCAACGCTTGGCGCGCGCACTTGTAGAGACACGTGTGTGCTTGAGCTGGCCGTAGTAGAGTTTGGGCGCGGTGTGGCTTGTACGGGTTGATGCCCGTCCATCCAAAACGTGGTCATGTGCACGCCCCAGATAAGCACTCCACGACGCAATAGACGAGGGCTGCCATGGTTCTGACCCCATCATGTCGTCTTATTATATATATATAGTATACACATTGTTTCGGACTGTCTGTGTGTGTACGTATTTATTTATTGTACTGGTCATTATAATAATGATTATAATACAATAATTACAATATTACAACAATCATAATAATAAATAATTAACACTAATAAATAAATGTGTCGATAATTTACTAAGGATAATAGACGCTAACTGCCATAGTAGGTCTTATTATAGATGGTCTTATTATATACAGTAAAACCTCTCTAACTGACCACCTCCACAGATCGACCACTCCCCTATATCAATCACTTTATTTGGGTCCCAAACGATCGCCAATACAATAATACCATTGTAACGATCTTCTAACTCCCTAAACCGACCACCTCCCTAAATTTCCCATTTAAAGTCAGTCCCATGGTCGGTCTATTTAAAGAGGTTTTACTGTACACATAGTTCCATATTGTCTGTACGTGTATTTATTTATTTGTTGTGGTGGTTATGATAATGATTATGATAACAATATAATAATCACAATAATACAGCAACAATAATAAATGTGGCTGTGTGCCTATAATTTAATACGGATATTTGGTGTTTACCTAAAACAAATATGTTAATTCTATTCCGGTAATGATTTGGTATGTAGGGGAAAGTTATATAATAATTGTGGCAATGTTTCTGCTCACTTACCAGATGGCTTGGTGTTTATTGGGGGCGTATTCTGTTGTAACAATGTGTTTGACAATTTAATCATACTTATTATATTAATAGGTGATTTGGTATTAACTCGAAAACATATAATAATTGCTGTGAAATATATTTCTGAATACATATATCATAGCCTGTTGACATTGGAATTGAGTAGTGCATACTGACGTGGGACTTATCTATTTGTATAACGTCATTATATATATATATTATATGAGTCAGCCTCATGAAAATGGGCCAATTGGTGGTCAATTGAAGATGTCAGCATCGCAATTCTTAAAAGTGTAGTGTATTTCTTTGTTTCATATTAAATTATCCTAGAAACAAATAAGGTTGTTGTATTTTCTTGACCTTTACATTCGGGATAAATTTAAGGACTTTCGAACAGCTCTGTCAATGCTAAACTATAATTATACCGATCGACACTGACATCCAATGATCAACGCCGACAACTTTAACAGATGTCGGCGTCACAATTCTTAAAATGCAGTGCATTTCTTTGTTTTATATTAAATTATCCTAGAAACAAATAAGGTTGTTGTATTTTCTCTACCTTTACATTCAGGATAAATTTAAGGACTTTCCAATACCTATGTCAATGCTAAACTATAATTATGACTATCGACGCCGACATCCAATGATCGACGCCGACAACTTCCACCAATTGACCTCTTTTCATTATCCTGACCCATATATATATGTCTATCTATCTCTGTCTTCTTTCTTCTTTTTTATTTTTCTATTTACCTTTTTACCACTATCGTATCAAGATGAAGTGACATTATCTCACACACAATTGTGAACGGACCTGTAAAAGAACCGTGAATATCATTAAATGTATGGTATGGGTCCGGGTGATAGAGGGGATGATGGGGGAGGGGGGGGGGCGGGCACTTCTGTATGTATTAGTCAGTGAAAGCCCTTTTGTGGTGATGAGTCATATATCACCCATTTGTATCGAGTGTTCTGAGGATCTGCCTGGGCTTGCTCACACGAATACTTGGATGACATCAGACGGCTGAGTCCACGCACCAAGTAGGCGGTGCAGGTGGCGCATGGTACAATATTAGCCTGGATGGTAAGATGTGTTACTACTTACTGACAATCACAGAGGGGTATGTTTTATTAGAAGAGTCACCGACCACCAGCAATAACAGACGGTCAGAATGCGCGTCTTCATGCACGGTGTGATGAAATGACTTGGGTTTATATATTTGTACACTGCTGAAATGTTACAACAGAGGTGCACTGGAGATTGGAAATATAGCATGCTAGCAGCATACACATAATATATAAATAAAAAAATATATAATATAACATATATGATGTACACAAAAATATATATAATATATGATGTAAAAAATAAAAATATAAAATATATGATGTAAAAAATAAATATATAAAATATATGTGAAAAATAAATATATAAAATATATAAAACATAAAATATATAAAATATATGAAACATATCTAATTATCAAATATATCAAATGTGTTGAATGAGTTAAGGCTCAGTCGGGGTCATTGCGGGGTGCACGGGGCAACGAAGTCGTTGGGCTCTGCCCCCCCCCCCCCCCCCTTTCTCCTGCATCTCGCCTCCCTCTTGCCACGGGATGACGGGGCGGGGGGTGAGGGACCTGGGGTTGGGGGCGGGCACAACCATAAACACATCACATGCCAATCACCCTCACTGGCCCCTCACCTCACCTCTCCAGACCAGTCTGGCCTCCACATCAGCCAATCAACACGCTTCCGCACCTGAGCTCATCAGCTGCAAATCCCTTGTGAGTCACTCCGCTCCCAACCACAGGACTGACCACAACAACCTTTTTACCCACCCAACCACTCCACAAATCAATAATATGATTATATAACTATAATTATTGTCTTTCTGTTTCTTATTAATCATAATATAATTAATTAACTATAAAATTAAATTGATCATATTTATATACAATACTTATAATACTTTTATATTATATTTATTATATTAAGTAACCAATGCTACCAGCTAGTTACCACCATTTTCGCCTGATTCTCGCCTTACTCATATGCCTCACCTCACTCATCTCACCTCCATCTCTCACTGCGATCACACCATGACCTTGGCCCTTACAGCTCTTGGCAGGCCCCTACCCACTGATGTAATGCCTCCTGGGGCTGCCCGGAATAAAGCCATGTTATCCCAACTTCATGCTTCCACGTTTTGTGTACTTCTGCTGCAATATCAGATGTATAATATATATAAATATATATAAATATATATATGTATATAAATCTATATAAATCTATATAATATATATAATATATATATATAATATATATATATATACTATATATAATATATACAATACATATAATACATGTAATATATATAATATATATTAACATCCAGACATGCATACACATATACATGTACATGTATACGACTTAATTCTCACTCACTGTGCAAGCATCATAATTCCTATATATTATATGTGTTTGTGCACGTGCCAGAATCTCTACTCCATAGTTGTCTATCCTTACCTTGTCTAGTGTTTTTGTGGAGCTGTGTTCTACTTGTGTCATTGATTTTCTATAAAAAAACACACACACACCAGAAGCCAGCTTCCTATCTGTGCTCTAAAAGAAGAGCAACAGCGACCCCCCCCCCCCCCGACTCCACTCCACAGTGTGTCTGTGAGCGTGTGTGTGAGAGAGGTGGTCCTGTTCAAAGATACCGTGTGTCAGTCAGCTGAGAACAGTTGGAGTCTGTCAAACCCAGTACTGATTGAATGTCCATGGATATTTGGTGAACACACCGTGAATATAAAGAAGATGCCCGACACAATCGTTAATTCATTACGACAGCGGAGGAACAAAATGGCCGCATGTCAGGGGTATTTGTTTCACGTCTGTACATACCTATGGCTAAAGCCGAGATTCCGTTAGCGCGAGAGTCTAAGCTTGTGCATGTTGCCACTTACGCGGTCCTTTAAAGCAAAATACAGGAAAATAACCCACTCGAAATCTATTTGTTTGTATGTCTATGATGGTGATGCAATCAGTATCAGAGGATAGTACCAGGCGCCGGTGGCCGAATCGGTAGAGCGCGAGCATCGCGTGCGGAAAGTCGGGAGTTCGGTTCTCGGTCGAGTCAAACCAATGACTTATCAAATTAATACTTGTCGCTTCCTAGCCTGGTGCTCGGCATTAATAGGATAGGGCAAGGAATGATTACCTCAGTGTCAGGATAATGTGACTGAATTGGATATTGGGTCGTGGTGCCGGCATGCTAGATTTACCAATGAGTCAGCACTATAAAGTTGCCATGAGTGTGCACTGTCACAAGTTGGTACCCATAATGATATGACTTTAGATGTTGCCCGGACGTAAAACTTCAACAACCAACCAACCGTCAGCGGCCAGCATCAATACACAGTCTGAGGTATTGTCATTGCAAGAATCTGCAAATGCATAACAACGAATCATGACATGTAGCGATCAGTGTTTGTGTACACAACCTCATGAACTTAGTAATGCGTAGAATGAGCAAATATATGGGAATTTGGCTCTTGGAAACATCTGCGGTCATATGAGGATGGATACTAACTTTTCTTTGTTTGTTTAGTGGAGTTTTACGTCCTGGCTAGATCTGAGGTCATATCAGGACGGGTACCGACTTGTGGCAGTGCACACTAATGGTGACTTTTATAGTGCTGCTCCACTGGGAGACCTGGCCATCGTGACCATGACCCGATATCCCACTCAGTCACATTATCCTGTCACTGAGCTAACCAATCCTTGTCCTATCCTATTAATTCCGAGCGCCAGGCTAGGAAGCAACACGTATCAATTTAATAAATCATTGATTTGACTTGACCGGGAATCGAACCCCGATCTCCCTTACGGGAAGCCTGTGTTCTGCCGATTAGGCCACCGCGTCCGGTGAGCAAACAGGCAGTATACAAACACCATAGAACAACAAACAAAAACAAACACCACGCGCATGCGCACACAGACGAAGACAACAGCAATTACTTCACGTTTCCTTCTCATCAATCTCGTGGGAATTCCGACCAGGTCTTATAATCCCAACCAATTGACACGTTCTCACCACGACCCGCTTCTTAACGCAAACATCAAAAGAGGGGCGATCTTTGATCTGTCCCGGTCTTAAAGGCTCCAAGTATTTATTGCGCGGCGTTTAGGGCCAGTGCGGCTTCCGGGAAAAGTGTCGGTGGCCGGAGACGGGGTTGGGGTTTTGGGGGTGAGGTACTTTGAAACAAAAGTACATCGGGTCATTTTGTAAGTAGGCGTCTAAATATCCGCAGCCACGTTCGATGACGCTGTGTACCTGAACAATTAGGTGCTTGTCCTGCCACGGCGTAAGGACCTCATTCTTTATATGCCGCTAATCCCCGTGGTTCTAAGTTTGCATCCCAGGAGGATTGGGAATAGTATCTCCCACGAGCATAAAAGAAAAAATAGATCTATATACACACACACACACACACACACATATATATATATATATATATATATATAATATATATATATATATATATATATATAATATGTACATGATATAGATTTTACTAGGTATTCATATTTAAACATGCATATGCATAAATATACGTACATATGCACGTAACCACATATATATATATATGTATATATATCCGGATAATGAGACTGAGTAGGATATCGGGTGATAATACCGGTGGCCTGTAAAGTCACAATGAGTGCACACTTTTACAAGTCGGTACCCATCCTGACGCATGTACATATCTCTACTCCATAGTTGTCTATCCTTACCTTGTCTATCGTTTAGCAAATCAATGACACAAGTAGAACACAGCTCCACAAAAACAATAGACAAGGTAAGGATAGACAACTATGGAGTAGAGATATGTACATGCATCAGGATGGGTACCGACTTGTAAAAGTGCGCACTCATTGTGACTTTACAGGCCGCCGGCACTATCAGTATCACCCGATATCCTACTCAGTCGCATTATCCGGATACGGAGCTAACATTATCAATATCATGCCCTATCAATGTCAAGTGCTGGCTTAGGTAGTGCAAAACATCAATTTCGGGTTTGACTCGGCCGGTATTCGAACCCCCGACCTACCTTCTGTTCCCTTATGTTCATAATCATATATCATATATATATATCATTCATATATCATATATAGGCCTATATATGAGAGGTATGTGAATATGATTTAATATTTACTTTCTGCTCTCTCGCTATCTGTCGCTCTGTGCGTATATATATATATATATATATATATATATATATATATATATATATATAATTATCTGTCGACGCCTTAGTAACACAAGTCGGAGTGGGGAGCACTATGGGAATCCCATATATTGGTTCTGAGCATGCGCGGTAAGAGGATTAGAACTAATTTGTAATCCAGTTTCCAGGTTGAACAGATGCAGAGAAATCCCCCGTTTACCACTGGGCTTTGCGGCTTTTATCAAATGAATGTGGAACTCTCCAACGGGGTCTTAGGATTCCCTTGGGGGGAGGGGCAGAACGTCTGATGTGCTAGCTTTGTGATATATATATATATATATATATATTATATATATATATATATATATATATATATGATGCCGTTTTTGTGATGTATACACACACACAAACATATATATATGTGTATATATATATATATATATATATATATATATATATATATATATATGTATATAGATTAAAACCATTAACCTAATATGTTTTTCTAAAAACATGGCAGGAATTCAAAACCCATCGGACTATGCAACTTCAACTCAGACAAGATAGTCGAATGAGTTGAGCGTCCGCTTTCTGCTGTGGTACGTCATGGGAGTTGAATCTGTGGGGTTCAGCCCCTGGTCGAGTCAAACCAATGACTTAATAATGGATACTTCTCGCTACTTAGCCTGGCACTCGGCATTATTCGGATAGGGCAAGGAGCAGTGAAATTGGGGAGACCAATTGTCCATGATTGAAATGTTCCCTACTTTATCCCCCAATGTAATATACTTGTATATATACACTAAAGTGCAGTATATATATATATATATATATATATATATATATATATATAAATATATATATATATATACATATATATATATATAAAAGGAATAGAGTAAAGAATAGTATATAGAGAGTAAATAATAGTGTGTGTATATATAAATAAATTTCCAGCCCCTTCCGCATCCACTGCGTGTAACAACATATCCTAATGCTGCATTTAATTTATTCAAAATAGCGGGACTGACATCTAGTGGGTCTCATTGTGGAAAATTAGCATACTATTTAATTAACTTAAAACCTGACACTACGAGAGAAAGCTCACTAACACTAAGTAACAGTAACAGTAACACCACTGGCTATCTCACCCACACTCCTTCTCCCGCCTCTCCAACCAAAACCGCTTCTGTTCACACCCACCCACACCCACACCCATACACCCACACCGACATATACACCCCACTTACCCACACACACACCCACACCCGCACACCCTCTCCTAGTCGGAGAGTAGGTCAGTGGACCTGCTGCATGACCGAGTTTTTTTTCTCTTTTCTTTCCCGGACACTTGTGTCTAATGCTAACAAACGACCCCGCCCCTCCCAGAACCCCTCAGCGGGGAACCCCGCTTGACTGACACGGAAATTGTACCGCATCCTTTAAAGCAAACTCTCCAAGCACGCGCTTCTATCTACCCCCCCCCCCCCCCCACACACACACACCACGATCACCTACATGACTACCACAGCACTACGCGATGCGCTATAGAGACTCTGCTTGGAGAGTGTAATTAGGAGGAACGCCCATTCGGTGTCGTCTGCTTCGCTCTGAAGTGGTTTAACGCTGCATGGGATGCACTGACCTGCCATGTCCTTCCTGCCCGTCCCATCTCCCCCTCCTCCCTCTCCCTCCCCCACCCCCCCACCTCCTCCCCTCGAAGTGGACCGCCCCTCCCTTTGACCTGGCTCCTAAATCTAACACAGCGCGGATATGGCCGCACAGGCGGACCATTTAGGGCCGGCGCTGGCGGGTTCGTAGCGTTGGTAACCGTGGATGACGTAGTTGGGCGGGGAGGATTAGAGGCGCGAACAATGGCGGTCATCTGTGAGACGCAGCGGGCGGTGCGGGTTTCCCGCCATTTTCACAACCTGTCGTCTGCCCTCCGTGAAACAATTGGGTGTAATTAGTTCCTTTTAAAAAAAGTTTTTTTTTTTTTTGTTCCTCCGTGACCATATGTTCGCATAATTAGTATACAATAAGACACACGAACGTGGTTATTAAATGGAGCTGAGCGATGTGTCTGTATGGCGGCATATTGTTGTGCTAGACTGGGCACGGTGGCCGAACCTGTAGAGCGCGGGCCTCGCGTGCGGAAGGTCAGGAGTTCGGTTCCCGGTCGAGTCAAACCAATAACATATAAAACTGGGACTTACCACTTCCGAGCCTTGCACTCGACATTAATATGATAGGGCAAGGACTGGTTAGCTCAGTGTCAGGATAATGTGACTGAGTGGGATATTGTGTCATGGTGCTGGTGGCCTAATTTCCCAGTGGGGCAGCAGTATAAAGTCGCAATGAGTGCGCACTGTCACAAGTCGGTACCCGAATTGATATGACCATAGATGTTGCCAGGACGTAAAACTCCAACAACCAACCAACCATTGTTGTGCCATGACGGTCACCACAAACCCGAAAGGCTTCTTTCTGTAAGAATCAATGCTGCGAATATTATATGTTATTAATAATGTCAGGGAAGAGTCAACCAGGGAACATTCCAGGGGATATTCATCCAGCCAGTTGATCGAGAATCCACTCCTACTTTTCAGTAACTTTTCATACTTTTTTTTTAATCAATAAAAGGTGCAAATTCTAACATGCAGGGGCAACTAGGTCGATGCATATACAAGTATTCTGGATAAACATATGATCGTCATCCTTTATTAAAATTAGCCCCCCCCCCACCCCCACAATTATCTATGTGAGTCTCATACTCGAACTTGGTTCTTCATTTTTCACACACTTTGAGGAAAGAACGAACAGAATTTTGTTTGGGTAATGAATAACAACAATCCACTCTGCAGTACATGCAACAATTTATCACACATACATGTATTTAATTATAAAGTAACATAAAGTATCATCCCAATGACATGTGTAACTAGGGTAACACAGTAAAAGGGTATCGCCCCCCCCCCCCCTTATGATATGTGTAACCGTAGTAACATAGTAAAAGGTTATCAACCCCCAAACCTCCAACGCACACACACACCTGATAATGATGTGCTGTTGTCTGTTGTCACACATGATATGCTGCTGTATGATTGTTATCACACGTGTATATAGGAATACTAACTGTGTGCTAACAAGCTGCCAGTGAAAACATTAGTATGTGATTAAAAATGGAAGAAGCCTATGAGTATGACACCTATATGCAACGCTGAGCAGGTTGCTTAGTCACGTGTTAATTTCCTGTTTCATACTGGAGCAGTGAACAGGAGCGGTGAAGGACAAACACCCTTACATAACATCTGCATACACCACTGACACCTCCATGGTTACGCGCGGCGTCACGCAGCGTTCCAAACACCGTATGCGCATGTCAGACTATTGTCATGGGGGTGGTGCAAACAAATACAACAGTGCGCCCATGGTGGGAATCGAACCCACACGTAAGCAATTTCAGGGCTACCATCATAACCTATCTAGGCTCACTGTAGATAAAGGATTCATCCTGTACTCGCAGTACATGGGTGAATGAATACCAACCCTATATAAAAGGTGTCGAAAAAGCGGGGAAATGAAATGAGAGCCTAATTTCACAATCTAAGAAGCAACAATTATTCTATTTATATGTCTTCATATTTCCCCGCTACCTTTGAGTTGGAAAATATAATAAAACATATAGTTTAATAGAATTTAAAGGTGAAATCGACGGCGTTCTATGGCCACCATCTTGTCTTTTTGCATTCTCTCCCATTTCACCAAATCTGTGCCTATATAAGTTCCCATTTGATACTAGAGACAGGCATTCTACTTCCTGTTCCATACTAAAGCTATTTTGGCCCATAATTATGCTACGTTGTCGTTCACCCGTGTACTGCAAGTATGGGGTGAATCATTTATCTAGGCTCACTGGTGCAAGTACTTCCTGCCGTTTTCACTACCACATTCGATGGAGATGCATTTGAATTATGCACTATTGTCTGATGTGGTATATTTGTGGTATTTTCTCAAACAACGTAATGTAGCCTTATCCAATTTGTAGGCGAATGTTCTTCTATGATATAATTAAAACAGTGCCTGATTATTGCAGATTCTGACTATTTCGTTACAATATGAAGAATATATCAACCATTTTTGCAGTTCTAAATTCAATATCTATTGAGGGTGGAGGCTCGCTATTCATATATACACATATACATACACATATATACTATATACATATATACTCAAATACACATATGCACATATATATGTATATATATATATATATATATATATATATATATATGCGTGCATACATTCATACATGCATGTATAAAAATACATACATACATATATACATACATACATGCATGAGTACATGTACATTCATTTGTACGCGCATACACACATATACATATATATATACGTTGATGTGATATATATATATATAAATATATACATATATATATACATATGCATCTATAATCATATATATTAGAGATCTCTAATATCTGACTATTTCGCAACCCTCATGTTACAATGTGATGGATATATTACGGTAACATGTTTCGTTTCGTGGATCTCTACAAACATTACCAGAGCTAATCCAAGTATTCACCATCATTAAGTGGCCTGTGATTATAACTATAAAAGAGAGAGAGAGAGAGAGAGAAAAAACTGATACAAAAAGCTCAATTAAGAAACCAATTACTGACAGCCGTGTCCCAGTGATACTGATACTAGTGATATCATATCCTCAGCTCCCGAGACGTGGGCTTTAATATCCAGATACAAATGCAGCTTTATGCCCAACAAAAAGACGATGGCTTAGCCTAAGCTAACTTCAGTGAGAAGGGTGTGAGCCGAATACAAACACACTCAAGTTGGGGAAGTTAATTCCACCCAAAGAGGCACGTGAATGATACTTGGATATAAAATCTGATAATTGAGGCCGGGCAATGCAAGCTGGGGAAGCCCCTTGATGGGGCGCTAATAACCACTTAAAACAGGTAGGCATTGTCATTATAGTTTTTTTAATTTTAATTTTTTTTATTGAGGCTGTATTTATTCTGTCCATAGCATGTAAGCCTGGGTACCCAGGCTTGTTTTCAATGCTGGCCAGCTGTAGTGTTGGTGTTGTCTTACCAAACAGTAGCTGCTGATAAGTTATTTGATTGTCTGCATTTTATTGGTTATTGGTTTATTGGACGGAATGTGGGTGGTGGGGGTATCCTAGCAACATCCTAGTAACATCCGAAGTCATATTACTATTAATAGTATTATTAGGACTTGTAACGATAATGTGCTATATATATATATATATATATATCTGCAGTACATGCAACAATTTATCATACATACATGTATTTAATTATAAAGTAACATAAAGAATCATCCCAATGACATGTGTGTATATATATATATATATATATATATATATATATATATATACATATATTATAGTGCTGCCTCACTGGGAGACCGTGCCGCTGGCATCAGGACCTGATATCCCACTCAGTCATTTGGATTTCGGCCTGGCCACACCTCATCTTGTCCAAAATCCATGTTATGCAATACACTTTAATGCACATCTATACATCTACTCAGATACACAGATACGTATAACATATATACATATCCTATATCCGTCCTGATAATGATATGACCTCCAACAATCAAACCAACCATAATCATATATATATAATATAGGCAAATAGATATATATATATATATATATATATATATATATATATATATATATATATATATAGACCAGGCGGCGTGGCCGAATGAGTAGAGCATCCATCTCCTGTTTTGGGAGATCGGGAGATCCGAACCCATGAGTTTGTGGGTTCGAATCCTGGTCGAGTCAAACCAGTGACTAAAAAATTGATACTTGTCGCTTCCTAGCCTGGCGCTCAGCATTATATTAGGATAGGGCAATGACTGGTTGGCTCAGTGTCAGGATAATGTGACTGAGTGGGATATCAGGTCATGGTGATGGTGGCCAGGGGCTAAATGTATGAGCCACCGGATATCTTCGCCGGAGTTAAGGGCGACCGACGGGGTAGCTATCGTCGGTGTTGGTATATGTGTCAAGTGAAATGTATGCGTGCCAAGCGCGCACTTGTTAGCTACCCTGTGCGTTATTTATAGATTTGGGGAGTCCCCCTGGGAATGTACCCGGCCATCGCAGTAGGAGTCGGGAGGGACCACCCCCTTCCTCCCCCCCCACCCCTCAGTGTGTGTGTGTCCCTGTGTGTGTGTGTGTGTCTGTGTGTGTGTGTCTCTGTGTGTCTGTGTCCCTGTGTGTGTCTGTGTGTGTGTCTCTGTGTGTGTGTCTCTGTGTGTGTCACTCTGTGTCTCTGTGTTTATGTGTGTCTGTCTGTGTGTGTGTGTCTCTGTGTTTCAGTGTATCTGTGTGTGTGTCTCTGTGTTTCAGTGTATCTGTGTGTGTGTCTCTGTTTGTGTCTGTGTGTGTGTCTCTGTGTGTGTCTCTGTGTTTATGTGTGCCTGTGTGTGTCCGTGTGTGTCTGTGTGTGTGCATGTGTGTCTCTGTGTGTGTCTGTGTGTGTGTCTGTGTGTCTGTTTGTGTGTGTATGTGTGTGTGTCTGTGTGTGTGTCTCTGTGTCTGTGTGTGCCTGTGTGTCTATGTGTGTGTCTGTGTCTGTGTCTGTGTGTGTCTGTGTGTGTGTCTGTGTGTGTCTCTGTGTCTGTTTATGTGTGTCTGTGTGTGTGTGTCTCTGTTTGTGTCTGTGTGTGTCCGTGTGTGTGTCCGTGTGTGTGTCTGTGTGTGTGTGTCTCTGTGTGTGTCTGTGTGTGTCTCTGTGTCTGTTTATGTGTGTCTCTGTGTGTGTGTCTCTGTTTGTGTGTGTGTCCGTGTGTGTGTGTCTGTGTGTGTCTGTGTGTGTGTCTGTGTGTGCCTGTGTGTGTCTATGTGTGTGTCTCTGTGTGTGTGTCTGTGTGTGTATGTGTGTGTCTCTGTGTCTGTTTATGTGTGTCTGTGTGTGTGTCTGTGTGTGTCTGTCTCTGTTTGTGTCTGTGTGTGTGTGTTTCTGTGTCTCTGTGTGT
Source organism: Branchipolynoe longqiensis (assembly GCA_030323885.1). Lineage (NCBI taxonomy): Eukaryota > Metazoa > Annelida > Polychaeta > Phyllodocida > Polynoidae > Branchipolynoe > Branchipolynoe longqiensis. The sequence goes on from CM059189.1 coordinate 82,768,810, forward strand.
GTGTCTCTGACACAGACACACACAGAGCAACAGAGACACAATGACACACACAGAGACACACACACAGATACAGAGACACACGCAGAGACACACACATAGACACACACATATATACAGAGACACACACACAGACACAGAGACACACAGACATAGACACACACAGACACAGAGACACACACACACACACACACAGATACACACACATACACACACATACACACATACAGACACACACACAGCCACACACACACAGACACACACAGACACCACAGACAAAGAGACACACACAGACACACACAGAGACAAAGAGACACACACAAAGACACAGAGACACATGTGGTTGCATTGAATAGATTTGGCCCGAATCGGTCCCTAACCTGCACGTTATCCCTGGCTCAAGTGGGAGTTAGTGAAGGCGACGTTAACCCTCGAGGCGGTAGCCTAACCCACGCACATACATTGACACTTTGGCCGCTAACCCGGGAAATCCGCACGACGCGTGGGTTACAAGCCCTAACCCTGACTCTTACATTTGGCCCCTGGTCTCCCGGTGGGGCAGCACTATAAAGTCACCATGAGTGCGCACTGTCACACGTCAGTACACGTCCTGATATGACCTTAGATGTTGTAGAATGTAAAACAACAACAAACTATATATATATATATATATATATATATATGTATATATATATAAAGGATACTTGCATTATCCACGAAACATAGGGGGCATTCAACTGGGCACTTTCTATCCGCAAGATTTACAGATGAATCCGAATCGATTTACACACATCCGAATCATGCGTATAGTAACCCACTTCCGGTCCCAGTCGAATGGGAATTTATAAGAAAATATTTTGATATTCGCATAGAGAGGCCCAGTCGAATTCCTCCAATGTGACATAGGTACATTATTAATATTATGCTCTTTATCAAATGTACTTCATTTGTGGATCGCCTATTAGATATAGATATCATCGCCCATTGGATATAGTATGATTTCACCGCACACACACACATATATATATACACAACGTACCGCGACCCCAATTGACCTCTTTGCACTCAACCACCCGCTGTTTACTTGGTGCTATGTGGGGCGGGTCAGTAGGACTCGTAGTGGTGCCTACTGGGCGTGGTTCGACGCGTGTGTGTAATGGGGTGTGTGTTTTTGTGTGGGGGCATGGGGTGTGGGGTGTGTGGGGTGCAGTGGGGGAGGGGTGTGTGTGGGGGTGTGTTTGTGTGGGGGTGCATTGGGGAGGTGTGTGTGGGGGTGGGGTGTGTGTGGGGGTGGGGGTGCATTGGGGAGGGGTGTGTGGGTGGGTGTGTGGTGTGTGTTGGGTGTGGGGTGGGGTGGGGGACCTGCTTGTTGCACTGGTCCCCGGCAGGGTAAACCTAGGCGCGCGTGTGTACATGTGTGTATGTGCGTATGTGAGTGCATTGGAGGGTCGGTGAATTGAGGGATGGGTGGGGGTGGGGGTGGAGGTTGGGGTGGTGGCAAAATGTAAATTTTGGCGCGTTTTCAATTGTCCCAATTTGCTTTATTGTTATTTTCCCTCCTGACAACATGTAATGATTAATTATTTCGGCAGTCTCCTAATAAATTAACGTTGTTATAAAACCCATATCAAATCTAATCCAGTGTAAATAAGAATGTGAAACTAAAAGTAGTGCCTCTCTCCCATCTCGTTCTCGGTGTTTCAGGGTTTAGGTCGCAGGTGGTCGGTTGAATGTCAATTTTGGCGCGTCTTGTCAGGTGATTGATTGTTGAAGTTTTACGTCTTGGCAATATCTAAGGTCATATCAGGACAGGTACCGACTTGTGACATTGTGCACTCATGGCAACTTTATAGTGCTGCCCCACTGGGAGACTAGGCCACCAGCACCATGACTTGATATCCCACTCAGTCACATTATCCTGACACTGAGTCAACCAGCCCTTGCCCTATCCTAATACTGCTGAGCGCCTGGCTAGGACCTGACAAGTATACATTGTTAGGTCATTGGTTTGACTCGACCAGGGTTCGAACCCGTCTGTTCGAATCCCATGATCTACCAAATCGAGAAAAGGACGTTCAACTCATTCGGCTATCCTGTCTCGCCGATGGTTTACCAGTGCTTTCATCACAGGTCACATGTTGGTTTCCAGTTTAGGAAAGAACCGCCAGATTCCCTTTTTTCAAGGCCACCTACAACTCGAGCACTACATCGGCGCCATCACGTGTTTATTTCCCCGCTCTGTTCTAGAGGGCATCACTATGCAACTTTAAATCTACATAGTCCGATGAAATATGAAATTTTCAAAACCAAAACAATTATCTAAATGTGATTCTACATATCTAGCTTAGATCATCATCATGCTGTCGGTCGCGATGTGACAAAGACTGCTTTCATTACTTGACTGCTGCTCTCCATTTAGCTCTCTGCTGTGAGAGTTGCGTCCATGAGTTGGTCTTAATGTCTCTCAGCTTCAGGTTTCTGTTGATGGTATCCTTGAACTGGAGATGAGGGCGCCCTCTCTTTCTGTAGCCAGAAGACAGTTGAGAATAGAGGATCTGCTTTGGTAGCCTGTCTGATGACATCCTCATGAGGTGTCCAGTCCACCGGAGATCATTTCATGAAAGCTGCCTGCAAAAGTGTTGAAGTGCTGCTGGCTTTTGCAATTTACCAGCGGCACTCTCTCGGCGGGCAAATAGAGGTTTAACACACGGCAAGAACATGTCAAGACAGGCGCAAAACTATTTGTCCCTGCAGTGACTAGTCAGGAGATGTTGGGAGTACTATACATCAACCGCCCTTAATGCTGCCACAGTGACATGGTTTTCTGTTTAGGGTTTGCTCCCTTAGCCTTTGGTTCTGTCAAGATCCTGTACCATAAGGCAGTGGTTTACAACTCTGCAATGCAGGGGCGTCAAACTCCCTGAGGTATTGCTATACCTGCAATACCTGCATACCAGATAGCTTAGATACTGGTGCACTTATTAAACATTTGTCCCCACACAAAAGGGGATGCCGAGGCAATTGAATAGAACCTATTACTGCAGAAGCCTATGGGGTCAGAGTTTTAGCGTGCTTGCCAAAATTAATGTTGCATGGTTCCACTTCCAATATCTCAAAAGTTAGCCACTTAAAATAAAAGATACGTCACGCTAAAGTAAGATACATAATAACGATCAACCTAATGTATTTATCTTAGAAAATTTCAGAGACTCAAAACCATCGGACTATGCAACTTTAACTTCCTGGTAAATTGTAAGTAATTCATGGTCACATCTATGACGATCAGCTGTCAACAACCGCATAGACTACGACCGTCACAGTGAAGGAAAACAAATCACGCTCTTTGGTGTAACTAATACAAGTACAGTAAAACCTCTCTAACTGACCACCTCCACAGATCGACCATTCCCCTATATCGATCGCTTTATTTGGGTCCCAACAATAACATTGTAACCATATTCTAACTCCCTAAACCGACCACATCCCTAAATGGACCACTTAAAGTCGGTCCCAAGGTCGGTCGATTTCATCATCATCATCATCATCATCATCATCATCATCATCATGCTGTAGGTCGCAATGCGACAACGACTGCTTTCATTACTTGACTGCCGCTCTCCATTTAGCTATCTGCTGTGAGAGTGATGTCCATGAGTTGGTCTTAATGTCTCTCAGCTTCAGGTTTCTCTTGATGGTATCCTTGAACCAGAGACGAGGTCGATTTAGAGAGGCTTTACTGTACACAACCTCGTATGCACCAGCCACCCAGCTTCCCCTGGCCCTCTCAGACTCAGAGGACTGTGGTTGGGCTCTTGGGCTGCCTTTTTCCTTCCCTCCCCCCCCCCCCCCCCCCCCCCCCACACACACAATTCTCTGACCACTACCAATCGGAAGTCAACTCCCGACCACATGGGACCGCTTTCAAACGGCGCCCATACAGTGCTGCAGATTTGCTGCCTTCCGCGTGCCAAGGTGACTGAAAACTTCCCCAAAACAACTTCTTATGAGCGCCAAAGGAGATTGCTGAATCGGTCAGAGCGATGGTTGTCTTCCCACATGGGAAGTTGTCAGTTAGAACTTCAGCCGAGTCCAACCAATGACTTACAAAATTGTTACTTGTCACTACCTAGCTTGGTGATCGGCATTAATAGGACAGAGCAAGGACTGGTTACCTCAGTATCAGGATAGTGTGACTGATTGGCATATCATGTTAAGCTAGGATTCCTTACACGCGGTATGCGGCATGCGGTATGCGGTATGCGAACGGTTTGGGTCCTTTCACCCACACCCACACACATAGTGTCAGGTTTCTCTAACACTGTTGTCTATCGGCATTCGCATTCACATGCCGCACCGATCACTACATGGACCGATTCAGTATTCGCATGCCGCATGCCGCATGCCGCATACCGCGTGTAAGGAATCACCCCCATTGACTTAGATGCTTTTTGATTTTTTGTCGCATTCGCATTCACATACCACATACCGCGTGTAAGGAATCCTAGCTTTATGGTGCTGGTGGCCCAATGTCTCTATGGTGAAGTGTAAGGTCACCATGATTGTGCACTGTCATAAGTCTGTATCCATCCTTATATAACCCCATATGTTGTTAGGACATAAAACTCCAAGAACCAAACAGCTTTTTTTTAGCAACTGTCGGGCTCGCTAACCAAACTGAGAATAGAACATCAGCCAACCGCTATTGTCATGTTGGTGTGAATTTCTGAATGCATAACATAGCTTTCTGTCTTCCATACCATTTGGTTCGTTTGTCCTTTTATAATTTTTCAAACATAAATTTCAACCAGTACATAAATCAGTGGGAGCTGAATTGTTAATGGTGGTTTTAAAATACAAGTCGCTACAATAAAATACATACATATTTGTTTGTTTGTTGTTGTTTTACGTCCTAGCAACATCGAAGGTCATATCAGGACGGGTACCGACTTGTGATAGTGCGCACTCATGGCGACTTTATAGTGCTGCCCCACTGGGAAATCAGGCCACCAGCATCATGCCCTGATATCCCACTCAGTCACATTATCCTGACACTGAGCAAACCAGTCCTTGCCCTATCCTAGTAATGCTAAGTGCCAGGCTAAGAATCGACAAGTATCAATTTTTAAGTCATTGGTTTAACTTTACCAGGATTCGAACTCACGATCTCATGGGTTCGGATCCTCCGATCTCCCAAAACAGGGGACGGACACTCAGTTCATTCGGACACCCACCACCCCGTCTGGCATATATATAGGTTATCGTCACAATAAATCAAGTTTGCTCAATACCATTTCGGTTCCTAATTTAGTAATGTGAATAGCAATCGCATTAAATCTGCATAATCCGATTAAAGCACACACTTTTCGAAATGCAAACACTTACCTAGATTTGATCTAATATATGACTTAGGTGCTGGCGCACTCATTAAACATCTATTTCTTGTTTTGGCGCATGTGCTAACATGGACTATAGCGATAAATCTAATATTTTTATTTAAAAAAACAGACATTATTTTTATTAAACAAAAAAAACCCCTGAAAATCATAAAAAAGCATTAGATTTTTTAAACATTAACAACCATATAACAACTTAATTAAAAACATGTTAAGCTAGAGGAACTGGTCTTCCGGCCGCTTACATTACATTGTAAATAGGTAGATCAGTGGGTACTTAGGTAAGCCATATTAGTAGATTATGAAAGCGGTTAGTGTGTTAGTGGGTTAGCCATAATAAATCCAATATTATAGGCTAAGATGGTGGGTCGCTGCTATTAGTATTATGGGTGTATGTGGGGGTGGGAGTATTAGTTCTGCATCTTGTTAATAATCCACAACATGCTGGCGAATCGGGAGTTGTGGGATATCTAGCGGAGTGAGTAATTCATATTCATATGGGCAGCCTCTCTCTTCGACTCTCTCCGCCTCTCCCCGCCTTTCTCCGCTCTCCCCGCCTTTCTCTGCCTCCCTACGCCTCTCTCTGCCTCTATCTACCTCTCCCAGGCTTTCTCCGCCCTCTCTGACTCTCTTCGCCCCTCCCCACCTCTCTCCGTCCCTCTCCGCCTCTCTCCACCTCTCTCTGCATCTCTCTGCCTCTATCCACCTCTCTCTGCCTCTATCCACCTCTCTCTGCCTCTCCCCATCTTCCTATGCCATTCCCTCCACCGCATTAACAACCTACCCCCCCAAATGAACTAAAAAAACAACAACAAAAACAAAAGCAGCGCAATTCCACAAAATCCCCCAACTCTTTCCGCCCCCTCACTCTGAACTCATAGGGTGCGGCCAGCGCGCTGCATTGTGGGTTAGGGAGGTCGGGTTGGATCCTCAAAACAAGGTATGCAAAGGTCCTGGCCTTTTGTTCGCTAACTACTCCCCTCTCCGCCCATGCCCCCACATACTTCCCCTCGATCACGCTCCCCTCCCCCGCCCATGCACCTCGCACTTCCCCCTACTCACACTCCCTCCCCTCCCCTCCCCCTGCACCTCTACCCCGTCCATGCCTCCCCTCTCCCCCGCCCATGCCCCCAACATCCCCTCAATCCCACTCCCATCCCCTTACCCCGCCCATGCCCCCACACACTTCCCCTCCCTCCCACTCCCCTCCCCCGACCATGCCCCCCCCAACATCCCATCCACCACTCCTCCCCCGCCCATGCCCACCACCTCTTCCCTCCCCCGCCCATGCCTCCCCCCACTTCCCCATCCCCTCCCCCGCCCATACCTCCCACCACATCCCCATCCCCTCCCCCGCCCTTGCGCCCAACACCCCCTCCATCCCACTCCCCTCCCCCACCTATGCCCCCCACATCCACTCCCCCCCCCCCCCGCCCGTTCCCCTCACTCCCCTCCCCACTCCACGCCCACCCCCATCCCACACCAGGCGGACTTGGATGAGTCATCAACAAACAACACCATTGACATGCAGTACATTCACTGGCTGGCCATTTATTTTTATTTTTATATTTTGTAACCTTCTTGTTATCTTTTTTAAATTTATTTTTTATCAAGGCTCATTGTTGACCCCATGTACCGGGAAATACCGACATATTGACTTTAACTCGCATCAGATTTCGTTACAACACACGAAGCTAAATCATTCACTTTCAACCTTTCCACACTCAGTCCTTGGTGGGTTTTAATTTTAGTTTTCAAACGTTTTAAAAAGGTTTAAATGCCTTTTATTTATTTATTTATTACTAATAGGGGTCATACATATAGTAAACCACGGTGAAGGGCTGGGTCAGTTGGTGTATGGTGACTGCCATTAACTTATATTTTAATCCTGGTCAAGTCAAATCAATGACTTAAAAATTGATACTTGTCGATTCCTAGCAAAGCGCTCAGCATTATTAGGATAGGGCAAGGACTGGCTGGCTCAGTGTCAGGATAATGTGACTGAGTGGGATATCAGGTCATGGTTCCGCCAGCCTGGCCTCTCAGTGGGGCAGCACTATCAAGTCGCCATTAGTGTGCACTGTCACAAGTCAGTACCCGTCCTGATATGACCTTAAATGTTGCCAGGACATAAAACTCTAACAACCAACCAATATCGCAGTCGCCTGCATTAATTGCTCCGACACTGAGCGAACCTGTTGTCTTATCACAGTAATGCCGGTGTAGGAAGTTCACGACACTACCCCGTTCAAAACACTACGGTAGAGTTTTGAACCTAAGTTCAAAACACTATGGTAGTGTTTTGAACCTATGTTCAAAACACTACTGTTAAGTTCAAAACACTACCCCTACCTACGTTCAAAACACTACCCAAGTTCAAAACACTATCATGACAAGCTGACCCTGCTGCGGCGTTTGAAGCACGTATTAGTAGTATACCCTGATAGCGATGTGGCATGTGCACCACGTATTAGTATACTCTGATGGTGCTGCAGCATTTGAAGCATGTATTAGTAGTATACCCTGATAGTGCTGTGGTGTGTGCATCATGTATTAGTATAGGCTGAGGGTGCTGCTGCGTTTGAAGCACATATCAATAGTATACCCTGATAGCGATGCGGTGTGCGCACAACGTATTAGTATATGCTGATGGTGCTGCGTCGTTTGAAGCACGTATTAGTAGCATACCCTGATACAGTGATAGCACTGCGGCATGTGCACCATGTATTAGTATAGGCTGAGGGTGTTACGTCGCTTGAAGCATGTATTAGTAGTAGGCTATACGCTGCACACTGCCCCACTCTACTGCACACTGCCCCATCTTACTGCATTCTTTCCCACCTTACTGCCTACTGCCCCACCAGGCACAGTACATGTGGCCTAATCGGTAGAGCGTGGGCCTCGCATGTGGAAGGTCGGGAGGTCGGTTCCCGGTCGAGTCAAACCAATGACTTTAAAATGTATACTTATCACTTCCTAGCCTGGTACTCGGATAAGGCAAAGACTGGTTGGCTCAGAGTCAGGATAATGTGACTGAGTGGGATATCCGGTATTGGTGCTAGCAGCCTGGCCTATAAAGTCACGATGAGTGTGCAGTCACAAGTCGGTACCTGTCCTGATATGACCTTTGATGTTGCTAAGACGTAAAACAGCAACCAACAACAACAACCCCTACTGCCCCACCTTACTACATACTGCCTCACCCTACTGCATAAGGCCCCACGTTACTGCATACTGCCCAACCCTACTGCATACTGCCTCATGCTACTGTACACTGCCCCATCCTACTGCATTCTACTGCATACTGCCCCACCATACTGTGTACTGCCTCACCCTACAACAAATGAAAATGAATATACAGCAATTATACAAAAACATTTAGAGTAGTGTTTTGAACTTAAAGGTAGTGTTTTGAACTTAAGGATAGTGTTTTCAGTGTGGCCACAGTAGTGTTTTGAACCTACCTTCAACTAGGTTGAAAACACTAATATAGTGTTTTGAACCTAGGTTGAAAACACCACGGGAGTGTTTTTGTGGGGTAGTTTTTTCAAACTTACTACACCGGGCGACAGATAAAGGTAGTCATTGAGAATCGCTTCACAAAAAATGATTTGGTTTGACTTGTCTGGAGATTGATCCACTCAGTCATGGTGGTCGTACTAAACATGACAAGTTGGTGGGTTGGGGGTGATAGCCACGTTGTGTTGTTTGTGTTTGTGTTGAGAGCACACCCGTATTTCTTTCCCCTTTATTCCCCATTGGGCTTGTACTTGTAGGGCGAGCTGAAAGTGTGGTGCGATAAAAATGAACATGTCACAAGAGTCCATATCATTTTTGTGTTTGTTTTTGTTTTTGACTACATGTACATTCATTAATTTAGTTGGTGAAATTTCAATCGTGGACAATTGGTCTTCCTCATTCCACTGCTACTCGACATATCCTAGTAATAATAGTTATACCTAACATCAGCCAACAACGATAGGTATACATTGTTAAACCATTGGTTTGACACGACAATGGTTCGAACCCACAGGTTGGAATCCCATGACCATAGCAAAAATCGGAGGCGGAAGCTCAATTCAATCAGCCAACTCCATGTTACATTGTTAGATGAGTGCACTCTCCTTGCATTAAACTACTCTCCACATTAGGAGATCAGAAGTGGGAGTGGGTTGGCTCGGTTCCATGGTAACCGGGCCCGATACGTGTCCTGAGTCCCAGCATGTCTCGGCTGGTCACCAAAATGCGCCACCTAGCGGGGCGTTGGCGTGTTGCGGCATGTCGGCACACAAATACACACAACATGTCGGTACACGTCTGGGACCGCCGCGGAGGATCCACCTCATGCCGCCCCACTCCCTCCCCCGGCGGCCCCACCCGCTCCCCCTGCCCGCCCTCCCTCCTCACGCCGTCTTCCCCCACCTCCGCCCCGCCCCGTCTTACTGAGGGGAGGGTGTTTGTGTGTGTGATCCTATTATTAGAAAGTGACTAGGAGACGCGCGCGCGCACACAGCCACGCGTGCACACACACACACACACACACACACACACACACACACTCCACTGCACCCTAGTGACACACCGATCACCACCACCTCCGCCCAGCGAGAGTGACTGACTATGTACACTTAACGGACGAAAATGACAATAGGAGTCCAGTCATTCTATTTCTAGTCAATTATGTGGCCAAAGACCACACTAATTGCAACAGGAATGATTTTTTCACCGCGATGCATTTATTTAAGTTGTATCCCCTTTTGAAACATATCAAAAGTCTAGAGCATTAAAATTAGTGGAAACCGATGAAAAATGCATTCATCACTCCAAGAAGCTTTTCAAGCCAAGGTACAACAGCTCACTCAGACTGGCCTTTTTTTCACAGCGAGTGATAAACATGTGGAATGAGCTACTGGAAGATGCGGTGGAAGCAGCAACCATAAATCAATTCAAGAATGCACTGGACAGGGCCTGGGCCAGAGAAACATTCCTGTACGATTTCGAGGCTGCATACCACTAGAGCTGAGAGCCATGAGCCTTGCATAGGCTACCATCTGCATCAAAGAAGAGGATAATAATAATAATATGTAAATTAACAGACACCATCATGAAAAATTAGTTACTATTAAAAAGCAACATTTTGGTGAATTAAAGCGGGCAATAGAATGAAATCATAAATCTTCCGAAACAAAAACACGGACCTAGATTAGATTCTACATATTAAAATTAATTTAAACTTGGTACCGATACACTCAGTAAACATATATTACAGTTATATGTCCCCGCACTCAACTGCGTTGCTGGAAAATGAGTATGCAGTGCATAACACATCTAGTATTTCGATGTATACACTAAATTTAATTTGGCATTTTATATGCTTCATATATCTTCTAAAGTTAACCATGTAGAATAAAAGTTACTTCAAAGTAAATTAAATTAAAACAATAATCCTAACATATTTATGTAAGCAACAAATTAGTGCAGAAATTGAAAACCGTCGGATATGTGCAACAGTGGAAACAAAATAAGGCAGTATGAGAAGAGAGATAATAACCAAGTGATAAGATAAGGACATAGAGCGAGGGTTGAATGTGGTAGCTATGTCACTGATAGTGGCTGGCTATGATACACGTATCATTGAGTGGGGGATTGGACAGGTCCATGTATCATAACGTCAGAAATTAAGAACAGAGTGAGGTATTATTATTTGTCCTAATGTTCTATCATTATTGTATTAATTATTAACCAATCTGCTATCGGATATGTTAAGCTTGTTTGATATATATTGGATAGTTGTGGGCTAGGGAGATAAGGAAGCACATCCGGGTCCAGCAATCTTTACCTACTTGTTCAGGATAAAAATGATCTTAAACTTCTATGGATACTTCAATGTTTTCGTCTTGGCACAAGCAAACATAATAGTGGTGGTAGGGTTGGGTGGGCGGGCCCTAGCCCAAGACTATCCGAGGCTTGTACCTCCGGAAAACAGCAGTTATCCATCATCTGTACCCAGGTAAGATTTGTATAACTATACTATTTTACCTCGGTACTAAGCCTCAGGCTACTCGTAGCCGAGGGAGACTTTTACGTAACTTCATTTTGATCCTTAATCCATTTCAATTCAGTATACATTAGTATCAAAACCAAATATACCTGTTAAACTTCTCACCTGTTATGTTGATTGGTGAGTAAGCATGTCGCTAGGCCACTTGACTTCTCTAGTCGTTTGTTGTAATGTTTTGCCTACGATCTAGCCGTCTTCCAGCCTGCATGTGCTAGGATTCTCTTAACTGAGATCCCTAGCTGTCGAACCGTCGAGACCAGAGCTCCTCTTGTTGAATGAGAAGCGTATCGTCCAGTATCGACCCCTGCGGCCTTAAGCACTTTAATGGTCCATCTTGTGAGTGTGTCTCTTGAGATCACCTTGTGTGGTTTAATAAAGCTCACCAAAAGCTGTCTTGAATTTCGTATTCCTTTTGTCATGTAGAAATAAGCCCGTATGGCTGACACTACACAAAGTCGTCGGTCATCCGGGAAGCTACTCACATGTACTGTGTATGGTGGGTCCCCTGTGCGGTTTGATTTTAACAACTGTTCTAAATCAAACGTCGCCTCTTTTCGATCAATCTCCAGTCCATCTATAGACAAAGCTACAATGGTCTGTCCCCTATGGCCAGTAACCAGCAGTAATAGAACTGCTAATTTAAATCCTAGTTCTTTTATGCCTCAATGACTATTACTAGGCCAAGACTTAAACAACTTAAAAACTATCGATACATCCCAAAATCGATTATATTTTGGCTTTGGCGGATTCCTTTCGTAAACTGAGCTTAAGAACCAATGTATCACCTGGTGTTTACCAACCGTCTGTCCATCTACTCTTGGTAGGATAATAGATAATGCACATCTTGCTGCATTGATCGCACCAAAACCTAACCCTTCATCCTCTAGCATCTGCAGAAATCTCACTACCTGGGCTATTGTAGGCCTTAAGGGCTTAACTTTCTTAAGTAAAGAATGAAGTCCCTACTTCTTTAAATAACTAGTATATAATTTTACTGTCCCTTTCCTCTAATGTATGGGGCAGAGACATGGACAATCTCTAAGAAAATGTACAAACGTTTAGCAGCATTTGAGATGTGGACTTATCGAAGGATGATGAAAATATCATGGACAAAGAAGATCACCAACAAAGAAGTTCTCAGAAAAATTAAAAATAAGAAAAGCTTGTTTGCCACTATACAGACAAAGAAACTTATTTATTTTGGCCACATCATTCGTCAGAGTTCAATATACCGTACATTGTTGGAAGGGAAGGTGAATGGCAGCAGAGGGAGGGGGAGACCAAGAACATCATGGTTTACAAATATTTCACAGTGGACAGGCTTGAATTATTCACAGTCTATCAGAACAGCACAACATCGGGACAAGTGGAGAACCATTGCATCCAACCCTCGACTAGAGGATGGAACTATTGATTGATTGATTCCTCCAGGCATGGGAGACCAGCCTTTGTTGGGTAATTTTGTCCAGGCCAAAATTCTCTAAATGTTTATTAAAAAAAGGAATGCCAGAAGGGGTGTTGTCGACACGTCTCCGTAAGTTGTTAGCGGTCCTTGATGTCGTAGGTTTCTGCGTGCTCTTGGGAATCTGAGACTGTCTCTCGCTCCCAATGCCACTGCCGCTAGCGATGGCTGTGTGTCCCACTCGGGCACGATCAGAATTGTGTGTGTGTGATCCATTCTGATCTCCCTGGCCACTCTGCTGATAATGCTGAAGGGTGGGAAAATATAATAAAATTTGTTATCCCAGATCAATGAAAATGCATCCACTCGCCAAGCATTCGGCTCTGGATGCCACAAAACATATTTAGATATCTTGTAGTTGTTTCGTGATGCAAACAAATCTACTTGTGGTCTTCCCCCATTTAAGACAGATTTGTTCAAAAACGTTGTCACTCAACGACCACTCCAAATGATCATGAAAATGTCGGCTTTTCTTGTCTGCTAAGGTGTTCTGACTACCTGGGATATGTGCTATAGTTAGCCATATGTTATGCTCTTGAGCACAATTCCAAATCAATTTTGTTATTCTGTTACACGGTTTGGACCTAGTCCCTCCCATGGTACGAATGTAAGCCAATGCTGTGGTGTTATCTGTCAAAACTCTGACATGAAACTTTGGTATACGCACTAAACTGCATAAACCCAGATAAACTGCTCTAAGTTCTAGGACATTAATATGGTCTGAAATTTCATCATCTAACCATCGTCCTCCAGTTGTCTGATGGTGTCTATGAGCACCCCGATCCGTCTAATGACACATCTGTGGTAACAACAGTCTTGGGCTCACCCATTCGAATCGGATTCGGAGAAGAATGAATGTGAGCATACCACCACTTAATATCTTCTAAGCCTTCTGTTGAAATAGTCATTTTTCTTTCAAACGCAAAATTCTTGTCTATCTCTAGCAACTTAATGTGAGCTTTCCCATAGAGGATAGCTGGAGGATAGGCTATCATGATTCCAATTAACACTGCGACCTGCATAATCTTTGGCCTAATTAACTGCAACAATTGGTCTGCTGTATCGATAAACTTGTCTAGTTTCTGCTGCGTTAATGACACAGTCATTTTGTCTGTGTCTAACAGAAAACCCAAGCATTTCAAACGTTTTGTTGGTGTAAAAACTGACTTCTTGTCATGGATGTAAAATCCTAATTTAGTGAACATTGCACAGAGATCATCTACTGCCTTTTGACAATCTGCCCTTGATTGTGTGACAATGAAAGAATCGTCAATATATGGGAACATAATATGTCCTTTCCTTGCCATCAATGAAAATATAGGTTTCAGCAGTTTAGTAAACAAGCGAAGGGCACAAGCTAAGCCATTCGGCATACAGGTGAACTCAGAGTTGATCATTCCAAACAAAAAGCAGAAATTTCCTATCTTGTTTGTAAATTTGAAGCGTGTAATAGACATCTTTAAGATCCACACTGGCAAGCCAGGAACCTTTTGTTACCAAGTCTCTTGCCGTTTCGAGAGAAAACATCTTGAAATGTTTTTATTTAACCAATTTGTTCAGCCTTCTCAGATCCAGAATCATTCGGACATCCCCCATTTGGCTTGGGTCGCGAAAATATGTTTGAAACAAATTTGCCTTTCACATGGACCACTGACAAAATTCCAACACCCGTTTATCTAATGCCTCTCTCTTGTTTAGATCAAAATGATAAGGAAAAGGAATTGTTTCCTGTACGGGTTGTTGCGTAAAGGGAATTCGTATTCCCTCGACAATTCTTAGAATTGTTAAATTATCGGTAATCTTTCTCCACTCATTTAAACAATTCTGAATGTTTCCAGCATGAAATTTGCTTACAGGTGTTTCTGTGGCCACAGGAGTTTGCGTTGCAACGTCTACTTGTTCTCTGGGCGAGGGAACGGTTTGTTAGGAGTGTGCTCCCTCTTGAAGGGATGATTCGCTTCGTTCCAGCCGAATGACTGGCGCTGTCCTCGGCCTCTGGGCTGGAAGTTGTAGCCCGACCCGGACCGCCCTCCCCTACAGGTTAAACGATTGCAAAAATCTGGTTGACTTTTCCTGAACCGCCTGTTCGTGTCGGTAGCCTTCTTTTTCTCATCAATATGTTTGCCACACTTGGATCCTGTCCCAACCTCTTTGAAGAGGTGTTGAAGCTGGCCACCGAACATCTTAGTTTTGTCCAAAGGTTTTCCTTTGATGGGTTTAGGTGGGAGAAATAAGGTATATTCCTTTCCATCATTGTCCACAACTTTTTTCGATCGGGCAACTTCCTTGCCCGCATCCGTACAGACCGCCTTGAATACGTTTTCAAAACGTCTGTACGAGAGGAAGTTGCTCACTGATGTGAGTATGGCAATCCCTCCATCCATATTCCTGGCCAAAGAAGAGAACTTGTTCTCTGCCTGCATGATATTTGCCACTGGCGCAATCGCTGTCAGCACTCCTAGGACCTCCTTATGGACCTTATGTAGGACGCCCTCAGACTTTTTGCGTTCCTCGCTGAGCTTCACATCCCTGTCCATTTCCTTCACCACCGAATAAGGGATCCCCTTGATCCCGGTGAATTTTTCACCAAGTTTGGTGATCACTTCTGCAGGTTTGAAGGTGTTGAAATGACCCTTTATAGTTTCCCGCATCATGGTGGTGGTGAGTACCTTCTTGGCCTTCTCTACCTGGCACTTCTTGCGCACCTTCCCTCCGATTTCTACTTAAACGCCTGCACGCTATGTATCGGAGTCGGACTCAGTCATAGACGAGTCCAAAGATGAGTCTGAAGAAGAAGAGTCCTTCTTCGTTTTCTTAGTCTTGCATTTCTTGCTCTTCTTACGCTTGACCACTTTTTATACGTGCTTGTGTATACTCATCACCGGACAAACTGACAGCCTTCTTGGCCTTCTTCCGCTTTTTCACTGGAACTCTCTCCAGAGACGAATCATACTCAGGGGAATCCTCACCCGAGATGTCCTCCCAGTCCGAGTCATCAGACTCCGGAGCCGTCCTCTTTCTCCCTCAAGACCTGGCCGGTATTAACTCCTGGAGCTTACTCTCCACCATCCGTGTCAGTCTGGCTTCTAGGTCAGACGGGGCCGTGTCTGGCGCATCTGGCGCATCTGGCCCACTGACCTCCTCCGATATGACGTGCTCTGGAGAAGGCGGCACGGTCACCACTGGCGAGGAGTCAGTCATCCGTCAACCGGGTGGGAGCTGCGGGTTTACACCGCTTCATAGCCATCGGAAGTCTGTAACAATCGAAAGAATGTTACTAAAAATCGACCAAACTCGACCAAATGTCACAAACAGGTTAAGCAATCAGAAATTGTGCATCTAGCGGTGTTGGAGAACATATTTACACCGTTCCAACACTGGCGTAAGCGAAGCTAAGGTGTGAATGTTGTAGGTGTATGGTATCGAAACCAAAACGAAACGAGGGGTAGGGACCAGTGTACTGGTACCCTCCACACACTCTCTATTCCGTACACTTCTCCCTCCTGTGGCTACTACGCCAACAAGTTGGGGAAAATTCTACGAAACTCGGAGGTATGCCTCAATACCCAATGTGGGGAATCCTTAAAAGAAACCCAGAAATAAATCCTAACAAAATGTGGCTCCAACCACATTTCTCTCCGTTCGGCAACGGGCGGCTTGTAGAACAAAGAAAAAACATTTCGATTTGTTCTATCAATGTTTCACGAATCGTAAAACACCAATAAAAGTAATGTACATGAACATCCAAGTTGTTTAAACTTTGTCAAAAGGTGCAGTAAAGTATCATAACTTAACTGTACCATCCAAAAATCTCATACTTACAGTTAGTATGTCGTTGTAGATAAAAAACTACCGGAGCAACTCAATGAACGTCCTCACGTCGTGAGTTGATTATGCTAATTGCTGGACCCGGATGTGCTTCCTTCTCTCCCTCGGCTATGAATAGCCTGAGGCTTAGTACTGAGGTAAAAAATGTATATATACATACATACATATTATGTATATACGGATAGTGATAAGCCCTTTATCGCGTGTAATAATGTCTCTAGTGTCCTGGACTCCCCCGCCCTTCTGGGGTGGGGGTGGGGTACCAGCATGCACCACACCACCACAGGATTGCGCGGGACCAATCATCCACTCGTCCGGAGGAAAACAATTAATAGAGATATGCCAAATACCATATATATATATATATATATATATATATATATTATATATATATATATATATATATATATATGTAGTGGTCTGCACTGACCTCTCAGCAAGTAACCACATAGACAGGTAGGCGTGGCTAGTGTGTAGATAGCAGGGAGCCTAGGTGGTGTAATGGTTAGCACACTGGCCCGGAATGCAAAGAGATGTGGGTTCGAGCCCATTCTAGGCGCAATATTTCCCATTTTCATCACCCCCACGACACTGGTTGCCATGACCATGATCCTGTAAAGCTATGCGCTGTATAGTTCTTGAACCTACCCTGTGTATATAAGTGCGTTGCATTGCCTGCATGTATGTAATTGTAAGCATTAAAAGACTTACAATTCCAGGGGGAAGAGTATAGTGGTCTGCACTGGCCTCTCAGGCAAGGAGCCGCATGGACATGTGTGCGTGGGTAGTGTGTTGATATCGGGGAGCCTGGGTGGTGTAATGGTTGGCACACTGGCCCGGGATGAAGGGAGATGTGGGTTCGGGTCCCGCTCTAGGCGTGGTATTTCCAATTTTCATCGCCCCCACGACATATATATATATACCATATATATGCCATATATATCACGCTTATTTGTTGCGGGTTTTACGTCCCTAGCAACATCTAAGGTCATATCCCGTCGGATACCGACTTGTGATGTAGCGAACATATGGCGATATTATAGTGCTGCTCAACTGGGAGACCAAAGCATCGGCAGGATGACCCAATATCCCAAGGGTTCAGACAGACACGACACGCACCAAAGGATCTACTGTCTACCCAAACCACAGATCACAGTCGTTCATAAGTAGTCTAGGGCCACCCCAATTCCCCCTCTCCAACCCATATCTCTACTCCTACTCATCCATACAACACTCACCCAATGGTATAACGTCACACCAGGCCCTGGATCGGCGGTATAACAAGAAGGCTATTTGCTTGGACAGCACGCCGACCTCTGGTGCTTCGGTTATACCCCTGTCACACTATGACGTAATGAGCGAACGTGAGCCTAACGTGGTGATTTTTCGTCATTACGTTGATGTACGTTGGATTATGTTATGATGACGTCATAATGACGTTAGACTGACGTCGAGCTACGTCACATTACGTCGTGTTACGTCGAGGTTTTGGACATGTTCAAAATTTTGACGTAGATCGAACGTAAGGGTTTACGTTCACCGTACGTTCTGTTCACATTCAGTGAACGTCAATGACGTTAAACGGACGTTAGGCAAACGCTGCTCACTACGTTCAACTACGTTCCACTACGTTGACCCACATTAAACCAGGTGGAAATGCCCACGCGGCGTAATGGGAACGTCAGGAGAACGTCAGGAGAATGTACATTCAACGTACGTTCAACGTCTCATGACATATGTAACGTCATGTAATGTTCTTCTGGCGATGGAATAATGTTCATAACGTTCCGTGAGCGTAATAACGTTGTCCTCTCTCGTTGAATGACGGTATCACTACGCTTTACCGATGTTATGCTCTGGTCCACTATGCTGCATCCACGTTCAACTTGTGCCCAAATTTGCATACTACGCTGAGAAGTTAACGTTCTTCATGTTCTCCCTACGTTGACGTCATTACGTGACAGGGCCATAACACACGCTTTAAGAGATGTTGTGTTTAAAGCTGAATAGTCCAATGAAAGCATCAACATTTTCAAAACCAAAGCAACTATCTAGATTTGATTCTACATATTTAGCTTTAGATACTGGTGTATTACTTATTAAATATTTGTCACCACATAGAAGGGAATAATGAACCAATTTGATAGAATAGGTTACTGCATAAGGCTATGGTGTCAAGAGTTTTGGCGTGCTTGCCACAATTAATTTACCATGCTGCCACTTCAAATATATCAAATTAAAGTAAAGTAGATTATATTGATCAACCTAATATATGTATCTCAGAAAATGGAAGCACCAGTTGTCCACAACTGGTTCATCAAAGGATGTGGTATGTGCTGTCCTGCCTGTGGGAAAGTGCATATATAAAAGACCCTTTGCTGCTTATTGGAAAGAGTAGCCTATGTGGCAGCAGCGGGTTTCCCCAAGGGAGATATGTCAGAATGACCATATGTTTGATGTCTAATATCCGATGATAAAAATTAACATGCTCGAGAAGCATCGTTAAATAAAACAAACTTTTAGAAAATGCCAGCAACTCAAAACCATTGGTCAATGCATCTTTTATAGACAAACACTGCTGTACACATGCCTTATGCTACTCCTTCCGCTTGTTACTCTGGGAGACAACGGTATTCAGATGCTGTCCCTGAAGAGAGCAGCACTGAGGGGATGTGCGCATGTCTGGGGCACGTTCTCTACGTCATCACACCATCTTGATACGCAATAGACTATTTCCACCACCAACCATGGCGTTCTCTGTGGCGGAGTGGTTAGAGTGTCTGACTTTTTCTAGGTCAGACTCCTAATATGAGGGTCGGCGGTTTGATTCCCCATGCCCCCAGCTCTGCCAATTTGGATGTCCACCGCTGTGTATAACTTACAGCGTCATCAAAGGCCGGTTGCTCTCATACCATGTCTATGTGGTGTGGGAGGTTAAAAATCCCTTGGGTCGGTAAAAGTGTAGGCTCGGGCTTTCTATCGACCAGCAGTGGATTGAGGAAGACCAGTCGTCTATGACTGAAATTTCCCCTGCTTAAACAACTAATGGACCAAATAAAACAACCCCCCCGCCCTCTGATATCGGTGGAAGAACTAACTACGCAGTATGCTCCGTAGAACTAGAAGAGATCTCATAGAGGATTTCCACCACCAAGTTGGAAGAACTGATGGTATGGGTAGCAGGTTACTATACGTCATGCTCTGTAGAAAAGGTCTTATAGAGGATTTCCACAGCCAACCCACCCTCTGATGGAAGTTGGAAGAACTGATGTTATGGGTAGCAGCTTACTATGCATCATGCTATGTAGAAAAGGTCCTATGAAGGATGGACTGACTGGTGATGATTTAACACTGTATTTGTAGCAAAGGCTACATACATGGTGAAAAGGGTCTTATAAAAGATTTCCATCACCAACGAACCCTCTAATGTGAGGAACTAATATTGTGGGTAGTAGTTCACCACGCATGCGGTCTACGAACCGGTATAGCATGATAAACTCTTCACTCTTTGTTTATAATGAATGTAATAATTATGTTCAGTTTGTATTTAGTGTTTTACTGCAGGACCCTCCTTTCCCTGACCGGGCGTGGAAGGTCGGGAGTTTGGGTCCCGGTCGAGTCAAACCAATGACTTTGAAATTGGTACTTATCACTTCCTAGCCTCGTGCTCAGCATTAATAGGATAGGGAAAGGACTAGTTAGCTCAGTGTCAGGATAATGTGACTGAGTGGGATATCAGGTCATGGTGCCAGTGGCCTGATTTCCCAGTGGGGCAGCACTATTAAGTCGCCATGAGTGCACACTGTCACAAGTCGGTGTTTGTCCTGATATGACATTAGATGTTGCTGGGACGTAACACAACAACAAACAAACATCCTTTCTCCTACTCAGCCTCACTCTGCTAATACATTAGGCACAGCATAGCTTGTTTGTTCAGGCTTTACCCGCTGGCAACTTCTAAGCTCATATCAGGACAGCGACTTGTGACAATTCGCACTCATGGCAACTTTATAGTGCTGTTCCATTGGGGCACTAGGCCACTTGTACAAACTCCCCATAATCCACCCTGTCACATTACCCTGATGATGAGTAAACCTGTCTTTGCCTTATCCTAGTAATGCTGAGCGCCAAGCAAGTTAGCACCAAGCATAACTTTTGTAAGTCATTGGTTTGACTTGGTCAGTGTTCAAACTCACAACATGGGAAGCCAGACAGTACTCTTAGTCTTAGCGATTCGGCACAACATAGCCTGAGCCAGATTTCCTCCACATAATTGGATAGCAGGATGCTTGTTTTTATTTTCTAAAGCCGCTTTCCATATTACTTCTCTGCGTGATATAATAAGTTCCAGGGAAACTATGTCACACACAAAACAATGTTGACGCTCGTGGAAAAGAAAGCAGCCTCTAATAGACTACATCGCCATTCCAGCGGCACAGTGCATTGTGGGATGCATGGAAGAAAAACAAACCCGCGAGAAGCACATGGCACATGCTAATACATTGGGTGCAGTTATGAAATGTGCTAGTTTCAGCTCATCTTAGCTCTTGTTTGAAACTTAGAATAGCAACTAAAACAAAAATATATATATATTAAGATATTACTCTTTTATCCAGCATTGCATTTACATCAATATAATCAGCACATCTTATACCATCCGCATTTAGATTGAGAATAATCTGGGCACTCAGACTAGTGTTAGAGCCATAGCCAGAGTCAGTTTTACTCATTTTATTCATGTTGTTTTATTTATATCCTATGGTTAATAACATTTGTTGGACTAGGAAATGGGTAGGGTTAATCAAACATTGGTTATATATTTTTTTGAAACAAGTTTTTGTTGACACATTCAACATTTTAATATTTAGAACAAGAATTACTTATGTCTAATCAACAATGGTGATGTAAACATCAGCCTGTAAAGTGACTGAAATTGTATGTTTCTTAGCTCAAAATGCTTAATTATGGAGAGTTGTGTCTTAAACACATTCATTATATTATTATATTGCATCCATCCATCCATGTTTGTGCCAAATTGTTATGTATTTTGATTAATTTTGAATAAAATTGAAGTTTTACCCTCTGCGTATCGGCAAACTCAATGGCCGTACCCCTTTGCTTTGCTGCCAATGCCATTTCCAGCACATACGCAGTCGGAACAGTGATCTCGTCTATTCATTCCTAACCTGGTTGAGTCTCATCGCTGAGGAGTACCTAGCGGGGAATGTATGCCAGTTGTCATACCGACAAAGCCCGCCGCACACTACACGGTAATAAATACTCGGATATTGTTGATTGAGCGCATGGAATCCCAGTTCCAATTCCAGCCATATAATTGTGCTTAGCGCATGTGCCAGATCACTCTCAAGACCAGCACTAAGAGTATTGACAATAACACACATAATAAAATATTAAATATGTTGAACCTCAAAACGGTGTTCCTGGTCAACATGCGTTAAATTGTGTGAGTTGAATAGTCCGATGGTTTTGAGTTTCTGCCATTAAAAAAAAGATAAGCTTTGTGTTATAATTGACCTAACTTTAGGTTGAAGTACCTTTTATTTTAAATGATTAAATTTGGAGATATTTGGAGTTAGGCCATGCAAAATTGATTTTGATAGGCACGTCAACATTCTGACGCCGTAGGCTTCATCAGGAACATATTCTATTAAATTGATTTAGCATACACTTCTATACAGCAACACATGTTTAAGTACACCAGTGGCTAAGTTTGATAAGAAGAAGATAAGCATTGTGTTATAATTGACCTTACTTTAGGTTGAAGTACCTTTTATTTTAAATTATTAAATTTGGAGATATTTGGAGTTAGGCCATGCAATATTAATTTTGGTAAGCACATCAACATTCTGACGCCGTAGGCTTCATCAGGAACATATTCTATTAAATTGAGTTAGCATACACTTCTATATAGCAACAAATGTTTAAGTATACCAGTGTCTAAGTTTGACATTTAGCATTAAATCTAGATAAGTATTTTGCTTTCGAAAATGGGATGCTATTATTGTAGTCTGCACTGACCTCTCAGGCAAGTAAGCACATAGACAGGTAGGCATGGGTGGTATGTTGATAGCAGGGAGCCTAGGTGGTGTAATGGTTACCACACTGGCTCGGAATGCAAAGAAATGTGGGTTCGAGTCCCGCTCTATGCACAATATTTCCCATCTTCATCACCCCATGACACTATCATCGACAGGTTTAAGTGGAGACCACTGTAGTTCTGCCTCTAAAAGTTATCCATTTAAAAACAAAGTTACTTCAAACTAAAGTAAGCTAGATTATAATGATCAGCGTAATATACATATCTAAGAAAATGATAGCAACTCAAAACTACCGGACTAAGCAACTTTAAGTTGATTGCAGACAAGTTGGATTTGACAAAGCAAGTTCCCCATTGTTGTTCAACTGAATCATCTCAAGTCGAGCCAGGATGCTGATCTGCTAAACAAATAAGTTGATTTTTTCCCCCTGTTCAACTTTGTGATTGATACTGCCTATACCAGTTTTGTTTTATATTATACGGTAATTGAGGGTGACGGCACATTTATACGAAGGAACATGGGGGGGAGGGGGCTTACCTCCGAGCAACATCTAAAGTCATATGAGGACGTGTACCGACTTGTGACAGTGCAATATGATGGCGACTTTATAGTGCTGCACCACTGACAGACCAACTATGCCGTTGGCACCATGACCCGATAGCCCACTTAGCCACATTATCCTGACATTGCGCCAACCAGTAGTTTACCAAGCACCATGCAAAGCATCAATTTTGACTCGGCCGGAGATGGAACCCATGACTTCCTGCGCGGTAAACCAACATTTAACCCATTCGGCAACCAATCCCAGTGTGTATGAGCGCAATAATACACTATACATGCGCACGATATCACAGTGTATTTGGAACTAATAGTAATATACAACACATGAGCATATTAATACACTATATATGCACACAACACCACACAGTATTTAGAACTAATAGTAATTAATATACAACACATGAGCATATTAATACACTATATATGCACACAACACCACACAGTATTTGGAACTAATAGTAATATACAACACATGAGCATATTAATACACTATATATGCACACAACACCACACAGTATTTAGAACTAATAGTAATATACAACACATGAGCATATTAATACACTATATATGCACACAACACCACACAGTATTTAGAACTAATAGTAATATACAACACATGGGCATTTTAATACACTATATATGCACACAACACCACACAGTATTTAGAACTAATAGTAATATACAACACATGAGCAAATTAATACACTATATATGCACACAACGCCACACAATATGTGGGACTAATAGTAATATACAACACATGAGCATATTAATACACTATATATGCACACAACACCACACAGTATTTAGAACTACTTGTAATTAATATACAACACATGACCATATTAATACACTATATATGCACACAACACCACACAGTATTTAGAACTACTTGTAATTAATATACAACACATGACCATATTAATACACTATATATGCACACAACACCACACAGTATTTGGAACTAATAGTAATATACAACACATGAGCATTTTAATACACTATATATGCACACAACACCACACAGTATTTAGAACTAATAGTAATTAATATACAACACATGAACATATTAATACACTATATATGCACACAACACCACACAGTATTTGGAACTAATAGTAATATACAACACATGAGCATATTAATACACTATATATGCACACAACACCACACAGTATTTGGAACTAATAGTAATATACAACACATGAGCATTTTAATACACTATATATGCACACAACACCACACAGTATTTGGAACTAATAGTAATATACAACACATGAGCATTTTAATACACTATATATGCACACAACGCCACACAATATGTGGGACTAATAGTAATATACAACACATGAGCATATTAATACACTATATATGCACACGACACCACACAATATTTGGAACTAATAGTAATATACAACACATGAGCATATTAATACACTATATATGCACACAACACCACACAGTATTTGGAACTAATATACTACTGCACAGGAGCATAATAACACACTATATATGCGCACATCACTGCTACGCATGAGCATTATAATATAATATCCCGACACACAACATCACACAGTGTACAGAACTGATATATAGTATGACATATGCATATCGCATAGACGACCAAACTGTTACTCCCCACGCAAATGTAACGTAACACTATTCATGGGTAATGCTAGACCTTATGGGGGATAATCATACACTGTACACGGGAGTACTCTTACAATATACATGGGACAAACCCACCTTTCCATGGTCACCCCCCCCCCCCCCCCCCACCACTGACCCATTGGCAAAAGACCTAAATAAGCAGGGTCCGTTGTTTCCCCCAAGGTCATTCAGTGCATATCTACTCCTACCCTGTTAGAGTTACATAGCCTGATGGTTTTGAGTTTCTACTATGCTTTCTTAAAGTATATTTTATTAATAGACGGCTATCTATATTCGGTTAATCATTATGAGCTCCTTTATTTTAGTGGGTTTTTTAGTTGTTGTACATTAACTGATTAAGCAGGGGTAATTTCAATCATGGACAATTGGTCTTCCTAATTTTACTGCTCCTTGCCCTATCCTAGTAATGCTGAGTGTCAGGTTAGGTAGCGACAAGTCATTGATTTGATGCGACCGGGGTTCCAACCCGTGAGTTCGAATCCCACGACCTGCGAAAACGGGAGGCGGACGCTCAACCCATTCAGCCATCGTGTCGGGTTTGAAGTGCTTTTATTATAATTTCATGACTTTGGGGATATTTCGATTGGAAACATGCAAAATTACTTTCGACATGCACACTGGGGTGTTAGACACGTAAGGCTGCAGCCTCTATGCAACAATAAATGTATAATAATAACAATGATAATAATACTGATAATAATATTGATAATGATACTGATAATATTGAGAATGATACTGATGATAATAATAATAATAATAATAATAATAATAATAATAGTAATAACAATAAATACACGTGTTCTCTGTGGCAGAGTGGTTAGAGTGTCTGACTTTTTTCTAGGTTGGACTCCTAATCTGAAGGTCAGTGGCTCGATTCCCCATGCCAGCATCTCTGCTAATTTGGATGTCCACTGCTGTGTACAACTTACGCATAATCAAAGGCAAGTTGCTCTTATACATGTCTATGTGGTGTGGGAGGTCTAAAATACCTTGGGTCGGTAAAAGTGTAGGCTCAGACTTGTTATCGACCAACTGTCTAATGGTGAAAACAAGTCTATTCAGACTTATTCATGATAGGCAGTACAAATCTTCAATGAGGATCTATGTTAGGTATGTAAGATCAAATCTAGGTGAGTTCATGACTTGACTTCTGGGGGGTTCATAACCTTATGATGGTTACTGGCTGCAGAACTGCAGCAATATAGAAAGCCACCAATAAATCAGTTTGATCTTTGGTGTGAAGATTAATCTTCTGGTAGGGCGGTTGTAGAAGCTGGGGACATCTTTACAATCAATCAAACGATGAGTCAGTGGGGTGGCCCCGAATCTCTCTAGTCCGACAGTAGCAGAGCACTCGCATCCAGTCAACAGCAGCCATGGTTCAGGAGGAAGGGACATGCAAAGGTGGGTTCTGCAGGTTCCAGCAACAAGAACAAAGTGAGAGAACAATAAAGTAAAGGGCCCCACCCAAGCAAACAACTCCCTTGATCAGGGGGAGAAGTAAGCCCGGGAGAAGAAAAAAAGGGTAGAGTATAGGAAAGAGAAATGAGGAGAGTCTCTTTGCTCTATAGTGACCAGCTGGCGAGCCAAAGACACAGACAGAGTAAGAGTAGAAAGTGAAATGCTGGCGGGCTCCCCCTCCTGGAACTCTTTTCAGACTTAATCAATGAGGACCATGGCCAGAGGAGAGGAGATAGAGAGAGGTGTTGACGAAGTGCGGTCCGGATAGCAAGTGAGTTTGTGCTTTGATTTAGACACTTGTACCTCTCCATTGGTGTATGCAGCTTGAAATAGCGCATGTTCTAAACACGGAGACAAATTGGGATTATGTGCGGCTAGAAGACCCATACCGTGCCTTTACACTGACACAGGATTAATCAGAAAAATAAATATTTACAACAATAACAAACACACAAAAAACATACAACCCGGATTTGTGTGCTTTCATATGATCTAGCCACTCTGTGGAATCCAAGCTTTGCGTGAATTGAAAGTGTAGTGGTTAGTGGAATTATGATGAAATAGGACTTCATTAAAAGGTTGATGATTGATTGGTGGTTGCTTTACGCCGTGTCGGCAGCATAGGCCATATTCACGGCGATTAATTAAAAGAAATGAAGGGTACATTTTACATTAAGCATTAAAGTTGCATAGTCCGATGGTTTTGAGTTTCTGTAATTTTTCTGAGATGGATATATTAATTAGATCAATCACTTGTATCTACTTTACATTACTTTAAAGTTACTTTTATTTTAAATGGTAAACTTTTGAGATATTTGAAGTGCACACATGGAAAATTAGTTTTGGCACGCTTGCCAAAACTCTGACACCATAGACCTCTACAGTAACATTTTCTATTAAATTGACTCAGTATTCACTTCTATGCGGGAAACAAATGTTCAATAAGTGCATCAGTATCTCAGTTAGATATGTAAAAATCAAATCTAGATAATTGATTTGATTTTTAAAATTTCATATTTCATCGCCAGTTAGAGTCGAAATGCTCTCGTACAATGATGCCAGCTTTATTCGGTTTTAGGACATAATAACCCGTCGTTTCACTTGGTTCTCACTTGGATGGATTCCACTGAAGTAGCTATCACTAGTAAGCGGTAACACAGGCAGATTCCAAGTTGCACACAATGCCCTCTTTTGTTTTTAGCTGCACTGACCACTTCCGGTGGTGGGCGCTCTAGTGTCGTCACTTCCGGGTGAGCACGTACGCTATGTGTGCATTTCCAGATGTGGGGTGATTTCGGACTGTTTACCATAATGCCCAACAGTCTTGGGGAAATAATAGAGAATGTGTTATCAATATAAGTTATACATTAAATATAATATATAATATATACAATACATATAATATATAAGACATAATACATCAGATATAGAGTATATAATATACATAACATATAATATATAATACATACTATATTTTATATAATATATAATATATTATTTTATGCAATATACTATATACTATATAATATACAATAGATATTATTCTATATGTATCTCTTACCTAATATACAATAAATCCAGTTATATAGATACATTTACACATTACTATTAGTATTGGGTTCGACACATACAACATGTTACCAATTAGGCATATATTTAAATCTCTCTATATATATATGTGTATATCTAAGATCATATCCAGATAAGCATGGGTTTGTGATGGACCGCACTAATGGGGACTTTATAGTGCTCTCCCACAGGGGGTACCAGGCCACCGGCAACATGACCCGATATCCCACTCAGTCATATTGCCATTTATTCCCAGAATAACTGTATCACATATTTTTTTAAAGTATGTTGGGTGTGATATTAACCCTATCCTAGTAACCCGATCCAATGCTAAGCTATACCCACATCTTACCAGGTTCAGCCTAACCATGGTAAAGATAACTCTAGATGGCGGCCATTGGATGCTCTCAGTCTCAATTAGACTTTTAAGATCTATTCATCGACATGATTTCATCAAGTATTCACTCCAAAAGCAATGTCTATGATGCCCAACCATTTGAACAATATATTTAGCATATTACATATTAGTGTGTCTATTAAGTATTTCTAACAATCATTAAGAGAGAGAAAATGGGAATTGGCAGCTTGGATGATAATACAGTCACAACAAGGACAGTGGATTTCTCTCAAAGGCTACTATGTACTGTGGAATGGAACTAGGATAGCCATTTCTTCCATGCGGGCCTCAGCGCTCTTACTAGTCTTAAGGCCCTGTCACACTACGACGTTTCCTACCAACGCGCGTCGACGTGTTGCCTTTTTGGTCGAAACGTCGGTACACGTCCGGTACGTTACCGGCGCGTTAACGGCGCGTTACGGGCGCGTTTCCGGCGCGTCGGTACATAGCAACTTGTCAATGGACACGTCGGCGCGCGTCGGCGCGCGTCGGGACGCGTCGAGGTTTTGTGCTTGCACAAAACTTTTGACGGGCCGCAACGCGCGGCAGCGTGTTGGCAGGCACGTTACGGACGCGTTAGCAACACGTCGACACGCGTTGGCGGCGCGCAGGCGGAACGCTGGCAGGACGTTGATCAACGTCGGTTAACGTTGGCTTTTTTTCCCCCAAAATGCGACCGTTCTGTCGGCGCGTCGGGAACGTCCCATCGACGTGTTGTGGGCGCGCCATTGGCGTTGCTCCAGCGTTTCTCGGCGCGTTGGACGTGTTGCCGGCGCGCCTGGATGCGTTGGCCGCGCGGTGTGGGCGCGCTGTTGGCGCGTCCTAACGTGTTGCTGGCGGGTATGTACGCGTTTACATGGTACTAACCCGACACCAACACGCCGTCAACGCGCCGACAGCACGCCGACGTCACGCTGGGAACCCGCTGGCGGGACGTTGATATGCTGTTCCGCCGCGCGTCGAAGCCCGTTGGCCGCGCGCTCATAGCACGCTACTAACACGCTGCGCCGCGTCAAACTTTCTCCCAAAGCGCCGAAAAGTCCGACCTTTCTCGACGGGTTGCAAATATTGTGCGCGTTGCCGGCGCGCCGGGGGAAACGTTGTAGTGTGACAGGGCCTTTAGTCTTGCCGATGTGGCTGGCCTGTCAGGTGAGGGGGCGGGAGTGGGTGGTGGACTGTCTATGTGATCACCAAGGCCAAATATTCAAAAAGAATTGGTGATCGTCCCCGCCCGTGCCTGAAACATCGCCCGCCCTTTGATTTTTAACTCTTGAACATTTTTTAAACTGTTAAATCGAGAGGGCTGGTGGGGTGAGAAATAGAAAGGGGAGTGAAGAGGGGGGAATGGACAGGGCATTGGGGGAAAGGAATCGAGAGGGATTTGAGGTGTGATAGGGAGGGAACTGGGAAAGGGAGGGAGCATGGTGGAGAGTGTAGGGGTAGGGGGAATAAATAAATAAATAAATAAATAAATAAATAATAAAAGCCGCCCGACCGACCCAGATTTTTATTTAAAAAGGATGATAACCAACTTAAAATATATATGAGACTGTCTCAAAAGGTGCTAAGCAATATGGGACAAAACTTTGTCCATAGTAACGATCAACACGCTATGTACTTATGCATTTGCTCGGGATAAACTGATTTGTTTTTTACATGGTGTTTCATAATCCCAATAGAATACATATTGATTTGAAGCAAATGTCCTTGTGTTTTCAGTGTAACTTTCTGTGCTGTTTTGTGTCAGTCGTTACTATGGACAAAAAAATGAAGAGCGAGCACCTTTTGAGACAGGCTCATATATTTGCCCTAAATAGCCTTTTTTTTAAAGGACACGTATGTATAGTAGCTATCAGAGGCAGTAAAATTAACATATCCTTGTCGTATATATATGCATTGTGGCGCGAACAATAACTAATACTCTTTCCGATTGAAGTCGCCACCTCTCATCACCAACAGTAATAACCTCCTCTCACCCTCCCAACACACACACATGAGCAGATAAACCACAAACACCTCACCTTCACCCTCCCAGAAAGTTGAGCCTTTAAACCATGTGAATGTTGCCTGGGCGGTGCACCATACTTTAGGGCATCCTTCGGGCGACCAGTAAAACTGACAAGTCCGGTGATTTATTCCTGTCTCTCAACCACTCGTTCACTTTGCTAAGTAACAACCTTGTGCGTTTGCATAGACACCTTGCCAAGGACGGGGGCGTGCCGGGACGGTATGTGTGTGGGGGTGTGTGGGGTGGGGGTGGTGGTGGGGGGGGGGGGGCATTTAGTACCACTCTCACATAGCAGGTGCTGAGTAATAAAGCATCCGAGAAATATTGTCGATTTTGATTGATGAAATGCTGCAGTCATCAATACGGGATGGATATATATATATATATATATATATATATATATACATTTATATATATCATATATATCATATATATATATCATATATCTAGATACATATATACAGATTATTATTATATATAATAGAAATGGGTATTATTATAGATAATAAGATATATCGAATGAAGACAAGTAGGTTGAGATAAGAATACACAGCATATGAAAATGTAACTTACCCCAAAAGATAATTAAGAGAAACATTTATGTTGGCAGAACACACAGAAAATGGCGTCTTCAATATAAACATTTTCCAATTAAACACAACTGACAATTAATTTAAAACATGATTATTTGATACATCAAATACACTGACCCCACCCACCTCACCCACCTCACCCACCTCACCCGCCTCACTCACTTCACTCATATCACCCACCTCACCCGCCTCACTCACCTCACCTACTTCACCCACCTCACCCACTTCACCACCCAGACACCTCACCCACCTCGCCCGCCTCACCCGCTTCACCCACCTCACCCGCCTCACCCACCGAGGCACCGTGCCCTGTAGGCATGGACCCCTCACAAAGGGAACGTGAAATCATATCAAAGAAGCGCCGAAGCCGCCTGTACAGGCCGGACAATGCGAGGATGCCATTTGTTCAGCAGGTCACGTGATGTCTCTTGGTAAGTTACCAAGTAGACCAAGCGCATGCGCCGACGAGAGCGAGGCTGGTTGTTACTGTTAGGGCGCAAGTGAAGGTACAGTCATAGCCTGTTGCTTATTTACGTGGAAGAATGTCCCACGGTTTTTGCATTGAAGCTGATGTAGGCTTCCTATTTAGATTTCCCCAATGTGTGTGACGTCAATACGTGTATTTATACATCCGTCTTACTTGGTCTTTCCTCCAGTTGATTTACAGAATGCCCTTACTCTCTAGATAAAACATTCACCCCGTACTTGCAGTATGGGTGAAAAACAACCCATTAGGAAAAATGGCGAACGGTTGGGTAAATTAAATCGACACATAAATTCTTATTTTAAGAAGCAAAATTTATTCTTCATATATATATATCTTTATATTTGTATTATGTAAAGATGACATTACATTAAGCGCGTCAAATTAACTAAGCGATTTTGTTCCTTTCCGTCTATATAGAATAAGCGTCTATACTGTATCAGACAAAAGGATGATTGATATAGATGACAGAATCCAAATGGGAGATTTTAACTATACATCAATACGTCGATGCTTTTGCGGTTATTATGGGAATATATTCGACTGGTAAATGAAAACAAGGAATCCATCAGATTTGGACTCAAGAACACACAGCTTTATTTTGTATTATAAATTGTCCATTCAATAAAGCAATATGGCGAAGGCAAACAGGGGTAACCTCTAATCTGTAATTGTTACATTTCCTAATTAAACCTCAAGTATTGTTTAATGTCCATGAAAATACCATAAACATGAGTGTGTGTACACATGTACGGCAGGTTCGAGCGTGGTGGCTCGAACCACTCCCCTCATTCCGAGAGTCACTAAGAAACCTGTGGTGCATCTCCTAGTGTATACATATGTACATATATACATATATATGTAT
The DNA here is from genome assembly GCA_030323885.1 of Branchipolynoe longqiensis. NCBI lineage: Eukaryota > Metazoa > Annelida > Polychaeta > Phyllodocida > Polynoidae > Branchipolynoe > Branchipolynoe longqiensis. The sequence goes on from CM059189.1 coordinate 82,801,219, forward strand.
ATCCACATCTATACATATGTATAACATATGTATACCATGTCTATTATATATATAGTATAGTTATACGAATCCTACCTGGGTATAGATGATGGATAACTGTTGTTTTCCCGAGGTACGAACCTCGGATAGTCATGGGCTAGGGAGAAGGGAGCACATCCGGGTCCAGCAATCTTTACCTACTTATTCAGGATAAAAATGATCTTAAACTCAAATGGATACTTCAATGTTTTCATCTTGGCACAATCAAACATGATAGTCATGGCAGGGTTGGGTGGGCGGGCCCTAGCCAACGACTATCCGAGGCTCATACCTCGGGAAAACAACAGTTATCCATCATATATCACCAGGTAAGATTTGTGTAACTATACTATTTTACCTCGGTACTATGCCTTAGGCTAGTCTTAGCCTAGGGAGACTTTTACTTAACTCATTTTTATCCTTCTAAATTTTATACATAGTCATGCATGCATAATTGTAATGTTCTCAACTGTCTTGTTCACCGGTGAGTAAGCATGTCGCAAGGCTGCTTGACTTTTCTAGTCATTTGTTGTAACGTTTTGCAAACGATCTAGCTGTCTTCCAGCCTGCGTGTGCCAGGATTCTCTTGACTGAGATTCCAAGCTGTCATGCCTTTAAGACCATGGCCCCACTTGTTGAATGGGATGCGTAGCGTTCCGTATTGATGCCTGCAGCCTTCAGCACTCTACTAGTCCATCTTGCGAGTGTGTCTCTCGAAATGGCCTTGTGTGGTTTAATAAAACTCACCAAAAGTTGTCTTGAATTTCTAATTCCTTTTGTCTTGGATATATAAGCCCGAATGGCTGACACTACACAAAGTTGTCGGTCGTCCGGGAAACTGTTTAAATGTACTGTGGACAATGGGTCCCCTGTGTGGTTTGATTTCAATAATTGTTGTAAATTAAAGGTCGCCTCCTTGCGATCTATTTCTAAACCGTCTAGGGACAATATTACAATAGTTTGTCCCCTTTGTCCAGTGAATAATAGCAAAAGCACTGCTACCTTAGAACCTAGCTGTTTTATATCTAAATGATAATTACTAGGCCAAGATTTTAGTAATTTAAAAACTACTGAAACATCGCAAAATCTATCAAATTTTGGTTTTGGCGGTTCCTTTCATACACTGATTTCATAAACCAGTGAATAACTTGGTGTTTACCAACTGTCTGTCCATCTATTCTTGGGAGTATAATCGACAAAGCACATCTTGCAGCATTAATCGCTCCAAAACCTAATCCCTCATCCTCTAGCATCCGTAAAAATCTAACTACTTGTGCAATAGTAGGCTTTAAGGGTTTCACTTTCATTATTAAACAATGCAACCTCCATTTCTTCAAATAACTTGAATATAATTAACCGTTCCTTTTCTCCAAGCATGTGACATTAATCTCTGTTGAGTCACCTTTTCTAATCCAAACTGTTGTAAATAGTTTTTCAGAAACAGAATGCCAGAAGAGGTGTTGTTGACACGTCTCTGTGAACTGTGAGTGGGCCTTGATGTTGTAGATTCCCCCATACTCTTGGGAATCTGATAGAGTCTTTTGCTCCTAAGGCTACTGCTGCCTGCCACGGCTGTGTGTCCCAGTCGGGTATGATCAGAATTGCATGTGTTCGATCCATTTTGATCTTCCTGGCCACTCTGCTGATAATGCTGAATGGTGGGAAAATGTAATAAAAATTATTTTCCCAAATTAAAGAGCAGGCATCCACTTGCCAAGCATTAGGCTCTGGGTGCCATGAAACATATTTATGTAATTTGTTATTCTTTCTTGATGCAAACAAATCAACTTGTGGCGTTCCCCATTTCTGACAGATTTGTTGAAAAATATTGTCATTCAATGACCACTCCAAATGATCATGGAAATGTCTACTTTTTCTGTCTGCCAATGTATTCTGACTTCCTGGTATATGAGCTACAGTAAGCCAAACTTTATTCTGTTGCGCCCAATTCCAAATTAATTTTACTATTCCATTACATGGTTTGGACTTTGTCCCTCCCATTTTCTGAATATATGCCATTGCAGTCGTATTGTCTGTCAGAATTCTGACATGAAATTTCGGTATGCAGATTAAACTGCATAGACCTAAATAAACTGCTCTAAGCTCTAGAACATTAATATGATCTGAAATTTCTTCCTCTAGCCATCGGCCGCCCGTTGCAATATTGTCACGGTGGGCACCCCATCCTTCTAGAGAAGCATCTGTTGTAACTACAGTGTTATGTTCTCCCATACGTATAGTGTTCGGAAAGGAATTAACATGTTGAAGCCACCATTCAATATCATTTAGGCCTTCTGGAGAAATAGACATTTTTCTTTCAAAATTCCCTCTAGTTCGGGCTAATGCTAAGTTCTTATCTACCTCTAGCGACTTAATGTGAGCTTTGCCATATAAAATGGTGGGGGCATAGGCTATCATAACACCTATCAGCACCGCGACCTGCCTAATCTTTGGCCTCATTAATCGTAGCAAGTTTAATGCAGTATATTTAAACTTGTCCATTTTCTGTTGTGTTAGCACCACAGTCATTTGTTCTGTGTTTAACAGAAATCCTAGGCATTTTAATTCTTTAGTTGGATTAAAGACTGACTTCTGGTCATGAATGTAGAATCCTAATCTGGTAAATGTTGCACATTAATCATTTACTGCATTTTGACAAGCTGTCTTTGACTGCGCTACAATAACTGAATCATCAATATATGGGAACATAACATGTCCTTTACGCGCCATCAATGAGAAAATTGGTTTTAGCGCCTTAGTAAATAGGCGAGGGGCACAAGCTAAACCATTGGGCAAACAAGTGAATTCATATAGTTGTTCATTCCAATTAAACCTTAGAAACTTTGGATCTGCTTCGTAAATTTGAATTGTGTAATATGCATCTCTCAGATCCACACTCGCCAGCCAAGCACCCTTTGTAATTAAATCTTGTGCTGTTTCTAGCGAAAACATTTCAAAAATGTTTATAGTCAACCAATCTGTTGAGTCTTGTTAAGTCCAAAATCATTCGGACCTCTCCATTGGGTTTAGGTCGAGAAAATATATTTGAAATAAATTCTCCAGTCTCTTGGAACACCTTTTGAATTATGGCTTTCTGATAAAAAAGCCCCACTTATTTATCTAGTGCCTCTCTCCCATTCTCATCAAACCGATATGGAAAAGAAATTGTTTCCTGCACCGGCAAAGAGGTAAATGGAATGCGAATCCCATTGACAATATTTAACACTGTCAAGTTATCAGTAATTAAGTTCCATTTTTGAATACAACTTTTAACATTCCCTGCATTAAAATTGCTTACAGGTGTTATGGCGGCCGTTAAGGTTTGCATAGCAACTTCTACTTGTTCCCTGGTTGGGGGAACGGCTTGCTGGGAGTGTACTCCGTCTTGAACGGTCGGTTTCCGTCGTTCCAGCCGAATGACTGGCGTTGACCCAGACCTCTGGGCTGGAAGCCGTAGGTCGGTCCTGACCTTCCTCCTCTGGCGGGCTGCCGGCTGAGAAAATCCACATGTGTTTTCCTGTAGTGAGTGTTAGCCTCCATGGGTTTCTTTTTGGAATCTATGTACTTCCCACACTTGGCCCTAGTTTCTACCTCTTTGAAGAGATATTGGAGCTGGCCACCAAACATTTTGGTTTTGTCAAGCGGCTTGCCTTTTACTGATTTTGGAGGAAGGAAAAGAGTATACTCCTTTCCATCATTGTCGACAATCTTCTTGGACCTGGCTACCTCCTTACCAGCGTCCATACAGACAGCTTTGAAAACATTCTCAAAGCGTCTGTACATGCTGAAGTTACTTGCTGCTGTCAGCATCGCCAGACCCTTGTCCATGGTTCTGGCCAACGAGGAGAATTTATTCTCTGTTTGCACATGATTGGCCACTGGCGCAATCGCTGTCAAGGTCTCAAGGACCGCCTTGTGAATCATATGGAGCACAGTCTCAAACTTCCTCCAGTCGTCATTCAAGTGAACATCTCTGTGCATCTCCTTCACAACCGAGTCGGGGATGCCCTTAATCCCTGTGAGCTGTTCTCCCAGCTTCGTGATGACTTCAGCAGGCTTGAAGGTATTAAAATGCCCTTTTATAGTCTCCCGCATCATTGTCGTTGTAAGGACTTTCTTGACCTTTTCGGTTGCGCATTTCTTGCGCACTTTTCCACCGATCTTGACAAACTGACCAGCTCGTTCGGTTTCCGAATCAGAGTCTGTTGAAGACGAATCCGATGACGAATCTGAAGAAGAATCCTTCTTCTTCTTCTTCTTCGCCTTCCTTTTCTTGGTCTTTCTCTTGACCACCTTCTTGCGCGCTTTAGTGAACTCATCTCCTAACGAGCTCACTGCCTTCTTGGCCCTTTTTCTTTTTGTTGACCCGAGGAGTCGGGTTGGGTGACGAGTCCTGCTCAGGGGATAAATCGTCATCCCCTGAAACATCCTCCCAGTCGGAGTCTATCTCAACTGGAGCTGATCTTTTCTTTGACCGAGTGTTGGCTGAGTTTAAACGTTGAAGTTTAAACTCCAACAAGCTGTCCATGCACGCCTCCCAGTCATGCGGTACCATGGTTAAAATTTCCGGGTTGCTTCCGCCGTCCGGGTCAGACATGATATGTGCCCCGGCCTGAGGGGACGGAGGAACCGTCAACATCTGCGATGAGTCGGAGTCGTCAGCCGGGCAGCCCTCTGCTGCAGCTGGTGCTAGAAAACGCTAATGTGTAATGTTGTAGGTTAATGGTATCGAAACCAAAACCAAACGAGGGGTAGGGACCAGTGTATCGGTCATCTCCCACACTCTCTGTTTCGAACACTTCTCCCCCCTGCGGCTACTGCGCCAGCAAGTTGGAGAAAATGCTACGAGACTCGGAGGTACACCTAAAAAATGGGGAGTCTATAAAAGAAACCCAGGATAATTTCAAACGCGAATCCATAAAAGAAACCGCGGAAAAATCCCAACGTGATGTGGCTCCAGCCAACATCGCTCTCCGTTCGGCAACGGGCGGCAAAAAACACGTGATGTGGCTCCAGCCAACATTGCTCTCCGTTCGGCAACGGGCGGCTTGTAGAACAAAGGAAAATGGCGCTTTTTTCTATCGATGTTCTACGAATCGTAAAACACCCATAAAAGTAACAAAACTACACCTCCAAAGCTAAAATTAGCTTCAAAATGTGCCGTAATATAACATAAAACAACTGTATCATTCCTCCATAAATACTTACAGTTATAACGTTGTTAAAAAACTGTCGGAGCAACTCAACGAACATCCTCCGGTCATGAGCTGATTATGCTAATTGCTGGACCCGGATGTGCTACCTTTTCCCTAGGCTAAGACTAGCCTGAGGCGTAGTACTGAGGTAATATATATATATATATCCTGTGTGCTTCAGAAATCTTATCACACTTATCACCACATCCCAATGCGACAACTTGGACTGCCATGAATCCCCATGAATGCCTGCTGGTGTGCAATATCCAGTGACACAAGTATGCTCCCCACCCCCCACCCCCATCCTTTTACTTTTTCACTCGCTTTGTTCATATCCTGCATGTTATCGCAGAGGAGTGTAGTCAACCCCTGAATAAACATCAATAAAATAAGGCTATGCAATGCCTAATGTGGGACATAGACCAGATGGCATACATAAAAGGCTACATCCACAGCACAGTTACTATGTGTAAGCTTGTTTTATTTAACGATGCCTCTAGAGCACATTAATTTTCATATCATCTGCTATTGGACATCAAACATATAGTCATTCTGACATTTCTTTGGAGGAAACTCGCTGCCACCATACAGGCTACTCTTTCTGATAAGCAGCAAGGGGGCGTTTATATGCACCTTGCCACAGACAGGACAGTTATTATTTGTAATATATGCCTTGACTTTCAAATCTCAACAAGTGTTCATCTAGACTTGATAAAATAACGAAATGCGCACACTCCTAATTAAAAATTACAACAACAACAAAACTCAGAGAAGGCCGATTTGAGAGGAGTTAATTAAATGTACTTAGGTGAATTATAAATGCTTTGGTCAATAAGAATTAGAAATATGTTTGTATTTGAATGTTCAACAAATCATACCCATATATACAAGGTAAGTATTGCAATGTGATATCGGAACAAAATATCTCATCTGTCGGATGTATTTTAATGTTCAATAAATCATACCCATATATACAAGGTAAGTATTGCAATGTGATATCGGGACAGAATATTTAATCTATTGGATGTATTTTAATGTTCAATAAATCATACCTATATATACAAGGTAAGTATTTCAATGTGATATCGGGACAGAATATTTTGCCTATCGGATTATTTTAATGTTCAATAAATCATACCCATATATACAAGGTAAGTATTGCAATGTGATATAGGGGCAGAATATTTCGTCTATCGGATGTATTTTAATGTTCAATAAATCATACCCATATATACAAGGTAAGTATTGCAATGTGATATCAGGACAGAATATCTCATCTATCAGATGTATTTTAATGTTCAATAAATCATACCCATATAAAACAAGGTAAATATTGCAATGTGATATCAGGCCAGAATATTTCATCTATCAGATGTATTTTAATGTTCAATAAATCATACACATATATACAAGGTAAGTATTGCAATGTGATATTGGGACAGAATATCTTATCTATCGGATGTATTTTAATGTTCAATAAATCATACCCATATATACAAGGTAAGTATTGCAATGTGATATCGGGAGAGAATATCTCATCTATCGGATGTATTTTAATGTTCAATAAATCATACCCATATATATTACACGGTAAGTATTGCAATGCAATATCAGGACAGAATATCTCATCTATCGGAACTGGCATAGGCTTATGTCGTTGTATATTGCAATGTATATCACGTAAGGAAATGCGTGTGATAACACTATTTTGGCATTTGATGTGTATATACTATACAACACTATCAACCCAAAGCATAAAATATATTAAACCTAAACACTTAGCTATATTTAGGTTCATTTCAACTTAGATACGGTTGGACTCATTACAGTTGTATACTCCGATGAAAATAATAAAATTGGTTAAACCTGAACACTGAACTACATGCTTCGTTTTTGCTTAATTTGAAAGAAAAGAACAAAAAAGATCTTACAGGATCGCTGCAAAACAAATGCCCAATCGGTGTCAGTTAACAGTATGTTTTACATGTGAACTGTACTTGATTATGCATGCCTGAGTTGGAGGTATGCTTGGCACTTCTGACTTAAACACCATTTTGCGAGGCATAGTTTTTCAATTGCTGCAGTTCAGTGTATACCCGGTCATGTCCCAAATTGAAAAGGTCAAACAAATCAAATTAAAACCGACATTTGACTGTTAACCATACATTCTTGCAGAAAACGTTGCAAAATACAGCTTTTTGGGGGAAGCCAACCAGGCGGGATGGCCGAGTGGGCAGGGCGCCCGTTTCCCGTGCGCTAGGTCGTGGGATCAATCCTCTACCGAGTCAAACCAAAGATTTACTAAATTGTATAATTGGCACGCCCTTGCCTGGTGTTCGGCAAGGACTGGTTAACTCAGTTCAGGATAATGTGACAGTGGGATACCAGGTCATGGTGCTGGCAGCCTGATCTCCAAGTGGGTCAGGACTGCAAAGTCGCCATGAGTGCGCACTGTCACAAGTCGGTGTCATCACAACACCTGCTTACCTAGATAAAAGGTTCACCCGGTACTTGTAGTACACGGGTGAAGACCAGCCTTATGTAAAAATGGTTGACAAATCGGGCTAATGAAATGAATCTTTATGAGAGCCTAATTTCACAATCTAAGAAACAACATTTATTCTTTGTATATGTCTTCATATTTACCCGCTACGTTTGAGTTGGAAAATATAATAAAACATATACTTCAATGCAATTTAAAAGTGAAATTGATGGCGTTCTCTGGCCGCTATCTTGTCTTTTTGCATTCTCTCCCATTTCACTAACTCTGTGCTGATATAAGTAACCTTTTGACACAGGTGCCAGGCATTGTACTTCTTGTTCCATACTAAAGCTATTTTTGCCCGTATTTAGACTACGTTGTCGTTCACCCCTGGTCTGGAAGTACGGGGTGAATCTTGTATCTACTGCTTCCCCACCCCAACTCTCACCCCCACCCCGCCCCACCCACTGCCTCTCCCACTCTGCCTGTCCCTCTGGGCGAATGCTTGTACCTTGCGACTTCTCGGAACCCTTATCATAGGCCAATTACCGATTGACTTGAGTTCTCCAGTAAAAGCTTTAAAGCTGCACACTCCGATGAAAACATCACAAATTACCTTAATTTGATCCTACCTATCCCATTTGGATACTGGTGCACTTATTAAGCATTTGTTGCTGCATACATAGGGAATACTAGGTCACTTTTACATTGATCATATTACTGCTGAAGTCTATTTTGTCTGTCAAAATTAGTTTGGCATGTTTTCACTTCAAATATCTCCAAAGCTAGCGATTTAAAATAAAAGTTACTTCAAACTAAAGTATGTTAACCTATAATTATCAACCTGATATATTTATCTTTTAACAAACTGACGGCAAGCCAATGCCATCAGACATGCTAGCATTATAAGTAGGATAGAGCAACGACTGGTTTAAGGTTGGTGCAGTATCTGTACACATCTGACTGAGTGGGTATAGATTGTATCATGACGCCGCTGGCAGGGTACCCCAGTAGGGCAGCACTATACAGCCACTAGGCGCACATCGCAAGGTCGGTACCATTAAAGAAGCTGAAACTCTTGTGGATAGAACACCTGTGTCATAGATGGTGGAGATAAATAACAATTAATTGAAGACCCACAACTCACAGCCACCACGGACCAGGCGGGATGGCCGAATGAGTTGAGCGTCCGTCTCCCGTGTTTGGTAGAGCGTGGGATTCGAACCCACGGGTTTGAACCCTGGTCGAGTCAAACCAATGACTTAAAAATTGATACTTGTCGCTTCCTAGCCAGTCTTTTCCAGTGGCGCAGCAATATAAAGTCACCATGAGTGCGCCCTGTCACAAGTCGTACTCGTCCTGATATGACCTTAGATGTTGCCATGACGTGAAACTCCAACAACCAACCACAGCCACCACTGACCACCGCCACCAGCTTACCACAGTCGGCCAAACGCGTTTAAATTGTCCTCACCACACAACAACACAATCCTCGACCACACAAAACACTACACCGCCCTGTAAGAACTACAGCCACGACGACGCAGAAAGTCTTGGTAAAATGCCAACAAGGGTGAGACTAGAGAGTCAGACTCAGAGCGACAGAGAGAGAGAGAGAGAGAGTTGGAGAAAAAAAAAGAGAAACAGCTGCCTGCCCAAACACGTCGTCTTCTCCGCAGACATCGACCCGGGGGCACCCGCCACTAAATGTCCACCGAGTATTTCCACCAACATTTTGCTTTTAGACTTTTAGGCCCCGGTCCAATATACCCCACCCCCACCCAACACGGCACCACATTCTAACACGATGGTGGACAGGACTCAAGGGGACATTAGAGCAGTTGGGATCTTTCTGCTCCACCCCCCCCTGCCTTTTTAACATTTATTTATTTCTCTTTCTGAGAGGTGGTTGGTGTTTATTACAGTGATGCGCAGTGTGGGCGGATGCCGTGTAGTTATCAAAGTGTTGGTGAAACTTGCAGGAGTGATCCAGAACACCCCAGCTACTGTGTGATCGGATCCAACATGTGTGTGTGAGAGAGAGGGTGTGTGTGTGTTGGGGGCTGGGGTGCAGGTGTAGGTTTGGGGGTTGTTGTTGGAGTTTTACGTCCTGGCAACATCTAGGTCATATCAGGACAGGTACCGACTTGTGACAGTGCACACGCATGGTGACTTTATAGAGACCAGGCTGCCAGCACCATGATCTGATATCCCACTCAGTCGCATTATCCTGACACTGAACCAACCAGTCATTACCCTTTTCTAATAATGCCGAGCGCCTGGTGAGGAAGTCTTCTTCTTCTTCGCCTGTTGTGGCGTCAGCACCCACCGACACAAACACCTCCTCAGCCGTGTCATAGATGAACGCGTCGCCTACCGCCCAACTTTGGGCATAGGCTACGAACGAGGGCTCTCCAGTTTTCCCGGGACTGGGCCTTGAAGTCCTTGTTTTGACTTGACCGGGAATTGAACTCTCGACCTTCCGCACATGAGGCCCGTGCTCTACGGATTCGGACACGGCGCCCGGTACAGGTGTAGATATAGATGTGTGTGTGGGGGTGGGTACAGGTGGAAGTTTAGGTGTAAGTGGTGTGGGTGTAGGAGTAGGTGTGGGTGTGAATGTGTATGTCGGTACGTGTATGAGTGCGGGTATTGGTGTAGGTAGGTGTAGGTATAGGTGTGGGTGTAGGTGTGGGTGTGAATGTGTATGTCGGTACATGTGTGAGTGCGGGTATTGGTGTAGATGTAGGTATAGGTGTGGGTGTGGGTGTGGGTGTGAATGTGTATGTAGGTACGTGTGTGAGTGCGGGGATTGGTGTAGGTGTAGGTATAGGTGTGGGTGTAGGTGTGGGTGTGAATGTGTATGTCGGTACATGTGTGAGTGCAGGTATTGGTGTAGATGTAGGTATAGGTGTGGGTGTGGGTGTGGGTGTGGGTGTGAATGTGTATGTACGTACGTGTGTGAGTGCGGGGATTGGTGGAGATGTAGGTATAGGTGTGGGTGTAGGTGTGGGTGTGGGTGTAAATATGTATGTAGGTATGTGCGTGAGTGCTGGTATTGGTGTAGATGTAGGTATAGGTGTGCGTGTAGCTGTAGGTGTGGGTGTGAATATGTATGTAGGTATGTGCGTGAGTGCGGGTATTGGTGTAGACGTAGGTATAGGTGTGGGTGCGAGTGCGGGTGTAGGTATGGGTGTGAGTGTGGGTGTGGGTGTGAATGTAAGTGTGGGTGTGAGTGTGGGTGTGAGTGTAGGTACGGGGGTGTGGTATGGGTAGGTATGGGTGTATGTGTGAATGTGGATATGAGTGTGAGTGTAACTGTTTGTACGAGTGTCGGTGTGAGTGTGGGTGTAGGTATGGGTGTGTGGTATGGGTTGGTATGGGTGTATGTGTGAGTGTGAATGTGGATGTGGATGTGGGTATGAGTGTGAGTGGAATTATGTGTACTAGTGTGGGTGTTGGTATGGGTGTGGGGGGTGTCAGTGTGGGTGTAACTGTGTGTACTAGTGTGGGTTTGAGTACGGGTGTGGCTGTGGTTGTGTAGCGTGGTTGGGTATGAATCACATGACCCTTACCAGTGCATTTTTGAAGGATCCCCTCAATGTGATGAAACCAAATACAACGCATGTGCGTAATAAATAATCCCCTTTTTTTAATCGTTGAAAATAACGATGTGCGTATTTTTTGGCGTTGTTACAATAGTGTCGAAACACTTAGCGTTTATTTAGGCTAACATTACCTGGTGTCACCACCACTCTGCCATCTTAATAGAGAACGCACTTCCGACAAGAAACACACCGAGCTCAAGACGCTGGGCATTGTTCAATGTGTTATTATATAAAGAATAGGCCTATATCGCTATTTATTCTTTCTTTTTTTTAAGGAAAAAAATAATCTTAATCTTAATATGTTGAAATAAGTGAACCAGTTTCTAAGTTGGATGTTTAGGATCAAATCTAGATAAACATTTTGGTTTATAAAATTGGAGGCTTTCATCAGACTCTGCAGTTTAATTGAGCCGATTCGGCGTTCCAAGAGTTGTGCGACATAATTGTTCTTTTTAATCGAGATATAGAATTATTTCTCTTCAGTGGCCATTGTGATCAGTGAATCTGGACCACTAGGCGGGATGGCCGAATGAGTTGAGCGTCCGTCTCCCGTTTTGGTAGAGCGTGGGATTCGAATGCACGCGTTCAAACCCTGATCGAGTCGAACCAATAACTTTAAAATGTATGCTTCCTAGCCAGGCGCTCGGCATTATTAGGATAGGGCAAGGACTGGTTGGCACAGTGTCAGGATAATGTGACTGAGTGGGATATCGGGTCATGGTGCTGGCAGCCTGGTCTCCCAGTGGGGCAGCACTATAAAGTCGCCATGTGTGCACACTGTCACAAGTCGGTGTCCATCCTGATATGCCCTTAGATGTTGCCAAGATATAAAACTCCAACAAGCAACGTGAATTCAGACCATATGCGAACAGCTTTTCAGTGTGTAAACTGGTTTTGTTTCATTTTGTTTCCTCCGATAAGAGGACACCTGTTATATTTGGAAAACCTTAGTCTGGATGTCAGTTGTCCATTGAAGACAGGTGCTACAATAACTAGTGTAAGCTGGTTAACATACACTCCATTCAAGAATGTTGACAACGCATAAACTAGCATCTCTAGTAACTTCTTGTAAGTGGTTTAAATTTGACCAGATTTATATGCTAATGTAGTAGTCTGCACTGATCTGTCAGTATCAGACAAGAACACACCTAGACAGGTAGGGTAGTGGCATCAGGGAGCCTAGGTGGTGTAATGGTTAGCACACTGGCCCAGAATGCAAAGAGATGTGGGTTTGATTCCCACTCTAGGTGCAACATTTCCCATTTTCATCACCTCCCCCTCCCCCCCCCCCCATGACACTCGTGCCTTGATGAGGATCCTGTACAAGCTACACACTGTATGGTTATTGAACCTGCCATGTGTATGTATATGTAAGTGCATTGTATGTATATATGTAATTGTAAGCATTAAATGACCATTTAAAAGACTTACAATTCCAGGGGGATGAGGGTAGTAGTCTGCACTGACCTATCAGGAAAGGACCCAAATAGACAGGTAGGTGGGGATAGTGTGGTGACATCAGGGAGCCTAGTTGGTGTAATGAGCCTAGGTGGTGTAATTAGCACACTGGTCTGGAATGCAAGAGATATGGGTTCGATTCCCACTTTAGGCGCAATATTTCCCATTTTCATCACCCCACCCCCATCCCCACCCCCACCCCCACGACACTACACTACAGTAGCACCTGTACATGACGACCACAGTCTATGGCGAACTCCTACCATGTGCGGACAACCTTTACTTGATATTGACTGTCTTTTCGATGAGATGACACCAGCGATTCCAGGACAACATTGGTCTGGTTGCCGAGTTGTCCTATTAAGACAACACCGACTGCATGCAATTCTCACTGACTTAGTCAGATACTAAGGAGATGTGAACTGCATTCAAATTGAGATAATTCTACAATCACTGTCAAAATAAATTTAATGGATGGCGCTCTCCACTGCCATCGAGAATTCATCATTCGTCTAACAATATCTGAGAGTTATCCGTTTGGGTACAGTAGTGTAGCTCTTCAATGGACACCTCTGCATTCATACCATTGTCGTCCTGCCACTGCATCTGTCCTGTCATGGGGAGCAGGGCATAACTCAGGCGGTAGCATGACCACCTGTGGAGGTGTCGCTCATCCTATCGATCTTGCTTAGTGGACCCATCTGTAGTTTTGTCTATTTTCCTTTCCAACTAGTGGTCCACAACTGGTCCATCAAAGGCTGTGGTATGTGCTGTCCTGTCTGTGGGAAAGTGCATATCGAAGACTCCTTGCTGCTTATCGGAAAGAGTAGCCTATGTGGTAGCAGCTGGTTTTCTTCAAAGAAATATGTCAGAATGACCATATGTTTGACGTCCAATAGCCGATGATACAAAAATCAATGTGCTCTAGAGGCGTCGTTAAATAAAACAAGCTTTACTTTGTGTGTCCTGTCAGTGGAGGACCAATCATAAAATGAAATAAAGACTCTGTACATTGACAAATCTTTCGAAAATGGCAGGACGGTAAACGACAGAGAGGACGACCTTAAACTCAATGGTTTGACAATGTAAGGCAGCTAGCTCACTGGCATAAGAAGGATGCCCATACTAATTCAACAGGTGAAGGATCACAAACACCCGCGACGAACACTCATGAATATTCCAAATAGGACAAACGCGTTCTGACCAACTGACCAACTGACAAACAAACTACTGTCAAATAAATGTAATGTGTGATGTTATCCACTGTCATCGAGAATTATTCATTTCGCTCTTCGTTTTTTTTTATAAATCGAAAATATCGGAGTTGTCCTTTGAAGACAAGTACTACTGTATAACCAGGTCACATTCAACTTATTCCAGACATAGCTGATTAGAGATTCCAGTCGCGCTTAGTGAGGATGCTGATTTATATGGCGACTACTGGGTTCATTCTTTGTTAGTTTTCACTTCATGAGTTGAAATGCTTATGTAGTGACACACGACCGGTGTAGTGTGGGTGGACATACGACGTGACGGAAATCCGCCCTGCCCCGGCAGGTGAGGTGTGATGCCTATTGGGCCGACCTGGACATTGATATGGTGGTAGTAATAGTAGTATAGTACTATTAGTACTAGTAGCATAGTACTAAGACTGCACCAATACAATGTTAGTACAGTACTAATACAGTAGTAATACAGGACTAATCCACTACTAATACACTACGAATACAGTACTAAGAATGCACCAATACAGTGCTAATACAGGACTAATCCAGTACTAATACAGTGCTAAAACAGTGCTAAGACTGCACCAATACAGTGCTAATACAATGCTAATACAGTATCAATACAGTACTAATACAGTGGTAATGCAGTACTAATAAGTACTAATACATTCCTATTACAGTACTAATATACTACTAATACAGTACCAACACAGTACTAATACACTACTAACACAGTACTTCTTCTTCTTTACCCGTTGAGGCGTCAGCGCCCATCCACACAAACACCTCCTCAGCCGTGTCATAGATGAACGTGTCGCCTACCGCCCAACTTTGGGCATAGGCCACGAACAAGGGCTCTCCAGTTTTCCCAGTCCTGGGCGTTGAGTTTCTTGTTCGGGATTCTGTAACGTTGTTCTTTTTCCGGGGTGGGGTTGTTGGCCGCACACCCAACCCCCAACATGGAGGACAAGACAGTACTAATACACTGCTAATATAGTAATAACCATTGATATGGTACTAATATAGTACTAAGACTGCACTAATACAGTGCTAATACAGTACTATTGCAGTACTAATAAGTACTAATAAGTACGAATACAATAGTAAGACAGTACTAATACAGGACTATTACAGTACTAATACACTTCTAATACAGTACCAACACAACACTAATAATACACTACTAATACAGTCCTAATAAAGTGTTAATAGAGTGCTAATAAATTGCTAATACCATGCAAATACAATGGTAATACCATGAAAAATGGTAATACGCTGCTAATAAGTGCTAATACAATGCTAATACAGTACTAATACAGTGATAATACCGTGCTAATACAGGTCTAATGCAGTGCCAATACAGTGCTAATACAGTACCAATGCGATGTTAATACAGTACTAATACAGTGCATCAAACATTTTACAGCAGAATACCACACACAATATTTTCCATGGAACTCTTGTATCTGATATAATTTGTCTACACCATAGCCCACCGAACATTCCGATAACAACATAGATTGACCCACAGCCGAAGGAACCAAGAGCACTAAGCCAGCTGCATAGATCAGATGATTAACTAACACTGCCCCATATCATTATGTATTTATTAAGGTGAAGCCGGGTACATAGATTGACCCACAGCCGAAGGAACCAAGAGCACTAAGCCAGCTGCATAGATCAGATGATTAACAACACTGCCCCATATCATTATGTATATTATTAAGGTGAAGCCGGGTACATGCGTCCCACAAGGGGGCGCCACTGCAGCCTGTCATGGCGCCCTTGTTTGTATGTCACAGGCAGGTCCCCTGGGGTCACCACCCTGCCCACCCATTACCGGCAAATTGAATGGCCAGGCACAACCCCCTACCCGCTTCCACTCCCTCCACTCCACCAATCCCCCCTCCCCACTCCGCCCCCCCACCCCCACCCCCGCACCTCCCCCCAGCATTGAGCGCTCGCTGACCAGCCCGGACAGCGGGAATTAATTGGGTCTAACCCATTGAGAGTCAGTCAATGACATATAATAGTGACATGTCCCAAGTGAACTTTGCGCCCGCCACCACCCCCCCCCCCCCCCCGAGACCGCCTGGTGAATTTTGAATTGAATTGACTTTAAAGAATTTAATTATCAAATATGGAGGAGGATTGTTTGTGTGTGTATGTGTGTGTGTATGTATGAGGACTGGACACCTCATGAGGATGTCATCAGACAGGCTACCAAAGCAGATCCTCTACTCTCAACTGTCTTCTGTTTACAGAAAGAGAGGGCACCCTCATCTCCGGTTCAAGGATACCATCAAGAGAAACCTGAAGCTGAGAGACATTAAGACCTACTCATGGACAGCACTCTCACAGCAGAGAGCTAAATGGAGAGCGGAGGTCAAGTAATGAAAGCAGTCTTTGTCACATCGCAACCGACAGCATGATGATGATAATGATGTATGTGTGGGGGAACGGGGCTGGAAAATACTTCTGTAGTCACTGTTGTTCATGAAAGGCGGTTAACGCAGACAATGATTCATAATCATAGGTGCGTCTTTATTATGATGCGCTTGATTGGGGTTTTGCATCCGAACAACATCTGATGTCATACTCATAGTAAAATGGTTTCCGGATTTTGTGCTTGTTTTAAATGCCCTGAATGCTGTGAATCCTATAGGAACTAACCAGAACTGTTGCAAGTCAACACACACACACACACACAGTCACGTAACCCAACCAACCATACTCATTCCCCGATTAAAAAGGCCCCTGCCTGTTCCCCGATAACCGCTCTACAAGTACAACTGCTCGGTGTCGGGGTGTGTACGGGGGCCTGCCGTATACGTGTACGGCGGGAGGTGACAGTAAATGGAGGCTGACCGTATTGTCCGGGCCCTTATGACGAGGTGACACCCCAGAGGGTTGTGTCACACGGTCCGGGGGGGTGGGGGTGGGGAGGGGTCAACTGTGGTTAGATGAGACATGGGGGCTCCGTACCTCTCCTCATTGGCCAGCCTCTCGGGATTCAATGTCATTACTGTCAACACACCAACTCCTGCTCATCAGGAACTGGGGGGGGGGGGGGGGGGGAACTTAAACTTTAAAATATGCATAGTCTGATGAAAGCATCCGATTTTCAGAAGAAAAACAAAGTATCTTCTGTTAGCACACCAACTCCTGCTCATCGGGAACTGGGGGGGAGGGGGACTTACAGCTGCATAGTCCGATGAAATATCAAATTTTCAAAAACCGAACCAATTATCTAGATTTGATTTGACATATCTAACTTAGATACTGATGCACTTATTAAGCATTTGTTTCTGCGTAGAAGGCAATACTGAGTCAATTTAACAGAACCTGTTACTGCAGAAGTCTATGGTGTCAGAGTTTTGGCAAGCTTGCCAAACTAATTTTCCATGTTTGCACTCAAAATATCTCAAAAGTTTACCATTTAAAATAAAAGTAACTTTGAACTAATGTAAAGTAGATACTAGTGATCGATCAAATATATTTATCTCAGAAAAAAATTAAGAAATTCAAAACCATCGGACTATGCAACTTTAAACTTTAAAGCTGGATAGTCCGATTAAAGCATCAAATTTTCAAAAGCATCAAATTTTCAAAAGCATCAAATTTTCAAAGGATAATAAATTATCTAAATTTGATTCTGGATATCTAACTTAAATACTGATGCACTTATTATTAAATATTTGATTATTGATTTTATTTTTCATATACCATTTGTGATTTTACCACAGTTGTATATATGAAGAGCTCTTTTCCAAAAATGCAATAAGCGGCATTCCACACACAAAAGAGAGTTTGCAATGTGAATGCCAAGTTCGTCGATCATGTTTTGGAAAAGAGCTCTTCATATATATAAAGAGCTCTTCATATACACTTATATACACATACTATTATATATATATGTATATATGTATATATATACGAAGAGCTCTTTTCAAAAACACCAGCTATGAACTTCGCAAACATTGCACTCTTTTTTTTTTAATTGGCGCTTATTGTATTTTGGAAAAGAGCTCTTCATATACACACACACTACTGATGTCATCCCGATGAGTTATTTATCTGCTAGTCACCCCGTGCTGAAATGACCTGAACTGTTGTTAGGACGTAAAACAACAACAAACAAATCTGCTAGTCACCACTGGGCAGCCCGTCCAAGTTCCCGTAGTAGTGGCGTACACTCTAGAACATTCGATTTTAATCTACAGTGAATCTATATTATTCGAAACGAGGCTTCTTAATTGCGGGTTTTCACTGAGAACAAAGTCAACGCGATCTGCAATGGCTATATGAGTATATGGCAGGGCGCTGGTTATTCCCACGACCAGCTGGCCGAGTCGACTACCGCCAACTAACAGCCATCCATCTTGAGGCAGACGACAAACTTCAAAACGAGGCTGTAATTAACCTCACCTCGGGAGACACAGGGGCCAGTCTGCCGGGTTGTGGGAAGGGACCAGGCAATTTGAGGCAGCCTTGATTGAATTCGCCGGGAACAGGTGAGGTGATTACCGCAGGACCTGTATGTGTATTAGCTCCAGGGGGGCTTCCTGCTGAGAACTGCACCAGAAAACCGCCAGTCTCCCAATAGGGATCAACGGGCGTGTTCTACTAACAAATATAGCACGCCTTCTTGCAGGGATATAGATATATATATGTGTGTGTGTGGAATATAATTCATTATGTGGATATAAATAATCACGTTCATATGAGCTATTATGTATACAATGACTTTGTGAATACAACTAACAAAGTACAATAGTAACAAGAAATAATATAAATAAGTGCAATGCAATAAAGAAAATAACTAAAAAATAGAACAAGCAAAATGTCAGTTTATTCTATTATTCTATTTAACAAATATATCTTCATGCATACATATACACATATGCATATATATATGAAAATACATGCATATACATGGAAATACGGGCATATACACGCATAAATAGATATAATATATACACACATATACCTAAATATACATGTACATACACACATACATACATGTACATAATATATACATATATAGATATACATACATATACATACATGAGAGCGTGACATAGTTCAGGCGGGAGTAGCATGTCCACCTGTGAAGGCGTTGATCAGCTTATCGACCCTGCTCAGTGGACACATTTTCAGTTTGGGCTATTTTCCGTTCCAAACAGTGGTCCACAAGTGGTTTATCAGAGGCTATGGTATGTGCTGTCCTGTCTGTGGAAATGTGCATGTAAAAGACCCCTTGCTGTTTATCGGAAAGAGTAGCCTATGTGGTGGCAGCAGGTTTCCTCTAAAAAGATGTGTCAGAATGACCACAAATGTTTGACGTCCAATAACCAATGATATGAAAATCAATGTGATCTAGAGGCATCATTAAATAAAACAAACTTTACATATACATACATACATATACATACTGTTGAAATAGTATTGGATTTGCTTCTAAGTTCTATGTATAATAACCAACAATGCATGGTGACTTTCATAGTAGATAATATTACTTAGTTTTGAGTCGATATTTAATATTTCATTTGAGACAAGAAACTACATACAGAACTCGTGATTAAAAATGAATAAAGTGAGTGCAATTTAAAGCAATTTGAATTGCAGAACAGAAAACTGAAGAATTCTGGGACTCTGGACATCTCTGTAGCTTCAATATTATATTAAAATCTGTTTGAGATTTTGTTGTCTTCTATAAAGCTTTCGCAGCGCTGAATAATGTACGACTCTGAAATATATGTGATACAAAGCTATCACATAGTCGAAATGCATGACCCTGCATATGTATGATAGGCGACTTAATGGAACCCTGCTCGTGTTACTAGGAAATAACCGGCATGGCTCATTACCAGTGTCGATTCTAAGGGTGATATTATAAGTTATAATACGCCAACCGGGAACTCTCCCATGACCTGGTGGGGGGAAAAGCTGGTTCCCGCTTACTGGGACGCTGGTATTACCTCCAACGTTTGGATCAGTCAAATGATTATTGGCGTGTTAACTGTTAGTAAAACTACAACCTTCCTGGCACCGTGCCACTGACATGGAACTGAGTATGGCGACTAGATGGGGCTGTGTTGGTGGGGGGTCACTTTGTTTTAAATGGATCCCCTGTGAGTTCCCACCATGTTGAGGTCAAAGGTCACCGGCCCGGGGGCCACAACTTTAATTTACATCCGGCGTCTCTGACTATATTTACGCGACAGGTAGTTCAGGCTGTTTGGAAGACTACCACAGGTGTTGTGATTTAAACAAATAATTGTGGGTGTTAGATCTAGAAAAGGGATTATATTTGTTGTTGTTGCTATGGGATATCTCTTATGACAGTAGAGCTGCCCAGCACCGCCCAAACTACCAACATCACCACCAGTATATATCACCAGAACAAATTTTCCTTTCAGTCTGAATCTCTCTCTATATATACATGTATATGTATATATATATATATATATATATATATATATATATACATATATATATATTATGTAGAGTTGGTACTCTAATCTGTAGCTATATCAACATCCAGGATAACTCGCTAATTAAACAAAAAAGCCGATTCATCCAGTTCTCATACACAGTTGAGTTTTGAGTTGAGTTTTATTGAATCACAAACATGTAGTCGTCTATAGCTTCCTAAAGAGGTGTCTTCCAACTGGACAACCAATGTTACATAAAATTTGTTGCTGTAATATTCATACTCATACAAGATGCATCATAAAACAGAAAAGCAATTAATAAGTTTTCATAGAATCATATATATGCCCCTGTGTGTATACATAAGCAAGCATTTTACATATGACCACATGGCAAGTGATGTCAAAACTACATAGAATGGTGACTACATGAATCAGTAATAGATCCACATTGTTCAATTGGTTCCTATTTTATTATGCATTTACCACCGTAATTTACAATGGCAATACACGCACCTGTTCCTTCCACATCATCTTTTTTTTTGTCAAAACAATATCTTATTTCAAACTTACATACTTTCCACCGTTATCTCAACCCATACGGAAGGAATGACTGGGCTTGGGGTTGGGGTGTGCGTGGAGGCGGGGTGGAGGCGAGGTAGAGGCGGGGTGGAGGCGTGGTTTTATTTCTAGATGAGTAGATAGGCTACAGTATTCTACTCAGTCTCTCCCACACCTCGGCGTTGTGTGTACCTACACCTGACATCTTAAGTGAATTCGCCAAACCGTGGCGGCTTCAAGGAATCGCCTGCATTCCGTTGCGTTGCGTTGCGTTGCAGTGCTTTGCGTTGCGTTGCGTTGCGTTTTCTGACGTGACGTCACCAGATCCTTAACGGCAGCTTTACTTTATTTCACGGCTGTCATCGATCAAGTTATCAATCTCCCCCCGCAAGGTGGCGTCACTGGCGCCCCCCGCCATTGAGATGTCCCCCGGACAGCGCAGATCGCGTTAGAGGTGCACCGAAGGAGCGTAGTTAATAAACACGCCATTGTCATTGCTACCGTCGGCGCGCCACCTGGTGTGTGGGCCGGGAAGTGTATGGGTTGCGCAATCGGTGAGTGGCGTGTCATACTGTGACTGACGTGGGCGGTGGTCGTGACGTCATTGTGTACAAGACGCAAACAGTTGCAGTCGTCTGCCAGTCTGTGGCAGGGCTGAACTTGACCCATGACCTCACGTCGCCAACCTTTAGCGCCATTGAAGTGCATGCAATTTCATGCGATATCAGCTGACGTAATATATCACGATCTGATATTAGCAATCACCGATACAGTATCACTTAATTTGTTTATGTATTACATAGGGCTGCCGTAAATAGAGGTAATCCGTTCATTATACTTTTTTTTTTTTGCAGACTGTCTCCCACTTTAATGATTAAAGCTGCATAGTTCGATGTTTTTGGGTTTCTATTCTACCATTTTCTGAGATCAATGAATTAGGCCTCCCTTGTGGGAAATCGGTAGTTCAATTCCCGGTTGAGTCAAACCAACGACTTTAGAATGTGTGCACTTCAAATATCTTAAAAGTTAGCCATTTAAAATCAAAAGTATTTCAAACTAAAGTAAGGTAGATTGTAATGATCAACCTAATATATTTATCTCAGAAAATGACAGAAACTCAAAACCATCGGTCTATGTAAATTTAATATATTAAAGTTGTACAGTTTGATGGTTTTGAATTTCTGTATTTTTTCTGAGATAAATATATTAGATCAATCACTAGTATCTACTTTACATTAGTTCAAAGTTACCTTTATTTTAAATGGTAAATTTTGAGATATTTTGAGTGCAAACATGGAAAATTAGTTTTGGCAAGCTTGCCAAAACTCTGACACCATAGACTTCTGCAGTAACGGGTTCTGTTAAATTGACACCGTATTGCCTTCTACACAGAAACAAATGCTTAATAAGTGCATCAGTATCTAAGTTAGATATGTAAAATCAAATCTAGATAATTGGTTTGGTTTTGAAAATTTGATATTTCATCGGATTATGCAACTTTAACACACATGGGAAAAAAAGCATATAAAAACCACTGACATAACGGCAATCGAAAGGGTCCGAGAACATAATTAACCGTGTATAATATACAACCTTCATAAGGCTGACATCTACAATTTGTGTGTGTGTGTTTTGTCCAACTCAACATCAGTCTGCGGCAGATGTGCGCCTGCGCAGGAGGTCACATGACGTGCACACCTTGCGCACACACCTTCGCACCGGATGTCACTGATCGCTACCTGGGGGGTGGGGGTGAGGGTTGGGGTGAGGGTTGGGGGTGATGGTAGCGGTGGTGGTGAGGGGGGGGGGGGGGCAGTGGGGGTAGGGGGGAGACTCCACATGGCGCTAATAGAGGACGCTGCGATTACCACATCCTGTCACGTGTCACCGAGATTCTCGCCTCCCGAGGAGCAACGGAAGAGTTAGTGCAGGGCCAGGTAGGTCAGTGGTGTTGGGAGGCGGGTACGGATGGGGGGGGGGGGTGAGATGTGAGGGAGGGGGAAGGGGGGAGAGGGGGGAGGGGGTGGGGGAGGGAGGTCAAGGTGGGGACGTCATATCCAGTGGTCAGTTATCTGTGTAGAAGATGAGTCCGGTCATTATCTACGTGTGAAGAAACGGACGAGGGCGTGTGTTGTGTGTGTGTCTGTGTGTGGTTGTCTGTGTCTGTGGTTGTATGTGTGTGTGGTTGTCTGTGAGTCTATGTGTGTATGTGCGTGTGTCTGTGGTTGTATGTGTGTGTCTGTGGTTGTATGTGTGTGTATGTGTGTCTGTATGCATGTGTTTGTCTGTGCGTGTATGTGTGTATGTGGTTGTATGTGGCTGTATGTGTGTCTATGTGCAGGTGTGTGTCTGTGTTTGTCTGTATATGTGGTTGTATGTGGTTATCTCAGTGTATGTGGCTCTGTGTGTGTCTATGTGTATCTGTGTGTCAGTGTTGTGTCTGTGGTTGTATGTGTGTCTGTGTGTGTATGTGTATGTGTGTGTATGTGTGTTTGTCTGTGTGTGTCTGTGTCTGTGGTTGTGTGTGTTTATCTGTGTCTGTATGTATGTGTTTGTTTGTGCATGTGTGTGTCTGTGATTGTATGTGTGTATGTGGCTGTATGTGTGTCTGTGTATCTGTATATGTGGTTGTATGTGGTTGTCTCAGTGTATGTGGCTGTTTGTGTGTCTGTGTGCATGTCTGTGTCTGTGTGTGTCTGTATTTGTGGTTGTATGTGGTTGTCTCAGTGTATGTGTCTGTCTGTGTGTCTATGTGTATCTGCGTGTCAGTACATGTGTGTGCCTGTGGTTGTATGTGGTTGTATGTGTGTATGTGTGTGTATGTGTGTCTGTGCGTATCTGTGTGTCTGTGGTTGTCTGTGTGTTTGTGCGCCCTTTCCCAAATAATAGCCCACCGTCCTCCACTGGTTATGCAACGCGTTTGTTCACGTATTATGATGCAACTCCCAGCAACAGGCGAAGTTGAGAAGCTGGGCTGGCTGGGCGACGCCTGGAAAGTAAACTAACGTTGCGTGTGTGTGTGTGCGTGTGTGCGTGGGCGTATAACAACTCAGAACAAACTAAATTGCTTAATTAACCTGGAAGTATATCGGCGACTTCCTGGAATTCAAGCTGGATTGTTTTGAGTTTCTGGCATATATACAGTACAATCCCGTTAAACCAAGCTTGGTTAAGCCAAACGATCAGTTAATCCAAACATTTTTCGGCGGCCCTCCAAAATACTACCATTTATCATATAAAAAAGTTGGTTAAACCAAAGTTGTTTAATCCAAATTATCGGTTAATCCAAACAGAAATCCAGGCCCCAGGCCACTTCCAGTACAGTTAAACCAAACTTTCATGTCATCTGAGGCCCCACCAACTTTTTTATATGATAAATGGTAGTATTCTGAAGGGACTCTAGAACGTTGTTTGGATTAACCGATTGTTTTTTTTAACCAAGCTTGGTTTAGCGGGGTTATACTGTAGGTACATAGAAAACAATAATCAAAGTGTCCACATACATTGTATATTACATGTGCAAAGTCAAAGTCAAAGCCAAAGCTCGGTTAAACCAATGATCGGTTAATCCAAACAAACTTCTAGGGTCCCTTCAAGTTTGGTTTAACGGGGTTATACTCTATATTGTTTTCGATAAATGTATTACTATTAGGTTGATTGTTATAAGCTACTCCCGTCCTGATATGACCCTAGATGTTGCCAGGACGTACAACTCCAACAACCAACCATATAAGCGACCGCCAGGATGGCCTAATGAGTTGAGCGTCCGCCTCCCGTATTGATAGGTCGCCGGATTTGAACCCCCGGGTTCGAACCCTGGGCAAGTCAAACCAATGACCTAAAAATTAATACCTGTCACTACCTAGCCTGGCATTCGGCATTACTAGGATAGGGCAAGGAGCAGTGTCATGAGGAAGACCAATCGTCCGAAATTGTCCCTGCTTAATCAACAAAATATACTAAATGTACCAACAAAAAAACACACCCAAAAAAGTGGTACGTAATCTATTATGACGATATAAATATAACAACAGTATTCCTACATACATATATTTATCT
This sequence comes from Branchipolynoe longqiensis, assembly GCA_030323885.1. Classification (NCBI taxonomy): domain Eukaryota; kingdom Metazoa; phylum Annelida; class Polychaeta; order Phyllodocida; family Polynoidae; genus Branchipolynoe; species Branchipolynoe longqiensis. Next base: position 82,826,260 of record CM059189.1, read on the forward strand.
TTATAATAATAATAACAATGATTGTTATTATCACAACTATTATATTTCGCTCAGGCCATTAAAACTACAGCTAACTGCTATCGCCACCAGGGCCGCGTTCAGGCTCCGTCTCGGAGGCACCTCGGAGGCGCCCGTGATGACAGGCTAGTCTGAACGACAACAGCAGTTGGTCACCTCGAAAATGGCCGCCCCCATAGGCGACGGCCATTTGCAATGGACAAGCTGCGCTGTGATTGGCTGAAACGACTGGATACGGCGGCCATTTTCGAGACGCTTTTTGTCTCTACTATGAAAAGGGAGGCGTCGCCGAGACATCGCTGAGACGGACCTTGAACGCAAATAGACCAAAAAGCATCGCCGAGACGTCGCCGAGGCGCCTCCGAAACGGACCCTGAACGCGGCCCTGGTGTCAGTTGCTGTCACTGTCTTCGACTCTCGACCTGCTCTTTCAAAGGACACAACTATTGGTAATTTGTCTTTCTTTTTTTTTAAATCGCCGGGACATGGGCCTTCCGGTTATGTAAGTGCAGACAATTTACACACAAACTAAATTGTAGGAACTTGATCAAACTGTGTTCAGACAGCAGGTAGCAGGTATCGTATCTGGCTGTGTATTCACCCGAGTAAACCATGTCACGTGATAAGGCCGCGATGGGGTTTGTGGGGGGAGCCGTGTGTTTACATGGGATTAGAGCATTAATGGGGGTGGGAGGGTGTTTCCGTCTGCTTCACACGGCCATTGTGGTGTCAGTCAGAACCGTGTTTGAAAACAGTGTCGCGTGTTATCTGATGAGATCTACCCCCTGCTCCTCCCCTCACGCACATCACCAACGCATTCACACTACATAGGATATAGCCATACACAACACCCACACATATACCAACACCTACACTACACATACAAACAACATAGGATATAGTCTCATACCTTATGGCCCTGTCACATTATGAGGCATCGTGCAAGCGCATAGCCAACGGCTAAAATCACTTTCAAACGTTGAGATGCGACAAACCTTTTGGAGTGGGGGACAAAGTTGGACGTATACACAACGTAGCAGAGCGTATGGCCAATGTATGGCCAGCATATGGCTAACGTAGCTCCCGGCGAAAAAAGCTCGCAATACGCTCACAGTACGCTCGCACAACACTGTGAACATTATATACATAATTTGATCACCAGAAGTATGCCTTATATGTTACATACGTCAAGACACGGTGGAGAAAAGCAAAGCATACATATGTTAGATGTACGTTATCCATACATTGTCAATATGTTGTCAATACACGGACTGTACATTTCTGCTGGCTCTCCGTCTGACTGACGTAGGTCAACATAGTGCTACATACTGTACAACGTTTGTGTAACATACATCTAACATACATCGACATATGTCTACTGTATACATAGCGTACGCCCGACGTAAAACGCAGACGTTGTCGAAAGTCGAAAGTTTTGTGCATGCACAAAATTTCACAACCCCTTGACAAGCGACGCCATATAACGACGAACATCGATGTACATCAACGTATACCAACATACACTTAATGAACACCTAACGTTCGAGTAACGCATATCGACGTACACTGACGTATTGGTGCAAAATATCCTATGTCGGCGCAGCTTGCGCAATGCATCGTAGTGTGACAGGGCTATTACACCCACACCTCCATATTACAAACCCACACCAACACCAACACCTACACTACCCACTCATACTACATAACATATAGCCATACCCAACTCGTACACCTACACATTACAAACCTACACCAACACCCACACCACCACCACACACCTACACCAAAACCCACACCAACATCTACACTACATTACACACCATACCACCACAACACACTTACACTACACACCCACACCAACACTACACACCCACACCAACACTACACACCCACACTACACCCACACCAACACTACACACCCACACTACAAACCCACACCAATACTACACACCCACACCAACACTACACACCCACACCAACCCTACGCACCTCCATCAACACCCACACCACCACACACCCACATTACTCACCACACTATACCCACACCCAAACTACACAGCCACATACATGACACACCACTACTCACCACCGCCATCCTCAAGGGCACATTCCTTACACGCGGTATGCGAATGCGAATGCGACAAAAAATCGAAACGCCTTGAAGCCTATGGGCTACATTCCTTACATGCGGTATGCGGTATGCGAATGCGAATGCATTTTCCGATCGGTCCCTGTAGCGATCGGTGCGGCATGCGGTATGCGGCACGCAGGGTGCGAATAGAAACCTGAGTCTGATGTGTCCATTAGTTTAACACTAGGAGAGGCGACTGAGCATTACGGAACAGTCTCACACAGGGGTGAGGAGGGGAAACACATGGTGAGCTGGGCACCCGGGAGACATACGGTTAGGGGAAAGCTAAAAATGCTACCATATGCACAGAAATATGAATACTTATCTATAATTTGGTTATAATAAAGGTAGGAACCCCCATGTGACGTACGAAAAGGTACATAGATATAAATGCAATATTTGGTCATATACAGAGCAGTATGGAGAATAATTGTTTATTTTTATTTTTTAAATATAGCCAGTCATGTGCCGCATGCCTCATGCCGCATGTAAGGAATGCTGCCATTTGATACCGCATGCCGCATGCCGCATACCGCATACCGCGTGTAAGGAATGCCCGCTTTAATCAATCAATAGTTCCATCCTCTAGTCGAGGGTTGGATGCAATGGTTCTCCACTGATGGTGTGCTGTTCTGATAGACTGTGAATAATTCAATCCTGTCCACTGTGAAATATTTGTAAACCATGATGTTCTTGGTCTCCCTCTCCCTCTGCTGCCATTCACCTTCCCTTCCAACAATGTATGGTATATTGAACTCTGACGAATGATGTGGCCAAAATAAATAAGTTTCTTTGTCTGTACAGTGGCAAACAAGCTTTTCTTATTTTTAATTTGTCTGAGAACTTCTTTGTTGGTGATCTTCTTTGTCCATGACCCACGCCATCCTACACACTACAATAGTACAAGCTCACACCAACCACATACCACCAGCACACACCACCAGTAACGCATGCATCACCACACATCACCGCCAGCATACACTGCATCACACACACCACCACCACACACCATCACACTGCACCACACACACTAACCAAGGTCATCACACACACTGGACATACCACACACCACACACACAAACCACCACTACACACACCTCACAATTATACACCAGCACACACAGAACCACACACCACCACCACCACCACCACACACATCACCACACTGCACCACGCACACTAACCAAGACCATCACAAAACACACACACTATACACACCAATCAAAACACTAACCAGCACTACTACACACACCTCACAATTATACACCAGCACACCCAAAACCACACCCCACCACCCACCACAACACACATCATTACACTGCACTACGCACACTAACCAAGACCATCACAAACCACACACACTACACACATCAATCCACACACCAACCAACACCACTACACACACCTCACAATTGTACACCAGCACACCCAAAACCACACCCCACCACCCACCACAACACACATCATTACACTGCACTACACACACTAACCAAGACCATCACAAACCATACAAACCACACACACTACACACATCAATCCACACACCAAACAACACCACTACACACACCTCACAATTATACACCAGCACACCCAAAACCACACCCCACCACCCACCACAACACACATCATTACACTGCACTACACACACTAATCAAGACCATCACAAACCATACAAACCACACACACTACACACATCAATCCACACACCAACCAACACCACTACACACACCTCACAATTATACACCAACACACCCAAAACCACACCCCACCACCCACCACAACACACATCATTACACTGCACTACGCACACTAACCAAGACCATCACAAACCACACACACTACACACATCAATCCACACACCAACCAACACCACTACACACACCTCACAATTGTACACCAGCACACCCCAAAACCACACCCACCACCCACCACAACACACATCATTACACTGCACTACACACACTAACCAAGACCATCACAAACCATACAAACCACACACACTACACACATCAATCCACACACCAAACAACACCACTACACACACCTCACAATTATACACCAGCACACCCAAAACCACACCCCACCACCCACCACAACACACATCATTACACTGCACTACACACACTAATCAAGACCATCACAAACCATACAAACCACACACACTACACACATCAATCCAAACACCAAACAACACCACTACACACACCTCACAATTATACACCAGCACACCCAAAACCACACCCCACCACCCACCACAACACATATCATTACACTACACTACACACACTAATCAAGACCATCACAAACCATACACACTACACACATCAATCCACACACCAACCAACACCACTACACACACCTCACAATTATACACCAGCACACCCAAAACCACACCCCACCACCCACCACAACACGCATCATTACACTGCACTACGCACACTAACCAAGACCATCACAAACCATACAAACCACACACACTACACACATCAATCCACACACCAACCAACACCACTACACACACCTAACAATTATACACCAGCACACCCAAAACCACACCCCACCACCCACCACAACACACATCATCACACTGCACTACACACACTAACCAAGACCATCACAAACCACACACACTATACATACCAATCCACACACTAACCAACACCGCCACACACACCACCACACATACTAACACAAAACACCCCACACCACAACCCCCCCCCCGACCCTCACGCCCCCCCACGCCACCCCCCACCCCCACCTCTGCTGTACGTCCCGACCACGTTGAGGTAACAACCCATGCATGTTCTCACCCGGGATAAAGGATCAGATAACTATCGCCACTATTACCTCACCTGGTCAGCCAGTAATTAGTTTGCGCCCCGCCCCACTACCACCCACTCATCATCTGCCCCCCCCCCCCCACCTCCCATTTACTCCTCCCGCCCCCCCCCCCCCACACATAGCCTTCTCCTCTCACCCGCCCCCCACCCCACCTCGACACCTCTGGCAGCCTCAGCTGTTGGTCTACCTATACAGGTAAGTCAATGAACAATTTGCCTCTGCCCCACTCCTCCCTCACACAGTCTCCCCAGTCCACCCCTCCCCACCACTCCCGCCATCATTGTGCACACCCATCCACCGACACACCCACCCCATAATCACACCTTCCCTATACAGGAAAGGCAATGGACAGCTTACGCCTGACCAACAGCCCCCCCCCCCCCCCCCCCCCACAACCCCATCACCCACAACGAACGCTCCATTCGATCCACATCCACCAACACCTCATCCACCCCTCCTTCCCCCTCTACCTCCACCTCCACCCCCTTCCCCCACCTCCACCCCCTACCCCTACCCACACCTCCACCCCCTAGTCCCACCCCCACCTCCACCCCTACCCACACCCCCATCCCTTCTACACCTCCAAGCAGTCATCCCCACCTCCACACCCACAAACACCCCCCACCTGCTCTGCCTTCACACACACACACACACACACACACACACACACACACACACACACTGCGCTAGCCACACCTCCTATCCCAGCTATGACACTAATTAATTGAGTACTTGTTTAACGACGCCAGGCGGCGCGCTACCGACAGCGCCATCTATCTGGAGGCGATGGCACTAAGTGGAGACAAGCTGTCACAACCGTGACGTCACGTATGATAGCGCACGCGCCTGTCGGTTCAATGGAGGGGCGTGGTTTGGCTTGACAGTTGTGACACCTGTAATGCTGAAGGTTGTGTAATTGAATCTAACCACAGCGTTGCTCCAGGCTAATTGCGCGTTTTTTTTATGCTTCGGCGCTACAAACATACATTATAGCAATACAAAGTTACGTATAGGCACGCGACCACATTACCGTTATTCCTAAAAGCAAACAGAAGTGGGAAATGCATTCTCATTGTTTCGTGAATTTCAAACTAAATGGTATGTTTGACAGTAATGCTCTATTTATTGCAATTGACTTTCCTTTGACATGTGCCCTATTTCAGTTTCAGCTTGACATAATAATCATCGTCCAGCATTGTGTTAACTGTGTCGTATATTGTCGCATATTAACGAGTAGAACCTAATATGACCTTAGATGTTGCCAGACGTCAAACTCCAACAACCAACCAAAACCAATTGTCTGATATTGGAATAAAAATGTCCCCTTCTTAATCAATGAATGTAGCCACGTAACAAACAAATGTTTAGAAAACAGACCGGGTTTAACCAATGACTTTCAAAATTGATGGTTGTCATTACCTTGCACGGAATTCAGCATTATTAGGATAACGTGAGGAATGGATAGCTCATTATTAGGTTAATAATGTGACTGAGTGGGTTATCGGATCATGGTGGCAGTAGCCTGGTCTTCCACTTCCAGGGATACATCACTGTAAAGTCACCATAAGTGTGCACCGTCAAAAGTCGGTATCCATCCTGATATGATTTTAGATGTTGCTAAGATGTAAAACCCCAATAAACAGCTTGAATTAAAGACAGTCATGCACGCATGGGAGCGAGTAGATTATATTCACTTTCAGCGACACTTTCTCCGGTTGCATCTCCCTAGTGTAGTGGCGCCACCTATATTCAAACAAGCGTAAGATGGATAGTAGCGTGGGAGGGTAAGTGGTGCCATCTGATGTTAGAATTAAGAACTAGTCCTAAGCCTACTAAAATGTAGTATTTTAGCTATCGGTTTTGGAAAACATAACTGATTGCGCTACCGGAACGAAATAATTATCACAATAATTTCATATCGATTAAAAAAATGTTGCCATTTAAAGAACAAAATCAACTCTAGATATATTTAACTAACATATCTGGACAACTCTGGTTCAACCAAATATTGTGTATGAGATAAAGTACCACTTCATTCATATTAGGTGTATTCAGCATCTCATACGCCATTAGATAAAAGATTCACCCCGTACTTCCAGTACAGGGGTGGAAACCAACCCATTAGAAAAGCTGGCGAAGAATTTTGACATGCTGGGTTAATTAACTGAGCTGGTAAATTCTTAATTTAAGAAGCACAATATATTCTTTATGTACGTCTTCATATTTACCCGCTACTTTTGAGTTGGAAACTATAATAAAACATATACTTTAATGCAATTTAATAGTGAAATCAACGGCGTTCTCTGGCCGCCATCTTGTCTTTTTGCATTCTCTCCCATTTCACCAACTCTGTGCTGATATAAGTAACCATTTGACACTGGTGCCAGGCATTCTACTTCCTGTTCCATACTAAAGCTATTTCCGCCCGTATTTAGACTACGTTGTCATTCACCCCTGTACTGTAAGTATGTGGTGAATCTTTTATCTAATACACCATCTGCTATGTAAACTGAAGCTGCGACCCGGCATGCTGGGACCACCTCCAGTCCTTCCGGAGGGACCAGTGGAATGTGCAATACCCATGTTCTAAAATATTGTTTCAATTTATAAGAATCACATGCAACTAATTAATAGCGTATTTCACTATTTATGTATGTCAACACACAAGGTACTAAGATAGTATTAGGCTATTTCAGGGACATACTTTATTCTTTTGTATTTTCTCTAAATTGTCATTGAATAATAATAATAAATCATTTGATCCTACATGTTCAAGCAAGTTACATACTGGTTCACCTATTAAACATTGAATGAATTATATCAATTTAATAGAGCCCCCACTGATGTCCGTTATACAAGCCTATGGTGTTGGTCCATGCATATACCATTGGGCCAAGCACCCCGGGAATCATCCCCTGAGGATCCCTCCCCAAGAAGGATTATCTGACTTACCAAATCATGAGCAACAACACAACACTCACAAGCAGATGGAGCAACACCCAGAACCATTCTTATTAATAATAACCTCAATGACCCGATCTTTCAAAATTACCAACACAGATAATTTCGCCGCATCAGCTGACTACATAAATCAAACTTTAAAAAAGGAGCATCTGATTAGGCTCATGCTTTGTTTCTATTGTGTGTATTCCTTTAAGGTCGGCTAAATCAAGCTGGATCACAATGCAGTACTTGCCTCAAGTGGCCTCTGAGTCACTGTCCAGTGCTAGTAATTTTCCAGACGGGATGGCACTGACACATTGTGGGAGCGGGACATAGCTCAGGCGGTAGAGTGCCCACCTGTGAAGGTGTGGGTCATCCTATCGATTCTAGTCAGTTTACCTATTTTCCGTTCGAGCTATTTTCCGTTCCAACCAGTGGTCCACAACTGGTTCATCATAGGCTATGGTATATGCTGTCCTGTCTGTGGGAAAGTGCATATAAAATACCCCTTGCTGCTTATCGGAAAGAATAGCATATGTGGCAGCAGCGAGTTTCCTCCAAAGAAATATTTCAGAATGACTATATGACTTCCAATAGCTGATGATACGGAAATCAATGTGCTCTAAAGGCGTCGTTAAATAAAACAAGCTTTTGTGGCTAGCAGGAACATCTAGTTTTCATCGATGCATTCATTTGATTGTCTAGTTTACTAACAAATCAATGTGCATTAGAACAACAGATCGGGCCTACCGAATCAATATAGCAGGTGAAATGCTACATGCAAAGAATAGGCGTGGATATGTTGTATTGCACCAGGCAACTTAGATAGCCTACCGGTTAGGACGCTATGCCCCCGAATGGTGGAAGTGTGGGTTCGAGTCCCGCTCTAGGCATGAAGTTCTCGTTTGTTGTACCAGCTCCCACGACACTGGTTCCATGACCAGGATGCCATGTTATACATACTGGGCGCTGCACAGTGTTGGACCTGTCCTGCTACGGAAGTACGCTACATGCATATTTGTAATCATAAATAGGAGACTTAAATCTCATGAACGTATCAAATTTTCAAAACCAAAACAATTAACTAGATTTGATTCTACATATCTAACTTACACATACTGATGAACTTATTAAGCATTTGTTGCCACATACCAGACAATTTAATAGAATCTGTAGTTAATATTGAAGCCTCTGGTGTCAGAGTTTTGGCATACCCGCCAGAACTAATTTGATATGTTTGCACTTCAGATATCTCAAAAGTTAGCATTTAAAAATAATAGTTACTTCAAACTAAACTAACGTAGATTACAACAACCAATCTAATGTATTTATCTCAGAAAAATGGCAGAAGCTCAAAACAAATCGAACTATGCAATTTTTGTTTTTGGGGGTGTCACGTATAATAACTAATGCCTAATCTTATAGACTAGCTAATATAGTGAGGAGAAAAGAGAATTTGGAACATCTTCTATTCTTAGTAAAGAAGACAAGTAATGATACACAAATATGTACTTATATTACATATATTCTCAATTACAAAGTGTACAGTTACATATAAATTCTCATCATCATCATCATGCTGTCGGTCGTGATGCGACAAAGACTGCTTTCATTACTTGACTGTCGCTCTCCATTTAGCTCTCTGCTGTGAGAGTGATGTCCATGTGTCGGTCTTAATGTCTCTCAGCTTCAGGTTTCTCTTGATGGTATCCTTGAACCGGAGACGAGGGCGCCCTCTCTTTCTGTAACCAGAAGAGAGTTGAGAGTAGAGGATCTGCTTTGGTAGTCTCTGATGACATCCTCATGAGGTGTCCAGTCCACTGGAGATTCTTTCTGATCAGAAGATCTTCCATCCGTTCGAGTATTTCCTTATTTGTCACTTTGTCCTTCCAGGTTAGCCTCATGATCGAACGCAGATGTTGCATCATGAAGGCATGCAGCTTTTTCACCTGTCGTCTGTACACTGTCCAGGCCTCGGCTCCATATAGTAGGGTGGATAGCACGATTGCAGGTAAATCTTGCCGTTGTTCCAGAGTCTCTGGCGTAGTCGGCTGAAAGATGCGCTAGCCTTGGCCATCCTCCTCTGTACTTCAGCATCAATGCGTCCATCACTTGATATAGTGCTTCCGAGGTAGGTGAATTCCGGAACAGAGTTCAGCTTGTTTCCGTCAACCATGATATCCTCCTCTCGGGTTCTTGTAGAGTGGGTTGGTACAGCACATCTGTCTTCTTGATGTTAATCTTCAGGCCAAACTTCTTTGATGCATCGGAGAAAGCGTCCACTATTTTCTGGATCTCTTCAGCAGAGTGGGCAACCAGTGCACTGTCATCTGCGAATAGCAGCTCTCTCACCAGCTCTTTGCTTTATGCTGACCAACCGTCGAGCCAAATACACGGACAGAGTAAGAGTAGAAAGTGAAATGCTGGCGGGCTCCCCCAACTGGAACTCTTTTCAGACATTATCAAGGAGGAGCAAGGCCAGCAGACAGGAGATAGAGAGAGGTGTGGATGAAGTGCGGTCCGGATAGCCAGTGTGCCGAGAGTGCTTGCTTATGGGGGGATTCGTGACCTAGCAGTCACTGGCTGCAGGGCCCGTATGCACCAATCGGGGGTAGGCTTAGCCGGAGTTAAGACACTGGCCGCGGATAGCTACCTCAGGGTAGCGGGGGGTTTGAGAAATGTGTGAATCGGTATGCACCAATATTTTAGCCGCTGCGGATAGCTAACCGTGAGTTTATTTATAGATTTGGGAATTCCCTCCAGTCGACAATATGAATAACGGCGCCAATTCGGCGGGAGGGTTAATATCGGTTCGAATTTAGGGTTAAATTGATAAGATTTCACTTATTGCGTATGTAATTCTGTTAAATATGACAGCATTTAATAGATTTGGGCATAATATATTGCCGCCGATTCGGTGGCGGCCATTTTTATTTGACTTTGGACAGTATGGATATCGACGTCTCTACGGCGGCGGCGGTTTGTTTACTTTACACTCGTCGATTCGAAAATATTAATATCTCCGCCGATGTAGCCGCGGCGTGAATTTCCCTTCGGATTTAGGGTTAAATTGATAAAATTTCACTTATTGCGTATTTAATTCTGTCAAATATGATCGCATTGAATAGATTGAGAACCACACACGCACACTAACCGCACCGGCTAGCAGTTAAACCTGACTTGAAGTCAGGGTAGCTTAGCCGAGGCTACGGTCGGCGGTTAGGCCTAACTCCGATTGGTGCATACCAAATTTTCACATTTAGTCCTGTGGTGATACCTTAGCCGCGGTTAAGGCCCTAACCCCGATTGGTGCATACAGGCCCAGGACTGCAGCATTGTTTAAACGGGTCCGTTAAAACGGCACGTTTTTTTTGTATTTTTTTTCTTCTCTTTCTTCTCTACAAGCTCTTCTACTTGCGGGGTGGCAGGGGGGCAGGGGCCTCTTCATGGCATCGGTGCGGTGGTGGCGTGGTGCGGTGGTGGCCCGGCAGGTGGCAACACGTTCTTGGGGCCCACTGTCTCGACCAGAGAGCAAAGCGCGATCCGGTGTCGTTGGCAACAGGGCCATGGGCGGCGCCTTGGTCCTCCAGGTCCCCGTCACAGGGTGGGTGATCCAGGGCTAACAGAGCTCCTGGACCTGGGTGTGGTTGGTGGGTGTGACTTGGTGTCGGCGGCCCCAGCACCCACTCCATCGGTGATCGGGAACCGACGTTGTGGGTGTATCCGGGACTGCACGGGGCTCCCGGTGTGGGTGCAGTGTCTGGGACCTCACGAGGCTCTCGGTGTGTGCAGTTTTTTAGTCGGTTGTGGTTTTTTTAATGTGTGTTTTTGTTGTTGTTGTTTTTGTGGTCGGGACCTCATAGGGCTCTCAGCCTGGAGGGGGGGGGGGTGAGCCCTGGTGGGGTGTAAGCCAGGGACGGTGGGTGGGTTGGGGTTAGTTTGCCTCCCATTTATTTTAGCTTTGGATTTGTTTGGGGCCACGTACAGCTCCCTGATGGGACCTCACGGGGCTCCATGATGGGACCTCACGGGGCTCCCTGATGGGACCTTAAGCCGAGAGTGCTTGCTTGCTTGGGGTGGTTTGTAACCTTATGACGGTTACTGGTTGCAGAATTGCAACATTTATAGAGAGGCTCCGATAACTCGGCCCAATCTTTGGTTGAAGATTAATCTTCAGTAGGGACTGTTGTAGAAGCTGGGGACATCTTTACAATGTTGTAACAGCAAAGCGTTGAGGCGGCCCCGAATCCCTTCGGTCCGGCGGTAGTTGAGCACTTGTATCCAGTCGACAGCAGCAAGGGTTTCGAGGAAGGGCGGGTAAAGATGGGTGCAGTGGTGTTTCCAGCAATGAGAACAAAGCGAGAGAATATGTAAAGGTACAGGGCCCCACCCAAGCACACAACTCCCCTGGTCAGGGTGAGGAGTATGCCTGGGAGAAAAAAAAAAGGGTAGAGTCTAGGAAAGAGAAATGAGGAGAGTTGAGTCAAAGGACCGTGTCTATCTGCTCTATGGTGACTAGCCGGCGAGCCAAAGACACGGACAGAGTAAAAGTAGAAAGTGAATAGCCGGCGGGCTCCCCCTCCTGGAACTCTTTTCAGACATATCAAGGAGGAGGAAGGCCAGCGGAGAGGAGATAGAGAGAGGTGAGGATGAAGTGCGGTCCGGATAGCAAGTGCGTGTGACTACACTCCTTATATAGTTGCTGGGTAAGCGAGTCCTATTGAAGAGATGGGACGAGTAGGAAGGTCCAAACATGTGTTCTAACTACTATAAATGGCAACTACCTGTTAGGAAGCAGTCATCATACATTCACTGCTTATGTTACGACGAATCTCGCAAGCACGCCATCAACGCATAAAATCACATTTATTCATTGAGATGCTCAAACTTTTCAGCGCGGGGGAAAAATTTGGACGTCAGCGCAACGTAGTGGACGTAAGCGTAGCATCGGTCCAATGTTGTGGTAACATATGTCGACCCATGAGAAAAAAAACAAAAAAGGTTTGGCACAACGTGTGGCTAACGTGCCTCTCGCACACAGGGCGTTTACCCAGTATTGGCATAACGCGCTCCAAACGTGCCGCTAGCGACCGTTAAACGTGTTGCACAACGTATGAGAGCGTAGTGCCAGCGCTTGAGCGACGCATGTCCAACGAAAATCCGGTGCATTTCGGCATTGCACCAGCGTGCACCCAGCGCATGCGACGTTGGTGTAACGCGTGAGTTACGCATGCCAATGTGAGGGGGGGGCACCCGACCCACCCACGCCTTGGGTATAAATAAGGCTGCAGTCTGGCTCTCTCCTCACAACACCTCCTGCATGCCAGGGAACAAGACCTCATCAGCACCCAGACAGTTTGGCCAGGGACGTGGCAAAGGGAAAGGGAAAGGCAGGAAGAGGATGATGGGGGCGACATCACCACCTCCACCACAATCTCCAGCATCTCCTCCTGTGGGATCTCAGTGGACATCGCCATCTAGCCAGCATGAGCAGACGATGGAGACGCATCCTGATGGAGGTGCTGGATGAAGAGGTAGACAACGAAGAGTGACGCATGCAGGTGGACCTGGCCAGGTCCAACCCTTCCACGGTGTGTCCTATGCGACCCCCGTCTGGGACATCGTAGCAGTCAACGTAGTCGCACACGTCCTCCTGTCCGTCGCCGAGCGAGACGTACCAGCCGTATCCCCACCAGTGGAGACACCAACCACCACCAGGATCCCCATGGGCATCACAGAGCCAGGGGTATATGCAGCAGTATATGATGCAGCCGGTACTGCCTGCGCCAGCGGTGATGATGCACCAGCCGACGGGACCGATGCAGCACCAGCCGATGGCACAGGTACTGCAGCCGGTACTGCAGCCCCAGGCTCTGTTTGGCCAGCAGCCCATGGGTCTGCCTCCACCGATTGGGATGCCTTCACCACTGACAGCACGTCCAGCACGTTCACCAGCATGACCACCGGCAGCACCTGCAGGACCGACAGCAATGCCACAACTGACCACAGCTCTGTCGTCGGGGCGTGGGTTTCAGCCCAAGCAGTGCTGAACCATCCACCAGTACTCCGACAGCAGCAGACAGTTTGCTGAATCTGTCCGGGCTGTCGGGGATTTCCAACATGGCCAACTTGAACATTGAGGCGCAGGAGATGTTTGCTCCTGCAGGGGACATGGACACCCCAGCAAAGGCCCCGGAGGAGTGACTGTAATGTTGGCGCTGTATATATGTATATATTTATTGTTTGTAGTATGTAAATATTGTAGCCATGTATATATGTATATTTGTTATGATGTAATTATTATTTGCCTCTATACACTATTTAGAAAATGTTTTTGTAAATAAAACTATACCGATGTATTTTAATCGAGATTTTGGTCTCTGAGTCTATTTCTTTGTAAACATTATTTATTCTTATTATACAAATCCCCCAAATGCAATGTGGTAAAAATAAATTTAATGAAACTTATAATAATTTAGGCCTTTGCCCAGTTAGCCTACTTTACAAAAACTAATCTGACATGTAACTAAATAAAAACCTTGTCCCCGCCTTAAAAAAGTGACATGTTAAATTTGGCCCTTAAAAAGTAAGTAAACTTCCCCTTAAAGTAACCTTCTCCACCCAATTTAGTGACATGTAAATTTGTCAGTGTAAAATTAATCTTCCCTACCCAAGTTAATAACTGACATGTAAATTTGTCAGTGTATATAATTGGGCCCAGAAAAAAATAAAGAAACATACCCGACCCAAATTAATAACTGACATGTAAATTTGTCAGTGTATATAATTGGGCCCAGAAAAAATTAAAGAAATCTACCCCACCAAAATTAATAACTGAGATGTTAAGCTTGGTTTGGTATCAACAACATATATTGATACCTTTTATTTGAACCAATAGAACTATCACATTTTTTTACATACAAATATCACAGTAAATATCACAAATGACAGAGATCACGGTACAATAACATCACAGTACAAAGACGTTACTAGATCATATTGTCCTGCCATTCAACGGAACCGGCTGGGGAGTTGGTCCAGTCCTTGAGGAGATTCCGCTGCTCCTTTCCAGCCCTGGAGCCAGTGTTCATGCCAGGTACTTGAGCGGCTAGGTCTGGCAGGTTTAGACCCTCTCTCCATGCTCCAGGGATGACATTGTGGTTGCCATTCTCTTCACAGTCTAGCTGCTGATTTTGGAACATGGGATATCACATCCTCATCATGTTGTGTAGGATCATGCATGTGGTGACGATCAGCTTCACGGTGGAGGGGAGGTGCTGCATCGTGGTGAGCAGAACCTGGAATCGGTTTGCCAGGATGCCAAACACATTCTCCACGAATCTCCTAGCTCGGGAAATCCTGTAGTTGAAGATGCATTCCTCATGTGTCATACCCCTCCGGCTGTACGGCTTCATCACTGTTGGGCATAGGGCAAAGGCATCGTCACCGATCAGGAAGTACGGTACAGCGTCCTGGCTGTGCACGATAGGCTCGCTGGCAGGGAGACCGAAAGTACCATCTTCAATGCCCACCTTCAGCTCAGAGTCATTGAAAACTTTCGCGTCTGATGCCGAACCCGTTCCACCGACATCCGCCCAGATGAACTTGTAGTCTGCATCAACGAGCGCCAGGAGAATTATGGAGTAGAATCCCTTATAGTTGTAGTACAGGGATCCACTCTTTGGGGGACACTGGCATGACATGCTTCCCATCTAGTGCACTGCATGTGTGGGGGAAGTTCCACCTCCCCATGAACTTTTCCGAGATGGCACGCCATCCATCAGGAGTCGTGGGGCAGGTCATCATCTCGTCAATGTATTCGGCGATGAGTGCTTTACAAACCTCTCTCACGATGATTGATTGCGTGTTGTTGGGGACCCTCCACCCAAATTTCATGGAGGCATACTTGTTCCCAGAGGCTAGGTGACGCATAGTGAGGACAAGTTTCAGGCCAGGCTCGATCGGCTCTCGGAAGGTTGTGTACTTTTTAGTTATCCGAGGACCCACTCTGGCTAGCATCTCATCAAACATCTGGGGAGTCATCCGCATGAACTTGATGAAAGAACCTGTGTCCTAATTACGGAGTTCCACCAGAAGCTGGTCGTACAAACCAAACTGTCGCCGCCTCCACACTCTCATCCACACTCTCATCCACATTCTCCTCAGTCGACATCGTCTCCTTCTTCTGAGATGGTAAAGTATTAATTGGTAAACATTATGGTGATGTTGGAGAATGGCTAGTTGGTATTCCTGCAGGAGCCTTGCAGGGACATCCATCATCTCCGAAGAGCTGAGCTGTTCTGGTCAAACATGAAATCTGATCCCTTTATATACTCCAAGCCAAAATGCTCACAATACGTTTGCAAGACGCTCATGGCTCATTCGCAGATCGCCGGCCAATGTTAAGCGAGTGCCAGACACGTGCCCTATACGTCAAATATGTCGAGACATGGTAGAGAAATGCCAACCGCCCGTCGGCCATACGTTATGCATACGTTAGAACATTGTCATACATTGGCATTACGTTGCCAATGCGCTGATTGAACGCTCTCCATCAGAGGGACCAAAGTCAATGTAGGACAATGTAAGAATAACGTTCCTCCAATGTGCATCTAAAGTATCTCGACGTAGCCTAACGTAGGTGTAACAGAAGCACCCATGCGTTGTTGTACCGACCCCCTGACGCATGCCGCCGTATGTCGACGTACATTGACGTATACCAACGCGCGCCTGCTGCACGCGTAATGCATAATGACGTATCCCGACGTAGCGGCAAAACATCACATACGTCGCCGTAAGTTTGTGCGATGCGTCGTAATGTGACAGCCCCATTACAGGGGGTACATTTGTTGATTAAGCAGGGGAAATTTCAATTGTGGACGATTGATTTTCCTCATTCCACTGCTCCTTACCCTATCCTAATAATGCCAAGCACCTGTCTAGGAAGCAACAAGTATCAATTTTTAAATCATTGGTTTGACTGGACTAGGGTTTGAACCGATGAGCTCGAATCCCACAACCTACCAAAACGGGAGTAAAATCAAAGAGTTACAAAACCGATGCCCACCACCACCTTGTCCAGGGACTTATGCTAGGTACACACCTACCGTTTATGACTCGCGCACTAAAACTTTGCACCTGACGCGACCCGATCGCGACCCGATCGCGACCCGATGGTGATTAAAACTGAAGATAAGGGATGCGCACATATACCGACTGACGCGCGCACATATACCGTCCAATTCGCGACTGCGAGCCACGCACCTGGTGGGTTTTGCGCGAACTACGTCACCATCAGCGCCATCTAGCACTTTCCTTGCGCCGATTCACGACTGTGGTGCACGCACCAGGTGGGTTTTGTGGGAACTACGTCGCCATCAGCGCCATCTAGCAATATCCTTGCGCCTGCCGCGGGTCGGGTTTTGCGCGAACCTGAGCACCGTCTGGCATTATTCTGTGGCAGGAGTTGAGTTTCTCTATGGACGCCTGTAGCCTCTCAGTCGCAAATTACTTGACCTAACTTTATCAGACTATATTTTACTCTCATGCGCAATTTCCTTACGCCTGTAGCCTCTCAGTCGTGATTTACTTGACCTAACTTTATTAAACTATATTTTACTGTATTTAACCCTGCCGCCAGATTTTCAATTCTTTCCTTGCGAATTTCCTTGTGCCTGCTGCAACTTATTAATTAAATTTCCACCATCGCAATCTCCGTCTCGCTCGTCCAGTCCGCCATTTTTATCAGTTAGTCCAGACCAAACTTGTCTTTCCTTTTTGCCTTTTGCCTTTTGCCTTTTTTAAATAAAAGAGGAATCAATTAACATAATTCCGATTCTTTGTAAATAACATTTTTTAAACCTATTAAAATGAAGAATGAAATTAACATGATTCATTTATATCTATGACTTATATTTGTGAGGCATGCCGTGGGATTCAAACTACAGCTGAATAAAACCATCAACTTAAAAATGTATACTTGTCGCGACCTAGCCTGGTGCTCAGCATTACTAGGATATGGAAAGGAGCAGTGGAATGAGTCAAACCTATTGTCCACAATTTAAAATTACCCTGCTTAATCAACAAATGTAACCCCCCCCCCCCAAATGTACCCCCCCCCCCCCATAACCCATTGATTGGTTGTTGGAGTTTTAAATCCTGGCAACATCAAGATAGGTACCGACTTTTGACAGTGCACACTCATGGTAATTTTATAGTGCTGCCCCACTGGGAGGGCAGGCCACCAGTGCCATGACCTGACATCCCACTCAGTCGCATTATCCTGACACTGACCCAACCAGTCCTTGCCCTATCCTAATAATGCCGAGTGCCCTGGCTAGGAAGTGAAAAGTATCAATTTTTAAGTCATTGGTTTGACTGGACCAGGGTTAGAACCCATGGGTTCGAATCCTACCAGCTACCAAAACCCGCATCCCATGAAGACATAACAAATGTGTGTGTGTACAAAGAACAATTTGAAATAATTTTCGCATTTTGAAAGTTGAGGCATCCCATCATGTCATACCATGTGGGAACGCGCCCTTACTACTTCCGGTCATTAAGAGCCTCTGGTGCCGACGCCTCCTCGTCCTGTTGACTTGTTTAATGGCTAGACCACTCTCAATTTGCGGCATAGCTTTGATAAACTAACACCACTGATGGCCGTGTCAGATTGTGCTGACATACTTCCGTGTTAGCCTCACTATCTAAATGGGGCCTGGCAGTGCTGCAAGCACCGTCCAACTACACTGCGGCCCGTGTGCGACGGTCCCTTGCGTCAAATCCAAATAGAGTGGCTCTCGCACCGCTATGGCACGCCATGCGCGTCATAATAGTGATTAGAATAATGACTAAATCAGCAAAATGACTAAATCGGACTAAATCACTGCTTTCATTATGGGGCTACAATCTATGTTATAAAATGACAAAGCTACTTGAATTGCCACACTTCCATACTACATTCTACGCTATAAATCAAAAAGTGTAAATGACTGAAGTTAAGCCTAGTAAGAA
Organism: Branchipolynoe longqiensis; assembly: GCA_030323885.1. Classification (NCBI taxonomy): domain Eukaryota; kingdom Metazoa; phylum Annelida; class Polychaeta; order Phyllodocida; family Polynoidae; genus Branchipolynoe; species Branchipolynoe longqiensis. The sequence goes on from CM059189.1 coordinate 82,845,206, forward strand.
GACCAGTGCCTTGGCGCTTAAAAAAGACTGTATTCAGATGAATAAAAATGTCCTAAAAAAGAAGAAAAAAGAACACGGGAAGTATTACGGTTCAAGCGGCTTGCCATACGGCGCCTCCATCACCGATGCTGCTGCTGTGGCTGCTGCCAGAAGACCAGTGCCTTGGCGCTTAAAAAAGACTGTATTCAGATGAATAAAAATGTTCAAAAAAAGAAGAAAAAAGAACATGGGCAGTATTACGGTGCAAGCGGCTTGCCATACGGCGCCTCCATCACCGATGCTGCTGCTGTGGCTGCTGCCGGGAGCTGCGTCCGGCTGGCAATATGCCAGAAGGCCTTGCACCTCGCAGTCGCGTCGAAAAGCGGGGAGCCGGGAGAGGAAAGCACACGGCAGACGTGCTCACCGAGCAGCTCAGCCTGTCTTCACGGCACGCCGCCGCACAAGGCGGCCACTCGAACAAAGGTAGGTGTTTACTGACAGGAGGAGCGTGCAGTGTGATAATGACGGGATGGAAGTAGGGCGATGTGTTTGGGAGTAGCGAAGGATTCTGAATAAAGGGTTGGGTTTGGCCTGAAAACGGGACACTGTTAATAATAATAGTCAACATTAGGGCAGTGGCACTATCAGAGGAGAGAGGGAGAGCGCGGGTGGGGGTGGGGGGTTGAGGAAAGTAGGAGAGGAAGAGAGCTGGAGAGGGGGAGAGAGAGAGAGGGAGAGTGGGGAGAGAGGAGAGGGCGAGATAGGGAGAGGGGACTGAGAGGTGGAGACTGAGAAAGGTAGGAGGAGAGGAAGAGAGCTGGAGAGAGGGAGAGAGAGAGGGAGAGTGGGGGGAGAGAAGGCGAGAGGGCGAGACAAGGAAAGGGGAGAGGGGTGGAGACTGAGGGAGGTAGGAGGAGAGCTGGAGAGAGGGAGAGAGAGAGGGAGAGTGGGGGGAGAGAAGGCGAGAGGGCGAGACAAGGAAAGGGGAGAGGGGTGGAGACTGAGGGAGGTAGGAGGAGAGCTGGAGAGAAGGAGAGAAAGAGGGAGAGTGAGGAGAGAGAATAGGGCGAGATAGGGAGAGGGCAAGAGAGGTGGAGACTGAGAGAGGTAGAAGGAGAGGAAGAGAGCTGGAGAGAGAGATAGAGAGATTGGGGAGAGAGGAGAGGGCGAGATAGGGAGAGTGGGAGAGAGGAGGAGACTGAGAGGTAGGAGGAGAGGAAGAGAGCTGGGTGGGGAGGGAGCGCGAGGGTGGGGAGGGAGAGGGTGGGAGAGAGGCAGAGGGCGGGAGGGAGAGGGCGGGAGAGAGGCAGAGGGCGGGAGGGAGAGTGTCGGAGGGAGAGGGTGGGAGAGAGAGAGGGATAGGGCGGGGAGGGAGGGGGTGGGAGAGAGGGAGGGAGGGAGAGGGTGGGAAGGAGAGAGAGTGATAGACGGCGAAGGAGAGAGGAAAATATGGGAACAAGGAGAGATCGGGAAATAGTGGCTAGGGAAGACTGGGCTGGCTGCCCGCCTCGCCCTGTCTACTGCCAGCACTAACTACCACACTACACTGCCAACCGCTCCATTCTACCCCAGTAGCACCCAAGGCTAGACTAGACGACCCACATGGGTCCGTGCTATATAACTAGTAGTAGTAGTAGTAGTATAAGCTGCGGGTTAGTTCACACAACTATCTGGGATCCAGGCAGACTGCCACCAAGGTGATGCACATGACGCTCATTCGGAGCATGGTCTCTCATCGTCGGGAGGATGAGGGTTAAAATGAAAAGGATTCATGTCAATTTCACCTCGTGTTCCCTACTCCGTGTGAGTTGCTCGAAGGAGTTTGACATGTAAGGAATGGAATCATCGGCGCATGCGCAGCACCTGACAAAAACAATAATAAACACTTTTTTTCTTTATATATATATATGTATAATATAACCTTTACCTCGGTATGCCGCCTCTGGCTAGCCGTAGGCTAGGGAGAAGGAAGCACATCCGGGTCCAGCAATTAGCATAAGTAACTCACAACGGGAGGACGTTTGTGAGTTGCTCCACAGGATTTATCTACTACTACTGCTTTTATCCAAAAGTAAGTACTGTTTTCTTCGATAACTTTGTTTATCATGCTCTATAGCATCTTTTTATGAAAGTTCAGAACTTTCTTCAGTCCTGTTTGGACTTTGTACGTTTTTTAACTTACGGATAGAACATTGCGTGCCGCTGGCACAAACGAAACCGATACTGAGTTCTATCGACACCTGTTTTTCAGACAGGGAGAAATGGCAACCCGAGTTGCTCATTTCCTAAGAAAAGTCTCCCGGATCCTAATAGAGGATGATGTTGGGGATGCTTCTGGGTGTTTTTTATAAACACCCCTGACCGGTTTAAGGCGAACCTCCGAGTTTCGTAATATTTTCTCCAACTTGTTGGCGCTGTAGCCACAGGTGGGAGAAGTGTACGGAACAGAGAGAGGGGCCGATCTCACGATCGATGCCCTCCGTTTGGTTGGTTTCGTTACCACACACCTACGGCAAATTTAGCTTCACGCCTGTACTGACACGTTGCAAAACACGTTCTCTGTACCATGTTCCTCAACCCAGTTTACTGGCTTACACTTGTGTAGTTGAGATGATTCCGGGTTAGTAACGCTTTGGTTTCGTTACAGTTCCCGATGGCCACTCGCCGGAATAAGCCGCCCGCTGCAGCGGTGGGTGTCCCCCCGACGGATTACGATTCGTCTCCACCGGCTACGGCTCCGCCGTCCCCACATCCTGGGGCTCATGCCTCGGATCAAGACAGTGATCACGCCCCTCAACCAGTGGGGTGGGAGGCGAAAATGGCGGAGATGATGGAGGAGAAGATGCGCCTTTTCCAGGCGCAGAACTTTCCAGATCCTTCCCAAATCCCTGATGAGGATTGGGAAGACTTTTCTGAGGACGAAGAGGACACGCTTTCGGCACCTGAGGTTCCGAAACCGAAAGCGCGCGGCAAGAAACGCCGCCCAGTGAGCAGTTCTGGTGACGAGTTCACAAAGAAAGCGAAGTCTAAGCGCTCCAAAAAGTCCAAAAAAGAAAAAGAAGAAGAAGAAGAAGGACTCTTCTTCAGACTCGTCGTCCGACTCTTCTTCCACCGAGTCGGATTCCGACACGGAACGAGCGGGTGTCTACGCCAAAATAGGCGTTAAAGCTGGCAAGAAAATTGTCAAAAAGAAAGCTCAGAAAGTGCGCACCACTACCATGATGCGCAAAACGGTGAATAGCCATTTCACTACGTTTAAACCGATCGAAGTCATCAACAAGTTGACTGAGCAGATTTCAGGAGTTAAGGGCATTCCTGCTTCGGTTTTCAAAGAGATGGATTCCGGCATTCATCTTTCCGACGAACGCCGTCGTTATGAAACTTCCCTCTGCCTTATCCATAAGGCAGTTTTGGGTGCCTTGACGTCTGTTATCCCTGTGGCTAACAGGATGCAGACAGAGAACAAGTTCTCGTCTTTGGCGCGGGTTATGGACCGGGGCATAGCTTTGTTAGCAGCCGCTAGTAACTACATGACCCATCGAAGATTTGAAAACGTTTTCAAATCGGTCACCACAGATGCCGGAAAAGAGGTTGCCCGCTCGAACAAGGTAACGGACCATGATGGTAAGGAATACACCGTGTATTCCGGACCTACCCCTATCAAGAGCAAACCGCTAGATAAATCCAAGATGTTTGGGGGTCAGCTAGCTTACCTGTACAAACAGGTAGAGGTCGACTACAAGAGTGCTAAAAACACTGAAGCAAAGAGTCGTCGCTTCCAAAACCCAGCAGGGTTCAGAAAGTCTAGGACGGATTTTCGATTCCGCAGAGGAGGAAGGCCGTTCAGGGGCGGACCGTCCTTCCAGTTCAACCAGCGAGGAAGGGGCCGAGGCGACAGGCCGGCCTCAAACTGGAACGACAACCGCGGCTACAAGAGGGATTTCGTTCCCAAGCCCCAGTTCCCGAAACAAGGGAACAAGTAGAGATTTCCACACAAACAGTGCAGCCTCCTGACCCTACAATGGTCACGGAGGAAACTCAAACTGAAGTAAGCCTTTTTCAAGCAGGGAATGTTTCTAATTGTTTACATCAATGGCAACAGTTAACCACTAATCCAGAGGTCCTGAATATTGTTAAAGGCATTCACATCCCTTTCACACAATTGCCTATACAAAAGAGAGCGCCTTTTCCGTATCAGTTTAATTCACTAGAAAAATCTCAGCTAGATCACCAGGTTCTACTGTTTGAGTCTAAGGGCATTGTCAACAGAGTTGAACATACTGAAGGGGAATATATTTCCAATATCTTCTCTACTCCTAAACCTGATGGTTCAATCCGAATGATTTTAGATTTAACTCAGTTGAATGAAATCATTGAATACAAACATTTCAAAATGTTTTCTTTAGAAACAGCTCGTGATTTAATTACCCCAGGGTGTTGGCTAGCGAGTGTTGATTTAAGGGATGCGTACTACACCGTTCCTATTCACCAGACAGATCGGAAATACCTACGTTTTCTCTGGAATGGCCAACTTTTTGAATTTACATGTTTACCTAATGGTTTGGCCTGCGCACCGCGTCTGTTTACTAAGTTGTTGAAACCAATTTTTGCACACATGGCAAAATTGGGGCATTGTATGTTTCCATACATAGATGATTCTTTTATTATGGGCCAATCTTTCACGCAATGTGAACTCGCTGTTAAAGATTTATGCAACATTTTCACCAAATTGGGTTTCTTCATACATAACAAGAAATCGGTTTTTTCTCCTACTCAGGAGCTTAAGTGTCTCGGGTTCATTCTGAACACCACGGCTATGACCGTTTCGCTTACACGCCAAAAGAAAGATAAGCTTTACCGCACAGCGATACAGCTGTTAGACACTTCTAGGCCAAAGATTAGACAGGTCGCGGTCCTTATCGGGGTCATGGTTTCGTATAGTCCAGCTATTCTATACGGAGCGGCACACATAAAATCCCTCGAAATTGATAAAAATTTGGCGCTGGCCCGCGCAAAGGGAAACTTTGAAAAGACCATGTTTATTTCGGAGAACGGCCTAGCCGACATTGATTGGTGGCTAAACCACTTTGACCATTCCCCCAATCCCATTAGAATGGGAGAGCCTGACACTACCGTTACCACTGACGCGTCTCTCCAAGGGTGGGGAGCACATCAAAATGATGTAGCAACGGGAGGAAGATGGCTAGAATCGGAACTCCCCGATCATATTAACGTTCTAGAACTAAGGGCCATTTACTTGGGATTAACCAGTCTAGTAAAAATACCCAAAAATAATGTACGTATCCTCACGGATAACACCACAGCTATGGCTTATGTCAGAAATATGGGAGGTACAAAATCGATTAAATGTAATGCAATGGCACTTCTCATTTGGAACTGGGCTCAAACCTTTGATGTCTGGTTAACTGTTAATCACATTCCAGGCACACAAAATTGTCTAGCTGACAAGATGAGTCGCCAGTTCCATGATCACTTAGAGTGGTCACTTAATCCATCCATTTTCAAACACATTTGTCACACATGGGGTTCACCTCAGATCGATTTGTTCGCTTCGCGTAATAACTTTAAAATTCCAAAATATGTTTCGTGGCACCCGGAACCCAATGCTTGGCACATTGATGCCTTCTCCCTAAAGTGGCGACATCATTTCTTTTACATTTTCCCCCCCTTTACTATCATTAGCAAAGTCGCCAGAAAGATTCAAATGGAGGGGACACACGCCATACTCATCGTCCCCGAGTGGCACACGCAACCGTGGCTACCGACGTTACTAGCCACAGCCAAAAGCAGCCTTCGCTTCCCAAGATTCCGAGGAAACCTCAAACATCAGGGACCACTAGAACGCCACGGAAACGTGTCGACAACTCCGTTAGTGGCATTCCTTTTTTAAATAAATATTTAGAACAGTTTGGCTTAGACAAAATTACACAACAGCGTTTGGTTGATGATGCGTGGAGAAAAGGAACGGTGAAAATGTATACTACGTATTTAAAGAAATGGGGTATTTATTGCCTGCTTAAGAAAGTCAAGCCAATGACTCCCACAGTATCCCAGGTAGGACTCTTCCTACGTTACCTAGAGGACGAAGGCCTAGGATATGGCGCTATTAACGCTGCCAGATGTGCTCTGTCGATAATCCTACCGCGGGTTAATGGACAAACAATGGGTAAACACCATGTTATTTGTTGGATCATACGATCAATTTATCAGAGGAATCCGCCTAAACCCAAATATAATAGGTTTTGGGATGTTTCTCTAGTGTTCAACCTCTTCAAGAAATGGCCAGAAAATAAGTTTCTGGACGTTAAACTTTTAGGTTTCAAAGTCGCAGTTTTGCTTCTCCTGGTCACTGGACACAGAGGCCAAACTATAGTTGCCCTGTCGCTGAATGGTCTAGAAATTGACAGTAAAGAGGCCACGTTTGATTTATCAACTTTATTAAAATCAAACCGATTAGGTGACCCCCTTTCTACGATAGGGGTGTCCAGTTTCACTCAGGATCGCAAGTTATGTGTCGTATCTGCGATACGAAATTATATATCCAAGACAAGATTAATAAGAAACTCAAGACAGCTATTGGTCAGCTTTATTAAGCCACACAAGGCCATTTCCAGGGATACCCTCGCCCGATGGACAATGAATGTGTTAAAACTGGCGGGAGTAAATACAGACAGGTACTCATCGCACTCTACACGTGGTGCAATGGTGTCCAAGGCAAGATTGCTAGGCATCTCCGTTAAACGGATCCTAGCTCACGCGGGATGGAAAACCGCTACTTCGTTTGCTAGACATTACCACAAACGACTAGAGAAGCCTCAGCCTATAGCGCACAGGCTACTCACCAACTGAAAGAGAGAGGTAAGAAAAACATTGGTTTTTCCCCTTTTTTGCCATACAAATCGCTTTTCCATTGTTGCATACATAAGACATAATCACTAAAGAATAATAACAAAACAAGAATATCAGGATAAAAATTATTTTACGTAAAGGTCTCCCTAGCCTACGGCTAGCCAGAGGCGGCATACCGAGGTAAAATAGATTAGTTAGACGAATCTTACCTGGGTATAGATGATGGATAACTATTGTTTTACCGAGGTAGAAGCCTCGGTTAGACGTGGGCGAGGGCCCACCCACCACGCCCTGCCACGTCTAGTCAATCACTCAATTTAGCATGAGGTCACTTGACCTTAGGTTGTTTTTTAGAATCATTTTTATCCTGAATTAGTAGGTAAAGATTGCTGGACCCGGATGTGCTTCCTTCTCCCTCGCCCACGTCTAACCGAGGCTTCTACCTCGGTAAAACAATAGTTATCCATCATCTATACCCAGGTAAGATTCGTCTAACTAATCTATATATCTGCACTATAGTAGTAATAATAACAATAACGACAAGACACAAATACACCCACCACACCCTACCACGACTATTACGTTCGCTTGTGCCAAACGAAAACATCAGATTTCCATCATTAAGCTCATTTTTATCCTGAATAATTAGGTGAAGATTGCTGAACCCGGATGTTGCTTCCTTCTCCCTAGCCCATGACTATCCGAGGCTTGTACCTCAGGAAAACAAGAGTTATCCATCATCTGTACCCAGGTAAGATTCGTATAACTATATATATATATATATAAATT